>JANHMN010000012.1:1299666-1385115 GCA_030674055.1 Rhabdomys pumilio | reverse complement strand
GAAGAAGAAGAAGAAGAAGAAGAAGAAGAAGAAGAAGAAGAAGAAGATCTATGGGAGAGATGCATATACGGACTGGCAGATGTCTAACCTCAGTAACCCAAGCTAGTCTTGAACTTGCTGTGTAGCTCGGATGGGCTTGAATTTCTGATCCTGAATGCAGAATTACAGGTGTGCAGCACTTGTTTATGTGCTGCTAGAGACCAGAAATATTAATTAATTAATTAATTAATTAAGAAACAGTAGGGGCTGGAGAGATGGCTCAGTGATTAAGATCAGTGTCTGCTCTTCCAGAGGTCCTGAGTTCAATTCCCAGCAACCAGATGGTGGCTCACAACCATTTATAGTGAAATCCGATGCCCTCTTCTGGTGTGTCTGAAGACAGCAATAGTGTAGTCATATACATAAAATAAATAAATCTTAAAAAAAGAAAGAAAGAAAGAAAGAAAGAAAGAAAGAAAGAAAGAAAGAAAGAAAAAGTGAAGGATGGTGGAGAGATACTTCAGTGGTCCAGAGTACCAGCTGCTGCTCTATCAGAGGACCTAACACCGAGGTTAGGGGGCTCACAATTGCCTGAAACCCCAGTTCTAGAGGATCAGACACCCTCTTCAGGCCTTTGTGACACCCACAGACATGCTTGAGATATTTATACACACACACACACACACACACACACACACACACACACACACGTTTAAAATGTCAATAAAGGGGGAAAGATGGCTCAACTGTTAAAAACACTGACTGCTCTTCCAGAGGTCCTGAGTTCAGTTCCCAGCAGCCACATGGTGGCTCACAACTATCTGTAATGGGATTCAATGCCCTCTTCTGGTGTGTCAGAAGACAGCTATAGTGTGTGTGTGTGTTTCTTTAAAAAAATAAAACAGGGCTGCTGAGATGACTCAGTGGGTGAAAGTGCTTCCTGCCAACCTCAGCAACCTTAGTTCTATCTCTAGACCTACATGGTAGAAAGAGAGAACTAACCAGCTACCTGACATTTATAATAACTATAAACAAGAACTTTCCTTTATTAGTGTTTATTTTGCTGTAAGATGGTTTGTTTATATTTGGGGTATATGACGGTCTGCTTACATGTGGAGTCTTGCATATGCATCTGTGTGCAAGTGTATATATGTATGTATACATATGTGTGTGTATACAAGTGTTTATCTGTGCACGTGCATATGTGTATGTGTGTATATACACATGTGGTGTGTGTGCATGCATGTGTATGAATGTGCATGTGCCTGTGTGTCTGTGTATATGTGTGCGTGTATGTGTGTGTCTGTGTATGTGCGTGCATGTGTGTATGTCTGTGTGTGTGCGTGAGTGTGTATGTGTCTGTGTGTCTGTGTGTGCGTGTGTGTGTGTGTGTGTGTGTGTGTGTGTGTGTGAGAGAGAGAGAGAGAGCCTTAGGTGGTGTTCATCAGGAATCATTTTCTCCATGTTTCTTGTTTGTTTCCTTTCTAAAGATTTCATTTGTTCTTGAGTTATGTGTATGAGTGGGTTTCCTGCACTTACATAAGTGTACTACATTCATGCGTTGCCCTCTGAGGCCAGAAGGGGAAATCTGATCCCCTGGAACCAGAGTTTAGACAGTTGTCATCTACCATGTGGGTATCATCAGGAACTGAACCCACAGCCTCTGCAAAGGCAGCAAATGCTCTTAGTTTCTGAGTCATCTCTCCAGCACCATTCTGTGCTGGTTTTGTTTGTTATGTTTTTTTCAAGAAAGGGGTTCTCTGTGTCATTTTGTCTGTCTTGAACTCACTCTGTAGACCAGACTGGCCATGAATTCAGAGATTTGCCTGCCTTTGCCTCCTAAGAGCTAGAATTAAAGGTGTGAGCCACCACCCAGCTCCCATTTTGTATTTTTAAAACAGAGTCTCTCAGTGACTGACAGCTCACCAAATAGGCCAAGTTGTCTAACCAGTGGGCTCTAGAGACACACTTGTCTCTGCCTCCCCAGTGCTGGAGTCTTAAGCAAGCACCACCATGATATGCTGAGGATGGAGCCCAGGCCTTTATGCTCCCTCTGCATGGCAAACCTTTGAGTGAGCTAGCTCCTCAACCTTCCTTTTCCATTTGTTCTACTTTAGCGCCTATTTGGGAGCTGGAGAGATGGCTCAGGAGTTAAGAGAACTGACTGTTCTTCCTGACTTCAATTCCCAGCAACCACATGGTGGCTCACAACCATCTGTAATGGGATCCAATGCCCTCTTCTGGTGTGTCTGAAGATAGGAATGTTGTACTCACATACATAAAATAAATAAATATTTAAAACAAAACAAACTTAATTTTGTCTTTTTTCCCCTACTGTGTGTATGGTCCAGGCTAGCCTCAAACTCATACTATCTGGAGTCAGTTTTTCACAGGGAGGCATCACAAGGCATTACATCTGCAGCCTTGCCTGGCCTCCATTTTTCTTATCTTTAGGCTTTTATAACAGAATGATATGGCGGCTATTTTCTGTTGTGTTCTCAGCTTTTCTGTGAGATGTATCTATACAGATTTGTTTTTATTGTTGCACAGCTCTGCATTCCTTTGCCACAATTCACCCTCTCATCCTATTGGTCATAGTTCTGGAACTTGATTCAGTTTAGCCCATCGCTAACAACGTGTCTATGCATGATTTTTTTGTTTTTGTTTTTTTTCTTTTTATGCATACAGGTGGTTTGTCTGCATGTATAGGCACCATGTGTGTGCCTGGTGTCCACAGAGGCCAGAAGAGGGTGTCAGATCCCCCTGGGATGGGAGTTACAGACAGTTGTGAGCCACTCATGAGTGCAAGGAACTGAATCCAGGTCCTCTGGGAGAGCAAACAGCGCTCTTAACCTCTAAGCTGTCTCTCTAGCCCAATTTGAACATCACAGTTTCTCTAGAAAATCAAACTGTATATTCAATTTTCTTTTTCTGTGGTGTTGGTTTAAGTGTAGTTTTGTTTGACACAGGGTCTTGGAGATGTAATTCAGACTGGCTTTGAACAGGGAGCGTGTACTCCTGTATCAGCTCCCCAGTGCAGAGATTACAAGTCTGTGCCATCACATCCTTCAGATTCAGTTGTATCTGACAGTGTTGTGTTGTTTACCAGACACTTCTACTAGGCCAAGTGTGTAGGCTAGCACCTATAATCCCAGAACTGGGGAGGTCAAAACAGGGGGTTCAAAAGTTCAAGTCACTGGCTACATAATAAATTTGAAGCTAGCTAAACTACAGAAGACCCAGTCTCAAAAAAACAAAAACAAGTAAAACAAAACAAAACAAAAAAACCCATCGGTAATAATAAGTTCTAACAGGGTCAGGAATAGCAACAAGAAGCCCCACAGGCGTTGTTATCTTTGACCATCTGTGGTTATTCTTTTTTACTTGAATAAGATCCAAGTTCCCTGGGATAGGTAGTGCATGCCTTTAATCCCAGCACCTGGGAGGCAGAAGCAGGCAGATCTCTGAGTTCCAGGCCATCCTGGTCTACAGAGCGAGTTCCAGGCCAGCTAGGGCTGTTACACAGAGAAACCCTGCCTCAAAAAACAAACATTCAAGTTTTTACCTTGGCTCACAAGCCCTGCTTAGTGGAGCCTCTACCTTAATTTCTGACTTGTGTAGTAATGAGTCTTGTCTCTGCTCATAGCAGTTTGTGGAATGCTCTTGCACTAGAACCTGAAGGTATCTTTTGTTAATATTGTAATTCCAGTAATCCAGGTCCTTCTCTTTCCTTCCCTGTCCCCTTCTCCTCCACTACCTGTCACTTTGTTTCACTTATTGTTGTTAGGAGATCACCCGCCCACCCCACAGCACACACAGTTTGCGGGAGTTGGTTCTTTCCTTCAACCATGTGGGCTTGGTGACCAGTACCAAGTTAACAGGTTTGCAGGCAAGAACTTTCCTGGGTGCTGGAGAGATGGCTCAGTGGTTAAGAGCACTGACTGCTGGTCCTGAGTTCAATTCCCAGCAATCACATGGTGGCTCACAACCATCTGTAATGGGATCTGATGCCCTCTTCTGGTGGGTCTGCAGACAGCAGTGGTATACTGTCTCTCCAGCTTCTCTTCCTTTTATTTACTTTTTGTAGATTGATTTGTTTTTATTTTTTGAGTAAAGTGGTCTGCTTGCATGTATAAGAATGCACCACAGGCATGTCTAGTGCTCACATGGGTCAGAAAAGGGCATCAGATCCCCTAGTACTGGAATTACAGATGGTTGTGAGTGGGTGGGTGCTGGGATATGGACCCAGGCCTTAAAAGAGCAGAAAGTGCTTGTAATCTATGTTCTTCTGCTCCCCTTCTTTAATGTGGTGCTAGGATCAAACCTGGAGCCTCCCTTCTTTTCCTTTTTAGACATTTTTTTTTTCAAGACAGGGTTTCTCTGTGTATCTCTAGCTGTCCTGGAACTCACTCTGTAGACCAGGCCGACCTCAAACTCAGAAATCCACCTGCCTCTACCTCTGCCTCCCAAATGCTGGGATTAACGGCGTGCGCCACCACTGCCTGGCTTAGATTTATTTATTTACTATGTATACAGAGTTCTGCCTGAGTGTATGCCCACACGGTAAAATTTCATTATATAGATGGTTATGAACTGCCATGTGGTTGCTGGGAATTGAACTCAGTGTGCTCTTAACTCCTGAGCCATTGCTCCAGCCCTCCAAACCACCTTTTATCTGATGACCCTATAATGATGAACATAGTCAATCAAGCTCTGAAACACTGAGTTATCTACCCACTGGGTTTCTGTCCCCACCCTGCCCTACTCCTTAGGTGTCGGGCCCCTTTTTAAGAGAGGAAAAGCTGTCTAGCTCACCCCAGCAGCCAGAGTCTGATCCATAATAAGCCATCAAATAATAGCTGTCCAAGCCAGTTGCTGGCTTCCCATAGACAGCCAGGCACCCCCCAACACACACACACACACACACACACACACACACACACACACACTGGGACTCAACTCTCTCCAGAAACTCCCAGAACCCAGCCACCCAGCCACTCCAAGACTCCTACCATCTCCCAGCAACGTCCCTGACTCAGTGTCCCAAAGTGCTTCTATTGCTGGTGCTGCCACACTGAGCCCCTCTGGGAGCTTTTGGAGAATCTGAAGTCTTAGTTCTGGCCATCAGGGTTGGAGGCAGGCATCAGGGCCTAGAACTGCTAGAAGTACCTTAGGATTGAATAGAGGAAAGGAAGACTTCAGAAAGGTAAGACCAATCTAAGACAGGAAAGGTCTTCCAGGCAGAAGGAACAGTGTGAGTGACTGCTGACCCTGACTGGAAGTGCAGGTTCTGATCTGGTGCAGGTAAAGGACTGTCAGTAGAAAGGAGGGTGGATGAATGTAATGTCAGGCACCTCTAGAAGAGAATGGCCAGGTGGGGATGTCTGAGCTCCTGCAGGATCAGGGAAGCTCAGAGTGTCTTAGGCTTAATCCTACCTCGGTGACACCCCCACAGTACACCCTCCTGTTTCACCCAGCCCCCAAAGCAACCTCCTGCAGCAAAATGGACTTCTCTCTGGGCCTTCGACTGGGGCCTCGGAATAAGAAGGATACCTACCAGGAGCCTCCTCTGTCCTCTGGGCGTGGACTGCCAACTACCTCTCCCTGCTTGTCCTGTCCCCCTTCAGCCTGTGTCTGCCCCTGTTCTAGCTGTCCCCCTCCCCCATGCTCTTTCACTGCATGTCCCTCAGATGCCACTGCTACCTGCCCTTCCTGTCCAGGCCTCCCTGGCCCACCCTGCACGTGTTCTTGCCCTCCTTGCCCTGCATGTCCTCCCTCAGCGTGTCTGCATACCTACTGCGCCCCCTGCTCGAGTCCATCTATGACCTACTGCCGCCCCTCGCCTTGCCCCATTTACTCTTGTTCAGTGGGCCAAGCTACCTGTCTGAGCTCCCACTTGGGCTGCAGTAGAGGCTACAGCTGTGGCCATGATGTTGCATGGGGGCCTCGGGGCTCCACCGGCTGCTGCAGTGTCTGCTTCAGGAGACAGAGGGCTTCTCGAGGGCTCTGTCAGATAATCTAGGCTGAGAGGCTGTGTCCTGAAAAGGGTGGTTCAGCTGGACCTGGAGCTACTTCTTCAGACAAAGGCTCCGAATACAGCCTGGATGGGATCAGGCGGACCCCTGACTAAAGAGGACAGGGGACCACTCCTCTTCGGACATTTGCTTCTGCGTGTGATCCTGCTGGTTCCAAAACCTGCTTCTCTGTTCCCCCTGGAAAGCCTTCCTTGCAGCCCTTTAAAGGTAAGCATGTCCATGGTTCCTTCCTCTCCATTCCTCTTGCAATTCACAAGGGTATGACAGGCTCCTTTTCTAGAGGATGGCGGTGGGGAAGCACTTTGTTCAGAAGTCACTTCTGACTCTGGATCTACATCCATACTCCTGATTGTCTCTGGCCTCCTAACCTCTCTCATCATAAGCCAGTCGAAGCAGCCCCCCACCCCCACTAGAAGAGATGGCTCTTGGTTTCTCCCTCCCCTGAGATAGCTTTGACATCCTTCCTGATCTTTTGTGTCCATCCAGGAACCTTCTGCCCACCCGGATGTGAATGTTTTGTATTGGAAATTTCTAAACACTCATTTAGCCTCGTGACCTCAATCTTGCAGCAGTAATCCTGTCCCTGTCTGAGACGGCCATGTTCATCTATCTTGGGGAAGAGGGGAGGGGGTGGGGAGCTTGGGGGGAAACCCTCTTCTCAGGCTCTCAAGGGTCCTACCCACACATGGGTGGTTGTAAGGGTGGTTGTAAGTTCCCTATCAGGGTGATGGTGAGAGATTCAAAAGCCACCAAGTGAGGTAGCTTTTTGGCTTTTGTTTGTTTGTTTTTTTGTTTTCTTCTGGACAGAGCCAGGACAGAACCTTATGCTTGCTAGGCAAGAACTCTACCACTGGTCTGGAGACATGAATCAGTGATGAAGAGCACTGACTGCTCTTCCAAAGGTCCTGAGTTCAATTCCCAGCACCCACATGGTGGCTCACAGCCATCTCTAATAGGATCTGATGCCCTTTCCTGGTGTCTGAAGACAACTACAGTGTACTCATATACATAAGATAAATAAATCTTTTTTTTTTTTTTTTTTTTTTTGGTTTTTCGAGACAGGGTTTCTCTGTGTAGCCCTGGCTGTCCTGGAACTCACTCTGTAGACCAGGCTGGCCTCAAACTCAGAAATCCGCCTGCCTCTGCCTCCCAAGTGCTGGGATTAAAGGCATGCGCCACCACCGCCTGGCTAAATAAATCTAAAAAAAAAAAAAAACTGTACCACTGAGCTAAACCCCAACCCTGAGACAAAGTTTTATATAGCCTTATGAATTTACAGTATGGCTAAGTTTGGTCTTAAATTCCTATTCTTCTTGCTTCTAATTCTCAAGGGTTGGGATCACAAGTATGTCCCACCACACCTAACTCTCCCTTGGCCTTTTAATTTACTACATTCCTCAATTCCTCCCCCTTCTCTTCTTTGTTACATTTTATTTACTTTTTGTGTATGTGTGTGGGCACTGGCCTGCCACAGCTCTCCAGTGGAAAGCCAGACAACTTCTGGGAGTCAGGGCTCTCCTTCCTCCATGGAGGACACAGGAATTAAATTCAGGTCCCTCAGGCTTGGCAGCAGATGCTGTGCCATCTTACCAGGCCCAGTCTCTGTTTTTTCTCCTTCTGGGTTTCATTTTCTATTTGTTTCATTCATTCTTTTTTTTTTTTTTTTTTTTTTTTTTTTTGGTTTTTCAAGACAAGGTTTCTCTGTGTAGTCCTGGCTGTCCTGGAACTCACTCTGTAGGCCAGGCTGGCCTCAAACTCAGAAATCCACCTGCCTCTGCCTCCCAAGTGCTGGGATTAAAGGCGTGTGCCACCACCGCCCGGCTGTTTCATTCATTCTTTTCTTTTTCTCCTTTTGTTTGTTTTGTTCTGCTTTTGCTTTTTGACAGACTCTTACTCCAGGCTGGTCTCAAACTCTGTCTTACTCGGTCGCAGCCTCCCCAGTGCTGGGGTGTTAGATGTTTACCATGGTGCCTATGCGTAGCTGATACATGGAGAACTTTACAGCCTGGGAATCATGATGCCATCACCTGAGTCCACTGATGAAGCTTAGCCTCGCTAAATGTGACAGAGATGAGCACGGACACCGTTTGCCTGACTGCCTGGAAAAGATGCTGGCCAAAGAAGCAAACAAACCTCTCAATGTGGATTAAATCAAGCTCTCGGTGCTGTCGTGTGTGTGTGTGTGTGTGTGTGTGCATGTTCGTGTGTGTGGCATGTGCACACTCTGTGTGTGTACAGGAGTTCATGGAGATCATCCCTAGGTCTTGTTCCTCAGATCATGGCCCACCTTGTTTTTGTTTTCTCCTTAAATATAATCTCTCACTAGGTCCTGTCTCTGCATTCTTGGCTCTGAAATGACACTCCTGTCACCACACCACGCCCACAGTTTTAATAAGGGTTTCTGAGGATTAAACTCATATCAAGTTTGTGTGTCAGGCGAGTGCTTTGCTTTCTGAACTAACTCCTCAGCCCCCTGTTTAATGAGAAATGCAGGAGATGGAGAAACATAAACGACACGAGGAAGTAAATAGACTCCGGTAAAATGTGGGCGACGTTAAAGAGAATCTGACCCAGTTACCTAAATAAGTCATCGGCTGTGGGGAAAATGAGAAGGAGCTTAAAACACAGAGACAGAGCTGAGAATAGACTTCAGTGACAGAGCCCATATGTAAGGGCCTGAGGGTGTGAGGGTGTGGACGACCACAGGGAACTTTTGGATCTCTTTTGTTCAAGACTTGAGGATGCCAACTATAAAGACGTTTCAGAAGTTGAGGACATTTAACTCTAGACTGGGTTGTAGTTTTTGCTTATGAGACAGGATCTGATTATATCTGATGGTCTGAACCTCGATATATAGATCTAGCTGGTCTTAAGCTCACAGTGATCCACCTGCCTCTGCCTTTCCAGTGCTAAGATCAAATGTGTGTGTCAACATTCCCAGCTTGTGTCCTAAGGCTTTAAATTTTACTTACCATTTACCTATCTAGTAAATGTGTTCCTCTGTGAGTGAGTGTGTGCCTGTTTGTGTGTGTGTGTATTCCTGCATGTGCACACTCACACACCATTCGTGTGCGTATGCATGTCAAGATCAGAGGATACTTTTTAAAGAAATGTTTATGTATTTATTTTATGTATGTGAGTACACTGTAGCTATCACCACACACCAGGAGAGACCATAGATGGTTGTGAGCCACCATGTGGTTGCTGGGAATTGAACTCAGGACCTCTGGAAGAGCAGTCAGTGCTTTTAACTGTTGAGCCATCTCTCTAGCCCTGATACTTTTTTTCTTAATTATTTATTATTTATTTTATGTATGTGAATACACTGGAACTGTCCTCAGATATAACGGAAGAGGGCATCAGATCCCATTACAGATGGTGGTGAGCCATCATGTGGTTGTTGGGAATTGAACTCAGGACCTCTGGAAGAGCAGTCAGTGCTCTTAACTACTGAGCCATCTCATCTCTCCAGCCCTGAGAGGATACTTTTCAAGTCTGTTCTTTACCTACACCAAGTGGGTCTTGGGGAATCAAACTTAGGATGTCAGGGTTGGTGGTGAGTAGTCACCCACTGGGCCATCCTCCTGACCCTGGACTGAGTTTTTGTGATGTGAGGAACTGGGCTAATTTTGTTAGATGTAAACATGGCTCTGGGGTTGTTAATGAAACAGCCTACTTGGTTTGAAATGTCTCAGTGGGGAGGGCAGAAGTATCATTGGTCGATTAAATGTGAATGGGATCATAAATATTTTAATAATAAAATACTAAATGAAACTCCTCTGGGGCTGGAGAGATGGCTCAGAGGTTAAGAGCAGTGACTACTCTTCCAGAGATCCTGAGTTCAATTCCCAGCAACCACATGGTGGATCACAACCATCCGCAGTGGGATCTGATGCCCTCTTCTGGTGCGTCTGAAGACAACTACAGTGTACTCACATACATTAAAAAAAAAAAAAAAGTTTTAAAAAATGTGAAGAAGAAGAAGAAGAAGAAGAAGAAGAAGAAGAAGAAGAAGAAGAAGAAGAAGAAGAGGAAAAAAAGAAACTCCTCTGGTGAGTTTGGTTTCTAGCAACACTCTGAGCACTTCTCCCTGAAGGCTAAGACTTCCTCATGGTCTTACACACAGATCCTAGCTACTGAAAGGTTGTCCTGAAGATAAACTGAATTGACAGGGCCCTCTAGTCACCTGCTAGCAAACTTCCCAACAAGATCTTTCCCAGTTGTACCTCAGAGTCAAACCTTAAGAGTATACGAATTTTGAACAGATCTTACAATAATACAAAATAATACAGGGGCTGGAGGGACTGCACAGTGGGTAAGAATTGATACTCACAGAGAGCCCACATTTGGTTACCAGCATCCACAAGACAGCTCACAACCTCCTGGAACCCAGAGTTCACATGTTTTAATACCCTCTTCTGGACTCTGAGGGCACTATAAGCACATGATGGGTATATAAACAAGCCTGCAGGCAAACACTCAGACAAAATCAAAATAAAGAAATCTCTGGAGTTTCATTGTTACTTTTGTTGTTGTTGTTTGAGAAAGGGTTTCTCTGTGTGGCCCTATCTGTCTTGGAACTCACTCTGCAGACCAGGCTGACCTCAAACTCACAGAGATCTGCCTGCTTCTGTCTCCTGAGTGCTGGGATTAAAGACATGTCCCACCATTGCCCAGCTTCTCAAAAACAAAAACAAAACAGAAAAATAAAACCAACATTTGCAAATAGTTTATACAGGTACTGCACCCATTTCATTTTCCCAGGAACTGTGCGAGAATGTAGTCTTAATTCCTGCTCTCCCTCTTACCATGGAGTGCTAGATAAACTTCTTCAACCCTGTGGGCTAATGCCACCTACCTAATGGATTATTTAACAGTTAGATGCCATCCATAGTAGTCAGCCAAGATTTTTTTTTTCAGTGTTAGGGATCAAAGGCTCTCATTCATGGTAGGCAAATGTTCTATCGGTGATCTATATAATCCATGGGTGAGATTATAAATGGCATGTGTGTCTCTCGTGGGTGTGAAGTCTGTCTAGACTTCCAACAACAGTAGCTGTTGAGTTTGATGTATAAACATCCCCACAAGTAAATGGAATGATATTTGTATTCCTGTATTGTTTCCTTTTTTCTTTCTTTTCTTCTTAAGAACCCTGTCTCAAAAAAAAATAAGAAAAAAAAGAAAGAAACAGAAAGAAAACTGGTAGAGACAACTCAGTAGTTCAGAGGACCCAGGGTCAGTTACCAGCTCTCACGTGGTGGCTAACAACTGTCTGTAAGTCCGGTTCCAGGGGATCTTATGCCCTCTTATGGCTTGCACAGGCACTGAATACATATAATGTGCAGACACATATGAAGGCAAAACATATACACAAAATAAGAGTAAATAAATAATTAAACACTAAAAGAAAGAAAAGGCAGGCATGATGATGATACCAGCAATGGAGAGGCTGAGACAAGAAAATGGATGGTTCTAGTCTAAGCTGGACTACAGAGAGATACCCTGTTTAAAATTAACATTATTATCATTGTTATTATGTTTTTATTATATATTTCATGTATATACACATAAATATATATACACAATATATAAATACACACACACACACACACACACACACACACACACACATCTTTCAGGCATCTGAAGCCAGTAAATTACCAGCCAAGATGGGGTTTTCCTATGTGGTACAACTACACAGGGCTGGAAAGATGTTTCAGAGGTCAAGAGCACTTAATTCTATTTTACAGGGGACATGGGTTTTGTTCCCAGCACCCATGTCAGGCAACTTGTTACTACCTGTCACTCCAGTTCTAGGCACTTGCACACAGGCGGTGCACATAAATTCATGAAGCCTCACAGACATTCACATAAGTAAAAATATAAATAAAAATCCAAACAACAACAAATATGTGTGTGCATGTATATTTTTTTCAGAGATTAGGTAAATTATAATTATCTGATAAATGATAACTTAATACAAGCCAGGGCTTTCTAAAATAATTTACATGGATTAAACTATGAATTCATTTGTCTGTGAATAGTTATAGAGTACTTATTACATCATTAATGGCTGCTTTAAATATTGAGAATATAGGTGGAGAAACAAATACAAATTTGCAGGGAGAAGAAGTAACAAATGAGCAAATAAAAAATTCAGTCCACCAGATGGTGTTAAGTGCTACGGAGAAAATGTAGCAAACAGAAAAAGACAGAAGGAGAGCAGGCCAGGAAGCCTGGTGGTACATCTCTGAAATTGAAGCACTTGGGAGGTGGCGGTATGAAGGTCAGGAGTTCAAGATTAATTTTAGCTACATACTGGGTTGAAGACCAGACTGGGCAACACAAGACCTAATCTATAAAAATAAATAAACAAATAAATAAAATAAAAAGGGGGGTTTTGGGATGTTGTCCAGTTGAAAAAGTTCTTATCTCACAGGCAAGGCTCAGCACTCAGGCTCTTAAGACTGAAGATCAAATAGGGTGACAAACTTCGAGCCTGCAGAGCTTCAAGTGATGAGACCCCAAACCCCCAGACAAAGCAGCCACCAGGGTTCTTAGCACACACTTGTCTTTTCTCTTCACTCTTGTGTAAGGTGATTTGACACTTTTCTCTAACCTTTGTGGACATTAGGCACTCACATGATGCACAGACATATATAAAGGAAAAACAGTTGCATATGTAAAATAAATTAATCTAAAATAAAATGGAGGGAACTCCTCCCTCTTACCTCCCCACCCCAAAAACCCTTTATGTGATGGCAAAAAAAAAAAAAAAAAAAAAAAAAAAAGGTTTCTTAGGGTCTTTGCTTGTTTTTGTTTTTTTAATTTTAATTTATAAATTTAAAGATTTATTTCTGGGCTGAAGAGATGGCTCAGAGGTTAAAAGCACTGACTGTTCTTCCAGAGATCCTGAGTTCAGTTCCCAGTAACCACATGGTGGCTCACAACCGTCTGTAATGGGATCCGACGCCCTCTTCTGGTGTGTGTCTGAAGACAGCTACAGTGTACTCATGTAAATAAAATAAATAAATCTTTTTTTTTTAATTTAAAAAGTGTATTTTGTGTGCATGGGTGTGTACCTAAGTGACTATACTCGCACTACGGAAGGAGTCGGCCAGATCCCCTGGAGGAGCTGGAGTTACAAACAATTGTGAAAACTACTCTGCAAAAGCAGTAATAAGTGCTCTTCCACCCGTCTCCCTCTCCTCTTCAAGAACAGCAAGTGCTCTTAATCTGTTAGTCACGAAGCATTCTATTGATTGATTGATTGATATTGATTGATTGATTGATTGAGACAGGGTCTCATTCTAGTCTAGGCCTGGAGCTCAATATAGCACAAGTTGGTCTTAAATTCTCAGCAGTTCTCTTGCCTCAGCTTTCCAAGCGCAAGGATTACATGAGCCAACACACCATGATAGGAAGACCTCTTTATTTATTTATTTATTTTTACACACACATATATATATATATATATATATATATATATATATATATGCCATGTACGCTGTTGCTGTCTTCAGACACACCAGAAGAGGGCATCAGATCCCATTACAGATGGTTGGGAGCCACCATGTGGTTGCTGGGAATTGAACTCAGGACCTCTGGAAGAGCAGTCAGTGTTCTTAATGGCTGAGCCATCTCTCCAGCCCAGAAGTCCTCTCTAATAGCATGACATTTGGACAGAAATTGGAGGAGGTAAAGAAGGTGGAGGAACCTTGCAGGACCAGGACACACTGTGCAAAGGCCCAGGTGGGAGCCATTGGAGACAGAGAAGGAGACCGAGTGGTAGACGATGAAGTCATGGACATAGCAAAAAGCCCTCGGACAGATGCATTTGTACGCCTTTAGAAAGATTTTGGTTTTCATTCTTAGTAGAAAGGGAAGCTATTGCAAGGTCTCCAGGATGTAATATTGAATATTGAAACTTAACATTCCAAGATAAAGCAAATCTT
Organism: Rhabdomys pumilio; assembly: GCA_030674055.1. Classification (NCBI taxonomy): domain Eukaryota; kingdom Metazoa; phylum Chordata; class Mammalia; order Rodentia; family Muridae; genus Rhabdomys; species Rhabdomys pumilio. Next base: position 1,371,146 of record JANHMN010000012.1, on the reverse strand, counting down.
AGGTAGCAGGAGGTGAGAGTCGAGCTCCAGGGCTAAAGTTCTGAAGCTGCCACTGATCCCTAAGCCTTCTTCATTTGGGCACTGTTCCCGATTCCACACAGAGAAAGTGGTAAAGTGACGGAAAGATTGCAACCTCAATCTGTGTCCAGCCGGATTCCGGCTTTACACCACACCGCCTCCCTCAGGTGTCTGGACAATCCTGACTGCTGCCCCGGAGGTCAGGCCAAGTCCAAACCCTAGAACAGCCTCGGTTTAGGGTAGCGGAGTTCATTAGCAAGGGGTACACGCTGGCTCGGAGGTACTGCCGGCACCTTTCCGAGATCCTGCGTGGAGGAACACAGAAAATACGCTTTTATTCGGGACGACCCCGCGGGTACCGGCCAGCTTGAGGACCCAACAGCACTCGTCTGACAAGCCCGCGGGAGCAGCCCACCGCTCCGGCATCCCCAGCCCTACAGGTTTTTCCGCTCTAGGGCGGGGCCCGCTGAGGGGGCGTGGCTTCCTTGGGCGCCCCCGTCACGTGACGGGGCTATCATGGCGGCGGCCACGAGCCAGCCCGGCTCCCGGAAGCAGGCTGTGAGGGGCGGGCGCGCTGCTGGAACCCAAGCGGAGCCGGAGCCAGTGTGGGGAGGGCGGCCCGGCGGCCTGGAGCCGGACGTGTCCGGAGCGTCCCCGCAGACCGGGGCAGCAGGTGAGACCGGGGCCGGGCGAGGCGCGAGCGAGTGAGGGGACGCTCGTCTGAGGCTAGGGGGCGCAGGGGGGTCACCCGTGACCCAGAGTCGGGGAACCTGCGTTTCGCGCGCGTGACCGCGAAGCATTGGAGAGGCCGGCGCGGGCGGAAGGGATGCTCGGGAATAGGTATGGAGACACTGAGCTCCAAAACTGGCTCATCGGCGAGGATGGGAGGTACAAGAAACCTGCAGAACCTATCATGGAGAAGGGCAGTAGCCCCTTTCGAACCTGCGGGACCGGGATTACTGAAGGGAGTCCCCCTTGCTGTACCAGGCAAGGGTGGGGCGAGTGCGCTGGCCTCTCCCCACTGTCACCCTCCCCTGCCCCACAGAGGCCTAGGAGACAAGCACTCCTCCCACCCACCCAACTGGTCCCTCCAGTCTGAGCTCTGGGGGAGAGAAATTGACAGTGCAGTTGGGTGGAGTTGCCTTCTGCCCAGACACCCAACCCCTTGACTGTGCTACCTGGATTATGGATGTGACTATGACCACCGTTCTCTCCCCAGGTCGTCCGGGGGCCCACCATGCTGGTGACTGCCTATTTGTCTTTTGTGGGCCTCCTGGCCTCCTGCCTGGGCCTGGAGCTGTCAAGATGCAGAGCTAGGCCTCCTGGGAGAGCTTGCAGCAACCCCTCTTTCCTTCAGTTTCAACTAGACTTCTATCAAGTCTACTTTCTGGCTCTGGCAGCAGACTGGCTCCAAGCCCCCTACCTGTATAAACTCTATCAGCATTACCATTTCCTAGAGGGTCAGATTGCTATCCTCTACGTCTGTGGCCTTGCCTCCACGGTTCTCTTTGGCCTAGTGGCCTCCTCCCTTGTGGACTGGCTGGGTCGTAAGAAGTCCTGTGTCCTTTTCTCCCTCACTTACTCTCTGTGTTGCATAACCAAGCTCTCTCAAGACTACTTTGTGCTGCTGGTGGGTCGAGCACTTGGTGGGCTGTCCACGGCTCTGCTCTTCTCAGCCTTCGAGGCCTGGTACATCCACGAGCACGTGGAGAGGCATGACTTCCCTGCTGAGTGGATCCCAGCCACCTTTGCCCGAGCAGCCTTCTGGAACCACGTGCTAGCTGTGGCAGCAGGGGTAGCAGCCGAGGCTGTTGCTAGTTGGATGGGCCTGGGGCCTGTAGCACCCTTTGTGGCTGCCATCCCTCTTCTGGCTTTGGCTGGGACCTTGGCCCTTCGAAACTGGGGAGAGAATTATGACCGTCAGCGTGCCTTCTCCAAGACCTGTGCTGGAGGTCTGCGCTGCCTCCTGTCTGACCGACGGGTGTTGCTGCTGGGTGTCATACAAGCCCTGTTTGAGAGTGTCATCTTCATCTTTGTCTTCCTCTGGACACCTGTGCTGGACCCACACGGGGCCCCTCTGGGCATTGTGTTCTCCAGCTTCATGGCAGCCAGCCTTCTGGGTTCTTCCCTGTATCGAATCGCTACCTCCAAGAGGTACCACCTTCAACCCATGCACCTACTTTCCCTCGCCGTCCTCATTGTCGTCTTCTCTCTCTTCATGTTGACTTTCTCCACCAGCCCAGGCCAAGAAAATCCCGTGGAATCCTTCATCGCCTTTTTACTTATTGAGTTGGCCTGTGGGCTCTACTTCCCCAGCATGAGTTTCCTGCGAAGGAAGGTGATCCCCGAGACAGAGCAGGCCGGTGTTCTCAATTGGTTCCGAGTGCCCCTGCATTTACTGGCTTGTCTAGGGCTCCTTGTCCTCCACGACAGCGATCGGAAAACAGGCACCAGGAATATGTTCAGCATCTGCTCTGCCGTCATGGTGACGACTCTGCTGGCAGTGGCAGGACTCTTCACTGTGGTGAGACACGATGCTGAGCTGCGGGTGCCCTCGCCTACCGGGGAGTCCTATGCCCCTGAACTTTGATTCTCCAGGACAAGGGGTCTGAAATGGGCTCTGGAAGCCCACTTACCCACCTGTGACTCACTTTGTGACTCTGTCCTGAGGCCCCTCTTGTCAGTGTTCTGGGAAGGACATGGGGTGACAGACTGGAAAGGTGCCAAAGGCTGACCGTGTACTTTCTCCCTGCTGTGTAAAATAAATACTTTTAATGGATTCAACTTACTTGTCCTCTCCCATACCTCCTCAGTTTCTGGTGAGGGGGCCGTTGGAAATATTTGCAGTACAGGTGAGTTTCTAATGTCTTCAAGTCAAATGTCTCCAGCCAAACTGAGCTATGAAACGCCTGTTAACAGAACCAGGTGGAAAGATTCAGGGGCTCCTAAGTCTTTAGTCTTGGCTAGGTCAGGTACCCTTTCCAGTTGTCAAGCAAAATCCTCAGTCCAAATTCAGGGGACAGATGTACTGTTGAAATTGGGGTTACAGTCAGGACACTCATCAACTTGTTACATGTGTTGAGATCTGACCTCTGGTCCTCAGGATTATGCAGTAAGTTCCTTTAACCACTGGACCATCTCTCTACCTTGAAAGGGGGAAATGATCTTAGAGCATGCGTCCAGTTCCTAATATACCACCAGGCCGTTGAGCAAAGATTCCAGAGGATTGGCCTGCTGCAGTGACTACCCTGTTACGGTAAATGAAAGCCTTTCCTGTAGGAATAAGCTTGCTGTTCTGAACGTGCATGCTCTTCTGCTTTCTGCCTTTGTGACTCAAATGCCCCCATTTGTCTAGGGCCATCTGGACCTACTAGATCCTGAGTCCTTTCAAGAACCAAGCAAAGGGCTGCTAAGAAGAGAGTGGTAAAGGGTGAAGGACTGAGACTTCTTGTCTGTACCTGATTCTTCCCCACCCAGCCTAGGTAAAGGCTAGCAAGTCATCAGGGCAGGAAGTTGTACCAGTGGGAACACCAGTTTTGTGGGCCCCTCCCTGCCTCGCCTCTGATTGTATCTGTCTTTCCTCCTCCCAACAGAACCTGGGCTTCTCAAGGGAATCAGGAGCCTACTTTGAGAAGGGTTGGGGTGAAGGATGGTGGCATAAGGGTGTGTCCTGGAATGTGTTTGAGATGGGAATGGGGGACCCACCTGTTCTGAAAGGAATTAACTACCTTTCTTTGTGTCTCAGAATTCAAGATGTTCCTGGTCCTTTAAGTACCAGCCTATGGGAGAGATATAAGCTGGGGGAGGAGTTTCTGCACCAGGGTACTGGGGAAATGGAGCACAGTCTCAAATGTGCAGAAGGCAGTGTCTTCACACAGGTACAAAATCAGGTATCATTTCCCTCCATTATCTCAAGGCTAAACAAAAGAAAGTCTGTTGCAGTCATTTAACTTCCTCTTTCTGCCGTGTTGAGCTAGACATTTTATAGTTATCTGTAGACATTCCATTTTTTCCTATCATGTAATCTCTTGAGAGCAGGAGGCTCTTTCACTTGAGCCTCCCCATACGTATGCCACAAGCTGATGCCTAGTGCATGTCTGGAGAAGAAACAGACTACCTCCCATCTACCTAGTCAGGAATCACCCATGCCAAAGCCTGTTAGAATAGATGGGAACCTAGAGCCTAGTTCATGACTTGGCTTTTGTTGTTGTTTCTGTTTTTGAGATAAAGGTCTCGTTGTTTTGGCTGGCCTGCAACTGACTGTGTAGACCATCCTGGCCATGAAATCTCGTATTACGGATGTCCATGCCTAGCTAGTGACTTGTTTTATAGATGACAGTAGTATTTACCACTGGAGCTATGGTGGGGATGAGGCTCATATCTTTAAATGATAAGGAAGTAGGGTGGAAGAGCGTCTTAGGAAGTTCCTTTAATTTTGTCCCAGATGAGTTTGTGTCAAAGCGTCAGATAAGAGCAGGGTGTATTCTTTCCTGTCAGATTGTCAGAAGCCCTGGAATCAGTTTAAGGTCCCTATCAGTGTAAGCTTTTTTTTTTTTTTTTTTTTAAAGGCTGAGAGAAAAATACATGCAAAGGTTGTTACTTGCCTTAAAATCGTGTAGCAAATGAATAGTAAACAGATGAAACCTGCCTCTTGCTGCCAGGCCGGGACCCTTCCCTGACACACGGTGTTTATGTCCTATAGTTTCTCATACACTTGTGGTTTAGTCTCTAGTCTTGCTCCTCTGCCCCAGGAGGGTGAGAGCATTTAGGTTCTGCAGTCCAATCTGTATATTGATAACAGTTCGTGTGGTTCAGAAGAGATGCTGACTCAGCACACAGGTATTGTACATCGAACTAACCGACCCTTTGCCTAGTAGTTCAAGATTACAAGGTCATTCTAAGCTGCATAGCAACTTGGAACCCAGCCTGGGCTACGCACCAAGACCCTTACTCAAAAATAAAATAAAAAAATAAAAGCTGAGGTGAAGTAGCATAAGTCTGAAATCCCAACACTCAGGAAGTATGGGTGGGAAGGTCAGGAGTTCAAGGCCGTCCTTAGCTATGAAGCAAGTTGAAGGGCAGTCTAGGCTACATGAGATTCTCTCTCAAAAACAAACAAAACAAACTGGGCAGTGGTGATGTGTGTCTTTAATCCTAGCACTTGGGAAGCAGAGGCAGGAAGATCTCTTAAGTCCAAGTTCAGCCTGGTCTACAGAGTGAGTCCCAGGACAGCCAGGGGTACACAGAGGAACCCTGTCTCAAAAGCAAACAAACAAACAAGCAGAAAACAAACAACAATGAGAGAGAAAGAGAATATTGTCCAGACTCAGCTGCCTGGTTCAAATCTGGTTTCTCCACTCTCCACCTCAGTTTCATTGTCTGTGAAATGGGAAGGACGGCATGGTTGTTTCTACCCTATAGGGCTGTTGGGAAGATTAAATGTTACTGTGTGTAAGTCCTCGTAATAGTACTTGGCCCACATCTTAAGTACTGCATAAGTGTTTGATTTATCTCTTTCCATTCTGGAGACTGAACCCGGGGCTTCACACACACGGACACCCTGAACAAGTGCTCTGCTACTGAAGAGCGTCCCCAGCCTCAGCTGTTTGTTTTTACATCTCAGTTCTTAACTCTCCTAACACAGCTGAGTTTATTAGGCTTTGGAGATGAGCGTGATTGGGTGGGGGTGGGAGGGGGGCGTAAGAGCAGTGTTTCAGCACATCCCAGTGGATGGGGGATTCCCAGCAGTGTTTATTCTTGGTTCTAGCCCAGATGGAAGAAGCAGGCTATCCAAGTGACCTTCTGCTTTGGGTGTGTGTGTGCAGATGAACTGTCAGTATATTCCACTTGAACTCTTTTCCTCTTCCTCAAGTGGGAAGGCCAATTTGGGGTCAGATTTGATACAGACCACAATCTTCCCTCAAGAGCTCCTGATCCTTTCCTTCCAGCTAGGCACAATATATCCCTATGGCTTTTAAGTGGTCCTGGTGAGAGAAGAGAAGCCCCCACAGAACCTAATGGACAGAGACAGAGCGCTGGGGGTGAGGGAGTACTGGTCCTAAGGTCTGGCTGGCAGTCTTCTTGGGGAGAGAGTGTGCATTCCATTCCTTAAGCCAGTCCCTCCCTCCTCCCATCTCTCGCCTTTCTCCTCTGTTTTTCTGTCTTGTTCTTGGTTGGGGTCGGCTCTCACGTTGTAAACCAGGCTGGTCTTGCACTTACACAGCTCCACCTGCGTCTGCCTCCCAAGTGCTGAACTAAAGGTGTTGGACGTTTTCCATTATTTCCAGCACTCGGGAGTTAGAAGCAGTGGATCTCTTGAGTTCGAGGCCAGCCTGGTCTACAGAGTGAGTTCCAGAACAGCCAGGACTACACAGAGAAACATTGTCTCAAAAAAACAATGACAGCAGCAGAAGGTGTGCTTTATCACAGCAGGCATACATTCTAGGTAACCAAGGATGATACTAAAGGCTTTTAAAAATCAGTTGATTGTCTGTGTGGTGGTGTGGGGATGCCATAGCATGAGTGAGAAGGACAGAGGACTCCTTGCAAGAGACAGTTCTTTGCTTCCATCATGAGGGTCACAGAAATAAATCTCAGGTTGTCAGTTTGGCTGCATGCACTTTTCTACCTGTGGAGCCATCTGTCAGACTTGACCTTAAAGTCCTGATCCTCCTGCTTCAGCCTTCCAAGTACTAAGACTACAGGTGTGTACTATATTTAGCCTTTTGGGGTTTTGTTTGTTTTGAAACAAGCTTTCTCTATATAGCCCTGGCTACTCACTCTATAGACCAGGCTGGCCTCGAACTCAGGCATCTTTCTGCCTTGCCTCTCCAGTGCTGGGATGAAAGGTGTGTGGTGCTTTTCAGTTTGGATCTCATTCTATTTCTGTAGCCCAGGATATCCTGAAATTGTGTGTAGCCCAGAATGGCCTCAAATGTGATCCTCCTGCCTCAGCCTCCTGAGTGCTAGGTTTCACCACTGCATCCTTCTCCTTGTCTTCTTTGTGTAGTACCCGGGACAGAGACGTATCCAGACTGCTCATATGAAGCAAGCAGTCTACCAGTGAGCACTAAACACCTGTTATTATTGTCTGTTACTATGTTTCTCTAGAAACACAGAATAAAATATGCTGGGGGCCAGATCTGCTGTTATAAGAACATGTAGCTCAGCTGGGCGGTGGTGGCGCACGCCTTTAATCCCAGCACTTGGGAGGCAGAGGCAGGCGGATTTCTGAGTTCGAGGCCAGCCTGGTCTACCGAGTGAGTTCCAGGACAGCCAGGGCTACACAGAGAAATCCTGTCTCGAAAAACCAAAAAAAAAAAAAAAAAAAAAAAAAAAAAGAACATGTAGCTCTCCTGGGTGGTGAAAGCGCATGCATTTAACCTCAGGACTCCAGAGGCAACGTTGGGTAGATCTTTTACCTTTGAGACCAGACTGGTCTACTACAAGAGTGAGTTCCAGGACAACCAGGGGTATATAGAGAGACATTTTCTTTAAAGATTTTTTTAGAAAAAGAATTATTTATTTATTTTATGTATAAGTACACTCACTGTTGTTGTCTTCAGACGCACCAGAAGAGGGCATCAGATCCCATTATAAATGGTTGTGAGCCACCATGTGGTTGCTGGGGATTGAACTCAGGACTTCTGGAAGAGCAGTCAGTGCTCTTTACTGCTGAGCCGTCTCTCCAGCTCCTCCAATACATTTAAAAAGAATTAAAAAAAAAAAATAGGAGGCTGGAGAGACGGCTCAGCAGTTAAGAGCACTGACTGCTCTTTCAGAGAACCAGAGCTCATTTCTAGAACCTACATGGTGGCTCACAACTGTCTTTAATTCTAGTTCCAAGGGACCCAACACGCTCACACAGACATGCATGCAGGCAAAACACCAATGTACATAAAGATAAATAAATACTTTAAAATGTATTTTAAAAGTTTTTTAGATTTATTTTTTTAATATTTATTTTATGAACGAGTGCTCTATCTGTATATGCACCTGCATGCCAGAAGATGGCAGCAGATCCCAGTATAGATGGTTATGAGCCACCATATGGTTGCTGGCAACTGAATCTCTGAAAGAGCAAACAATGCTCTTAACCACGGAGCTATCTCTCCAGTCCTATTAATTTTATTTTGAATGTGTATTGAGTATTTTGCCTGAATATATGAATGTGTACCTGTGTGTGCCTGGTGCCCAAGTAGATCAATAGAGGTAATCAAATCTCTTGGAGGAGGAGGAGTTACAGACAGTTGTGAGTTGCCATATGGGTGATAAGAACTGAACTTAGGTTCTCTGGGAGAGAAGCAATTGCTCATAACTGCTGATCCATCCCTCCTGCCCCATTATTATTATTTTATTATTATATATTATTTCCCCTATCCTTTTATTTTTATTATTTTTTTTAAGACAGGGTGTTACTATATAGCACAGACTGGCCTAGAACTTACTTTGTAAGTTTCTCAAACTCAGAAATCTGTTTGCCTCTGCTTCCCAAATGCTGGGATTAAGTTTGTGTGCCACCATATCTGGCAATTGATTAATTAATTAATCAAGATGGGATCTCTGACTGTCCTAAGAACTTGGTTTGTAGACCAGGTTGGCCTTGAGTTTATGCTTCCTGAGTGCTGGACCCAGCAGTGATTTTTTTTTTATTGGATATTTTATTTACATTTCAGATGCCAATCCCTTTCCCCATTTCCCCTCCCTAGAAAACCCCTATCCCGTGCCCCCCTTTTCCATTTGGCTTTTATACAATTTTTTAAAATGTTAATCAAGGGCTTTATAAGTATGGTAATGCTCAATCAGAAGTGTAACCTAATACCCAACCTAGCTATGTAAACTATCTTTGACTAGTGGAGACACATGACCTTCTGCCTCCATGCCCCCTCTCTCTTTCTCTCTTTTTCTCTCTCATAACGTAGCTTCTCATCTACTTCATCTTCTCCTCTCCTTACTCCATCTTTTCCTCTCGGTGCTCCTTCCCCCTTAGCTCCTCCTACATATTACCCTTCCTGTTAAAATAAAGCTTTTCTCTCAGAATACAACTAATTAGAGCATAATTATTCCTATTTGTACCTGTGAGGTACAAGATAGTCTTAATACCCAGTCCATCCTTTTGTTGACTAGCCAGAACCTCTGTCGTCTCTCTTGACTAAAACACTTAGTTTTGAGCCTGGCTTTTTCTTGGCTTTAGAATGAATGTCAGCTGAAAACCCTCCACTCAGATCTTTTCTCTCAAGGTAAATAGCCAGGATTGGTTATGAGTCTATAGGTCTTCAATGCCGTCAGAAATCCAGAATGACTAAATTAACTGAAGTTATGGGAAGCACTAAGCATAGCTTCTAAAACTTAGCCAATTTATAGAGACCGCTGAACACCTGGACAACCCCTATACTACCGAATGTTGGAGCATCAAATCTTCAGCCTTCTGGCCCAAACTCATCTGACAGACTTTAGTGCTGCAGAATTATTAAGGGCTGGTTACTCTGTCTAGGCAGATATAATCAGTCGACTATTCTGCAAGTGTGTCCTTTTCTGGACAGTAATTTGTCTGTAGATGGAGAGAGGCAATTCTTGCCTGGTGGCTGTCTCACCACAACTGGAGTAACTCCAAGGATGCTCAATTTCTTCTTAGAATCCAAGACAGGAAGCTGTCAGGAGCAGACAGGTCTCTAATCAAAATGAACATTAATATAGAAATATTTGTGACATCAATTCTATGGATTTCTGACGTTTTGAAATCCAACTATCCATGTAAGGTAACCTGGACTGTTGTCTGTTAACTCCTCTCAGCTATTTCTAAATAAAATATAGAAAACACCCAAACAATAAACTCAAAGTCATGAATTTGCTATAGTCCCTTAACTCACAGGCTAATCATCCCAAGTCAGTTAAAAAAGTTAAAGAAGGAATGGGTCTAAGTCTTTTATTTCTAAATGTGTTATACAGGCACAATGCCCATGAGAGTATCAATATTCATTTCACTTTCATATCAATAAGAAGCTTATACCAATGAAAACCTTAAATTTGAAATCCAAGTGAATTTTGTACCATTTAAGAAATTATAACTTCCTGATCTTCCTGAGTGCTGGACCTAGCAGTGTTTTAAAAAAAAACCAAAAAACTGGATTATACTGGACTGGAGAGAGAGGTCAGTGGTCAAGAACACACACTGCTCTTCCAGAACACCTAAATTCAATCTCTGGTACCCATGCACAGAGGCTAGACCGCCTGTCTGTCACTCCACCTCCAGGCAATGTGGCTTATACACCTGGACTCATATACACATACTATACACAGACACATCATTTAAAATAAAAATAAACATATATTATTCATGGTTTTCTGCTGTGTGTGTTTGTGTGTGTGTGTATGTATGTGTATAGTGTTAGAGATTGAACTGCCAGTCTTTTATATGCTAACTAAGCAAGTGCTTGGCCACATCCCAGCCTTGACATGATTTTAAAACATAACTTATTTGGGGCTGGAGAGATTGCTCAGTGGTTAGCAGCACTGATAGCTCTTCCAGAGTTCAATTTCCACCAACTACATGGTAGCTCACAACCATCTGTAATGAGAACCGATGCCCTCTTCTGGTGTGTCTAAAGACAGCTACAGTGTACTCATATAAAAAAAACTTATTTATTTTATGGTCATTGATTGTGTTTTGCCTGTATGTCTATATATGTGTGTATCGTTAGGTTCCAGGAGTCGCCCCACAAATTACAAGAACATCCATCTCAGTCGGACAGGGATAGTTTATTGAACATATCCCCCAGGACTGATCAATCAGGGTCATAGATGAGACTAGGGAGCTGAAAGCAACAAGAATGAACTCTGTCCAGGGTCAGTTTATATAGGGAAAAAAACATAAGGAGCTCATAAGTGGATACAGTAGGAGTTGCAGGGTGTTGGCCTTCTTCCAAGTTTCTTCAGTACTTTAGACATAACAGCTTAAACTGCCTCAGTCTTGCTTTGCCCTGAATGAAGGCTACAGCTGGGGAATTTCCAGTCATCATCATTGCCACCATCACCACCATCATCATCATTGAATATCTGGGTATTTGGTCAGCTTGATCCTGCTGCATCAATGTATTCTTCTGTTAATGACTGGCAGGCATGGAACAAAATGACAACAGCTACGCTAGCCAGGCAGGCCTCAACATGTATGAGGGTGTCAGATCCCCCTGAACTGGAGTTACAGTTGTGAGCTGCCACCTGAGTGCTGGGAATTGAACCCTGGTCTCTGGAGGAGCAGCTAGTGTTAATTGCTGAGTTATCCTTCCAGCCTCCACGTGCCCTTTTTAAAAAAGATTGGATCTCATATAACCTAGGCTGGCTTTTAATTCACTGTATAATAAGGATGACCTTGAACTTCTGATTCTTCTACCTCTACCTCCCAAGTGCAAGGATTGTAGATATTTGCCAGTATTTCCAGTTGTATGTGGTGCTGGGGATTGAACCCAGGGCTTTGTACATGCAAGCTTTTTGTAACCATAGTTCTGAGGTTCAAACCAGGGACTGTCATTCTAAACAGATATGCCTGACCACTGAGGGGCTCTCTTAGCCCTAACACTGTTTTTCATTAGGCATGGTGACACAAACCTTGAATCCTAACCCTGGAGTTGGGGTCATAGAGGCAGAAGGATCTCTGAGTTCCAAGCTGACCAGAGGGACTTAGTGGGACCCTGTCTCAAAAGCAAAATAACAAAACAGGTTCTCAAGGACTGTAAATTACTGTCAGAGCCTCCAAGGTTATCTTTTTTTTCTACTATGCTCATTTATTTATTTATTATCTATTATATTTTTATGGGAGTACACTGTTGCTCTCTTCAGACACACCAGATAAGGGCATTCATTGGATTCCGTTACAGACAGTTGTGAGCCACTATGTGGTTGCTGGGAATTGAACTCAGGACCTTTGGAAGAGCAGTCAGTGCTCTTAACCGCTGAGCCACCTCTCCAGCCACATGGGTCAGTTAAAATGGAGATATAGGACCTGTTGAGATGGCTTCAGTTCCCACACTTACAAGAAGGCTCGCAACTCCTGTTATGTTAGTCACAGGGGAAGCAGTCTTACTCCTATGGCCTTCTTAGGCACCAGACATGCATGCGGTCCATATATACACATTCAAGGATTATTCATACCCATAAAATAAAATAACTCTTTAAAAACACAGGTGGAGGATGGGCATGGTGGCACACACCTTTAATCTTAGCACTGGGGAGGCAGTAATTCGGCATAATTTCTAATAATTCTTAATTATAATTATACATCCCTAATTATTTCTAATACATTTGACTCAACCCATATCCCTAGGTCCCCTCCCCTTTTAAAAAATATTTTTAAGTGGATGTGTGTTTCTGAATGTACACATGTATACAACATGTGTTAACAACCCAAGAAGTTCCAAAGAAGCATCAAAGTAGAGGAACAAATGGTTTGAGCTGCTGTATGGGTGCTAGGAGCTGGCTCCTCTACAAGAACAGTGCTCTTAACCACTGAGCCATCTCTCCAGACCCTTTACTTTATTATTTATTTATTTACTATTTATTTGAGCTAGGACTATCTCAGTGTATTTCTATGTAGCTTTGGCTAGCCTGGAACTCATTATGTAGACCCTGGCCTCAAACTCAGAGAGACCCTTGGCCTCTTCCTCCTGAGAGCTGGGAGTTTGTATTCCCTGTTACAGAAACCAAGCAAATGAAGCTGGAGCAAGAATCTGTCTTCATTACCCAGTCTCAAGTTCAAAGCTCTTTCCACTCTCTGTGCTGCCTCTTTTATACATTTAGTATTCATTTAGTATTCAGATGTAGGATTAAACTGCATGACTTAGGGCTGGTGAGATGGCTCATAAGTTAAGGATTCGTGCCACCAAGCCTGACGACCTGAGTTCAATCCCCAGAACCCACATGGTTGAGATAGAACAGACTTCTTCAACTTGGGAATTGTTCTTACATATCCCAATGAATATATACACAATAAACAAACCACACGAGTCAAGTTGGTTTTTGTTCTTTTTGTTTTGTTTTTTTGTTTTTTTGTTTTTTTGAGACAGGGTTTCTCTGTGTAGTCCTGGCTGTTCTGGAACTCACTCTGTAGACCAGGCTGGCCTCGAACTCAGAAATCCGCCTGCCTCTGCCTCCCAAGTGCTGGGATTAAAGGCGTGCGCCACCACCGCCCGGCTTTTTTTTTTTTTTTTTTTTTTTTTTAAGATTTATTTTATGTATGTGAGTACACTGTTGCTGTCTTCAGAAACATCAGAAGAGGGTATCAGATCCCATTACAGATGGCTGTGAGCCACCATGTGGTTGCAGGGACTTGAACTCAGGACCTTTGAAATTCCAAAGCAGTCAGTGCTCTTAACCGCTGAGCCGTCTCACCAGCCCCAGACACCTGCTTTAATCGCTGAGCTACATACACAGCCTTCTTTTTCAGTTTTTATTTTTATTCATTTATTTTAAAAGGCCTGTTTATTTTTCATCAGTTATTTGCCTGCATGGATATATGTGACCATATGACAGAGGAGGTCAGAAGGGGACATAGGATCCCTGGAGTTACAGGTGGTTGTAAGCCACCCTGTGGGTGCTGGGAACCAAACCTTGATGCTTGGCAAAATCCACTTTTTCCTCCCTAGTAAGACATATGGGTTTCTTAGTATTTTAATTCTCTTGAAGCCGGGCGGTGGTGGCGCACGCCTTTAATCCCAGCACTTGGGAGGCAGAAGCAGGCGGATTTCTGAGTTCGAAGCCAGCCTGGTCTACAGAGTGAGTTCCAGGACAGACAGGGCTACACAGAGAAACCCTGTCTCGAAAAACAAAAACAAAACAAAACATAAAATTCTCTTGAAATTTAAAATCCTGCCTGAGCTCAGGGGATAAAGGCAAGAAAGACGCAGAGGTTGACCAACCGATTGCGAAGTGACTGTAGTTGACACCAGTTGAAGAACACGCCAGTGCCCCAGAGTCCTTCCGGCCCAGAGCGGTTCCCGCCCCTCCAGGAACACGTGACAGGCAGCGCGGCGGGTAAACTACAACTCCCATAGTACCACGCGGCCGGCCTACTTTCTCATTGATTGGTCACTAGGGATATTTGAAAGGAGGTGCTGGCGCGGAAAACGAAGCGAAGCGTGCCCACCCGGTGTTTGGTGGAGCTCAGGCTCGGGGCTAGTCCCAGACTGGTGAGGAACGGCGGCTTCGAGGAAGTCAAGCGCGGAGGGTTTGGTGAGCGCGCGCTCAAGCCGCGGTAGGTGACGTTCCCATTGCTGACCAGGAGAGAAACGGGGCGTCTCCGCGGAGGCTCGGCAGCCCCTCAAAGAGCGTGGTTGGCGCGCAGGACCCTGTGGAGACCCCTGGGGTGACCTGGTGGGGCACGGAGGACAAGGGACGTACTGGAGGACAAACAGTGGACTCGTCAGTTTATAACGGGAGCCCAGCGTCCAGGCATATTCGCCCCCTCCTCCCATAGGATTTCTGGTGGGATTCTTGGCCTGCTTCATCCTTTTAAGCCTCCTACAAACCTTCAATCTCCTTTTTTTTTTTTCCCTCCAGTTATTTCCATTACAACCCTTCGCAGGGTTGAAAAAAAACATACTTTTGCCATGAGGAATTTCAAAGGAGTCAACTTTGCCACTCTGCTTTGCTGCAAAGAGGAGACCCAGGAACTGCTGTCTGACTTGAAGGTGGGGCCCTTTCTGGCTCAGGACACACCTAGTTTCTGAGATTATCTGTTTTTTCCTTTTCCTTTTTATTGTTTTTATTTTTATTTAAAAAAAATTATTTTTCCATACTGGGGATTGAACCCAGGATCTTATGCATTCAGGAAAGCACTTCACCGCAAAGCTGTGTCTCTAGAGCTGTTTTTACTTTAAAAAATAACATATAATTTATATATCTTTACATATTGTATATAAACATATATAGCGCATAGTATATAATGTATAAACTATATATTATATAAATATATGTTTAAAGTTTTTTGAGATAGGGTCTTTCTCCATAGCCCTGGCTGTCCTGTAAGTCAATATGTAGACCAAGCTTGCCTTAAACTCAGAGAGATCCACCTGCCTCTGTCTCCCAAGTACTGGAATTAAAGGCATGTCCCAGCAAGCCTGGCCAGCTTTCACTTTTTTATTTTGAGACAGTGCTCACTAAATGGCCCCAGCCTGAACTTTCTTTTTGCCTTAACACAGGCCTGTGCCACCAAGCCTGGCTTGTGTCTTGCCTTAATTTGGACAGATTTCTACTTTTCTTTTTTTCCCTCTCTTTTCTGCTCATTCAGCTTAATTCTTTCTCCTAGGAGTTCCTGTCCAAATCTCGAACTGAGAGAAGACAAGTCTGTGATACCATCCTGAGGGCTTGCACCCAGCAGTTGACTGCCAAGCTCGATTGCCCTGGTCACCTGAGGAGTATTCTGGACCTGGCAGAGCTGGCCTGTGATGGCTATTTGTTGTCCACCCCACAGCGTCCTCCCCTCTACCTGGAACGCATTCTTTTCATCTTACTTCGTAATGGTTTGACTCAGGGAAGCCCGGACACTGTGCTCCGCCTTGCCCAGCCTCTCCATGCCTGCTTGGTACAGAACTCTCGAGAGGCTGCCCCTCAGGACTATGAGGCCGTGACCCGGGGCAGCTTCTCTCTGCTTTGGAAGGGTGCAGAAGCACTGTCAGAGCGGCGGGCTGCGTTCTCAACTCGGCTGAATGCCTTGAGTTTCTTGGTGCTCCTGGAGGATGACAGCGTCCCTTGTGAGATTCCTCACTTTGCTTCTCCAACAGCCTGTCGAGTAGTAGCTGCCTATCAGCTGTTTGACGCGGCTGGACAGGGTCTAGATGAAGCCGATGCTGACTTCCTGTATGACATGCTTTCTAGGCATGTGATCAGAGTCTTAGTAGGCGAGGGTGGTAGCTCTTCTGGTCCCCTCTCTCCTCAGAGGGCCCTCTGCCTCTTGGAACTCACCCTGGAACACTGCCGTCGACTCTGCTGGAACCACCACCACCACAAGGCTACCAGAGCAGTGGAGAAGGCTTTCGATCACCTACGGAATAGCAGTATAGCTCCCAGCCTCCAGTTATGCCAGATGGGGATTGAGCTGCTGGAAGCTGCAGAAGACAGACCAGGGGCAGTGGCCCAGCTCCTGATGAAAGCAGCGACTCTTCTGAACAACAGCATCGAGGCGCCCTCACCCCCGCTCCGGGCATTGTATGACAGCTGCCAGTTCTTCCTTTCAGGCCTGGAAAGAGGCATCAAGAGGCACTACAGACTTGATGCCATATTGAATCTCTTTGGTTTTCTTGGGGGATACCGCTCCCTTGTTCAGCACCTTCGAGAAGTGAGTTAAGGACCTAGAGTAGGGTGGGGAGTGTGGCTCTGTAAATAACTTGAAGGTTCTGAATCCTTGGTAAATTGCTATCTGGGCTGTGCCCAGCTTCAAGGACTTTAGGCAGGAGTTAGCTCAAAGCTCACTATCTCCAGGTTTCAGACCAACCCGCCCCTTCCTTCTCCCTTCAGGTCTCCGAAGCATCCTCCAAGCAGCAACAGTGCTTGCTCCAGATGCACTTCCAGGGTCTCCACCTCTTCACTGGGATTATGTATGACTTTGCCCAAGGCTGTCAGGTACCGTCTGGGAGTCTGGAAGACCCCATCTAAAAAAACAAACAAAAAGCTTTGATTTCAGACTTAGGGGGAGGAAGTCCCAGTGGACCTTGCATGACTCTTTTGACCCTTCAACCTTCTTGTTCCTTCAGGTAGCTGAGCTTGCCCAGCTAGTGGACAGTTGCAGATGTGCTGCTGTCTGGATGTTGGAGGCCTTAGAGGGCCTGTCAGGCGGAGAGCTGGCTGACTACCTGGGCATGACTGGTTAGTGCCTTGGGGCTTAGCGGCACAGCTCTAGGGGACAGCTATCACTACAAAGTTTCAGGATAGCCCGGGCTACACCAAGAAACCTTGTTCTGAAAAACAAACAGAGCTGGGCGTGGTGGTACACACCTTTAATCCCAGTACTCTGGAAGCAAGGGGGGGGGGGGGCTGTCTCCTGAGTTTGAGGCCAATCTGGTCTACAGAATGAGTTCCAGGCCAGCCAGAGCTTTTTATCCTGAGAAACCCTGTCTCAGAAAAATAAGTAAACTTTTTTTTTTTTTAACATAATTACTTAGTTTTATTTTATGTGCATTGGTATTTTGCCTGCATGCATGTCTGTGTAAGGGTGTGAGGTCTTGAACTTACAGACAGGTGTGAGCTGCCAAGTGAGTGCTGGGAATTTGAACTCAGATTTGCTGGAAGAGCAGTCAGTGCTTGTAACCGCTAAGCCATCTCTCCAGCCCAAATAAACCTTTTTTTTTTTAAAAAAAAAAAAAAAAAAAATGAAAGGAAGGAAGCAGAGTCCAGGATGGGCAAGGAGTCTGAGTACCGTTGAATTAGGTGCTCAGTGCCCTGCCTCATGACAGTGTCCAGGAGAGAACATCTGTGTACACACAGCTAGCAACCGATGCTGAGGCTGGAGAGAGCCTGGTGTTCACAGTTACAGGGAGGTAATGTGGTACCAGTGGTGTGAGGGAAGGAGGAGGAGGCACGATAGGTCAGTGCATCGTGGAGAGGCCGTGGTGGGAGTCTTCTCAGGGATCGTGAGCAGCAGCTAATGTAGACAAAGGTGGTCCTCCCTGTGTTCCCTGGTGATCTGAATGCCAGTGTTCGAATCCAGAAGCTAATGAGATGACCCCACGTTGAGCATCTCAGAAGCACAGAAAACAATGACTCTGACATTAGTTGTCCTTTCTCTCCCTACAGCCTCTTACACCAGCAATTTGGCCTACAGCTTCTTTAGTCAGAAGCTCTATGAGGAGGCCCGGGCCGTCTCAGAGCCAGTCTGTCAGCACTTGGGCTTGGCAAAGTCGGGTGCTTGTCCTGAAGTGCCACCTGAGAAGGTAGAAGGGAAGGAAGGTGTGGAAAGGGAAGTTGTGTTGTGGGAGTCATAAAAGGGCTAGCCTGCAGCCCTGCCTAGGGCATTGTTTCCCTAACAATCTTACCTGTGCTGTTGCTTTTTCCTTCCTTTTTTCTTTCTTTCTTTTTTTTTTTTTTTTTTTTGATACAGGGTCTTACTGTGTAGCTCTAGCTGGCCTGGAATTTGCTATGTAGACCAGGCTAGCCAAAAAGTCCCAGAGATCCACTCACCTCCTCACCTGGCAGTTTATCCTAAAATGACTTTTTTTTTTTTTTTTTTTTTTTTAATGTTTGGCGTTCTCTTAAGCCAGTTCCAATCCTAGCTTCACATTAGAATCATCTGAGTGAACTTCAGGGACATTCTAGTGTAATGCTTGCCTCAAGTTAATTAAATCTGATTCTTGCCCTGGATCTCAGGCATCTACATGTTCTGAAAGTCTACCCCCTCCCCCCAAGGGCGCTTCTTTGTTCAGCCAGAGTAAAAGGCAGGGTCTTCAGAACAGGCTGAAAAGATGGGATGGCTGCATTGGCAAGTGACGTGGGTAGTGTGGGGCCTTGGACTGTGTCTCAAGTAAGGGTCGAGGAGCTGAGGGATATAGATGGAGCCATGACCTCAGGTGGGTGTCACTGTGGCAAACAATGAAGGGCATAAGCCTGGGTAGTGGGGCTCCTGTGGCAGCCTGGGCAGGAACGGTCATGATAGAAAGCAGTGGATGGTACAAGGCCCTCATTTTGGGTTGGCTAGGTAGGAAGGAGGTAGAAAAAAAGAGAAACCTAAGAGTGGCCCTGCATTTTGGTCACAATCAGATAGTCCCATTTGCCAAGAAAGAGTCATAGGAAGTGGAACAGGTCCTTCAGTCGGAGGGTACCGGAAGCTTAGTTCTCAGGGATTATAGAGAGGCAGGAGGGCCACCTGCTATCTCTCTTCCATGTGCTCAGAGTGTCAGCTTGCTCTCTGTGCTGTGCACACTCAGTGGCTCCATGTTCCAGCTTTCTCCTGTCTCTGGTCAGCTACATAGGTGCTTCCGGCTACATGTGGAGAGCTTGAAGAAACTGGGTAAACAGGCCCAGGGCTGCAAGATGGTGACCTTATGGCTGGCAGCTCTGAAACCCTACAGTCTGGAACACATGGTCGAGCCAGTCACTTTCTGGGTTCGGGTCAAAATGGATGCAGCCAGAGCAGGAGACAAGGAGCTACAACTGCAGTGAGTTGGACGGGAGGAGGACCCATGTCCCTTAATCCAACACAGTCTATGTAGTCCTGCACTTGCTTTGTAGACCAGGCTGGCCTTGAGAGCCTTCTGCCTCTGCCTTCCTAGTGCTGGAATTAAAGGCATGTGCCGCTGGGCCCGGTCTCCTCAATCCTTATTTTGAAAATGATTTCTTCATCAATTATGCTTTGAGTACCTACCTGTGCCTGGGTATAGGACACATAGTGGTCAGAAGCAATGTTCTTGTTTTGTTTGTTTTTTGTTTGACTTGGAGTAATGCAACCATATGCACTGTATGTATTTTTCATGAAGACAGACCATCCATGACCTGCTACTAGGTCATTTAGGCAAGTCTTTTTTTTTTTTTTTTTTGAGAAGTGATGTACGTAAGGTCTGAAGATGTGGAGAAATCCATCATTAAACACCTTAAGGAACTAGTCACAGAATACAAAGGCGCTAGGGTGGGAACAAACTTGAGACCGGGAGCTGGTTTGAGAAAGCTGCTGTGGATGAAGGGGAGATAGGATGGGATGTAGCCTGCCAGTAGAGGGGTTAGAAGCCAGACCACACGGGGTTTTGTAGGCCATGATACAGGATGTGATCCTCACGGAGCCCCTACATTAGAGGAGTCATATGACCCGATTACACAATTAGATGCCCAGCGAATGCCAAATTAAGGCTGAGGTTTCCTAGTAAGGTGCAGACTGTCTTCAGGGTCTTCACCCCCGTGCTGCTCTGCCTTTCAGGACTTTGCGAGACAGCCTAAGCTGCTGGGACCCAGAGACACAGTCTCTGCTACTGAGGGAGGAGCTGCGGGCCTACAAGGCAGTGCGGGCTGACACTGGGCAGGAACGCTTCAACGTCATCTGTGATCTGCTTGAGCTCAACCCTGAAGAGACGGCAGCTGGAGCCTGGGCACGAGCTACCTACCTGGTGGAACTGGCCCAAGTGCTGTGCTACCACAGCTTCACCCAGCAGACCAACTGGTGAGGAGATGCAGCTGAGGAGGCCCCTTCCACTGCACGTCTTAATGCTGCTGACCCGGGATCAGTTTCCTACTCTGTTGCCGAGTGCTCCCTTCATTTTAAGCACAGTTCTCTGTCTGCAGCAGCTGACTGTGATTTGCCTCGTGCTCTAACAGAGGCATGTTTTTGCCAGCTGCAGGCAGTTTTTGCAATTGTATGGCTTTTGGAACTTTTCAGAGGTGGGGTTGGTGCTTGTTGGTCTGGGGGTGGGGGGTCTGTGGTAGTTTGTTAGTGGTGCTCAAAGAAGAAACAAGAAATCAGATTCAGAAGTATCTCAGTCTCTCCTTCCTCTCCTCCCTCTCCTCTATCCTTCTTTCTCTCCTGTTTAGTGATGGGGGAGAAATCAGGGAGGTAAAGATGGGAGGAAAAGAACCCACAAAGCGGCAAAGACCAGCTGCATCCCACTTAAGTGCGTCTTTCCACAGCTCTGCCTTGGATGCTATCCAGGAGGCCCTGCAGCTTCTGGAGTCTGTGAGTCCTGAGGCCCAGGAGCAGGATCGCCTTCTGGACGATAAAGCGCAGGCCTTGTTATGGCTCTACATCTGTACCTTAGAGGCCAAAATGCAGGAGGTATGTGGAACTGAGCCCAACCAGGCTGCTCCCACCGAGCTGGTACCAGTCCTGGGTTTTGTTTCAAAACCTCTCTTCTTTCCCATCCAGGGTACTGAGCGGGAGCGGAGAGCCCAGGCCCCTGTCCACTTGGAGGAGTTTGAAGTCAATGATCTGAACTATGAAGATAAGCTGCAGGAAGACCGTTTTCTCTACAGTAGCATTGCCTTCAATCTGGCTGCTGATGCAGGTGAGGGCAGCCAGCCGTCTGGCGCAGGCATCCTGGAGGCTTCCTAAGCACATAAGTGCCACCAGTGTGCCACAGGCTGGGCTTGTGCTGGGGATGTGGGACAGTGGGGAAGAAGGCTGGCACAAAGACACAGCATGGCATGCAGAAAGCCAAGTTCTTCTCAGATGGCCAGGTGGCGAAAGTGGTCATCTTGTGATTTACAGCTCAGTCCAAATGCCTGGACCAGGCCTTGACTCTGTGGACGGAAGTGCTTACCAAGGGGCCAGCCCCAGCTGTGCGGTGTCTCCAGCAGACTGCAGCCTCCCTGCAAATCCTAGTGGCTGTCTATCAGTTGGTGGCAAAGGTAATGGGATAGCTGGAGTCTCTGCCACAGGGGTAACCTAGGACCCGAACACCACACCTTTGATCTGTGCACTTGCAGAGAAGCCATGTGGCCTAAGGGTATGGACTCTGTTGGGTGTGGTACTGTGCACTTGTAACTCTAGCACTTGCACTTGGGAGGCTGAGGCAGGGGGATTATGAGTTACAGGCCAGTTTGGATTATATGGTGATAATCCTCTTTTTAAAGTGGGGGTAGGGAGCAAATCATCTCAGTGGTTGAGTACCTGGCCAGTAATGCCGAGTCCTGGATTCAGCCCCCAGTGCCACAGAGGTGGGAAGCAGTAGTTTATCTAATGCATTGTTAACATTAACACAATGATGCATGGAAGATGTTCTGTGTAAATGGAAAACTCAAACGTTAACCTTAGGAATTACTAAATGTTCCAGGCTAATAGTGGTCCGTTTCTTTAATCCCTGGCTATCCTAGAACTTGCTCTGTAGACTAGACTGGCCTGGAACTCACTTGCCTCTGCCTCCCCAATTCTGGGATTACTGACCAGGGACAACTGTGAGGGTCAGTTCTTTACTCCCCTCTGGTTCCAGGGATCTAACTTAGGTTATGAGGCTATGTGACAGGTGCCTTTATCTGCTGAGCTATCTTGCCGGTCGCCAACTTTGTATTTTTATGTATAACTTTAAGGGGCTCCTTCATGCTCTTCTTTTTGTTTGTTTGTTTGTTTTGTTTTGTTTTGTTTTTTGTTTTGTTTTTGAGACAGGGTTTCTCTGTGTAGCCTTGGCTGTCCTGGAGCTCACTGTGTAGACCAGGCTGGCCTCGAACTCAGAAATCCGCCTGCCTCTGCCTCCCAAGTGCTGGGATTAAAGGCGAGCGCCACCACTGCCCGACTCCTCATGCTCTTCTTAGACCCACCCAATATTCAGAACTATACAAGGAAAGCAAAGTGACTGCCTACCTAGTCGTGCAATCCCAGCTGCCAGGCAGGCCTAGATAGTGCAGGTTTACCTTAAGCCTTAATCATAATGGCAGTCTTTCCAAAATTAAGATAGGTAGCTCTGTAGCAGAACACTTGCTGAGTATGTTCAGGGTTTGGGCTAAACCCCGGTTACCATAAAAGATTAAAACAGTTTATTTATATATGGTTTGAAAAGTCTAGCACAAGGAGGCTGAAACACTAGCTCAGACCTAGATTTGCATCTTGGGTCGACCATGTGAGGACTTACAGGAACTTAGATAGTTATGAGACTGCTGTGAATGAATCTTCGTCTCCTACCCCAGTCTGCTGACGTAGACTCTCATGAGAATCCATATGCGGGCACTTGGTTTCACAGTGCATACCCATTTGCCAGTGGTGATTGGCATCTAGGCCTTTAGTTTGTGTGGTACTGGGGATCAAATCCAGGAATTGTTTACATTCTAGGCAAACAGTAGTCTACTAACTGAACTGCCTATTCATTTAGTCTTTATTTTTCTACTTATGTACTTATTTTGAAGATAGGGTCTCACTGTATGTCTCTGGCTTGCCCGAGACTACAGTGTAGATCTGGCTGACCTTAAGATCTACCTGCCTCCCGAACGTAAGGTTAAAGGTGTTACCACCATTATTACTGTGTAATTATTATTATTATTTTTAAATAGGGTCTGGCTATGCGTCCAGACTGGCCTCTAACTCACAGCTGTGGTCCTACCTTCGCTTCCTCAGTATTGGGACTGTGTTTGCCACTGTGGTGTTTTTAAAACAGAAGGAGCTGTAGTCTTACATTTGAGCAGTAGTGGCAGGTGGCTAGGGGTTCGTGACCAGTTTTTCTGTCTTTTTATTCTTTTTTAAATTTATACTGCTTTTTCTTCTTTTCTTTTTAAAAAAATGTTTATTTTGAAATTATTTTTAGAAATAATAATAATAAATCATGGGAAGGAGGAAAGGGAACAAGAACACAGTGTCCAGGCAACTCTCTGCTCCATGAGCTTGTCACACCCTCATCTGCTCACTAGTTCCCAGGGTGAGAAAGGACTCAGCCACCCACAGTGTTACAGGGACATGGATCCGTTTCACGTAGAAGCCAGCGAATCCCATGCTCACAAATCCCATCGCCGAGGCTGTGGCAATCCTCTGGAATTCTTTTCTGTCGGATTCGGTGCATCTTTTAACCAGCTGAATCGAGTCCTTTACAAACTGGCGACTTGGCTTAACAAACTCCGTTCTGTGATCCATGTCTGTAGGATGGTGGCTTGAGAGGGTCTGTTTTTTGTTTTTTTTTTTTTTTTTTTTGGTTTTTTTTCTAGACAGGGTTTCTCTGTGTAGTCCTGGCTGTCCTGGAACTCACTCTGTAGACCAGGCTGGCCTCGAACTCAGAAATCCACCTACCTCTGCCTCCCAAGTGCTGGGATTAAAGGCGTGCGCCTCCACCGCCTGGCCTGTTCTTTATTTTTTAAGACAGGGTTTCTCTGTATAGCCTTAGATGTCCTGGAACTCTCTCTATAGATCAGGCTAGCCTTAACCTCATGGAGCTCCGCCTGCTTCTGCCTCCCAAGTGCTAGGACTAAAGGCCTGTACCACCACCACCACCCAACTTAAGGCCAGTTTCAACTACACAGCAAGTTTGAGTGAGGCCAGTTTGGGTCACATGACACCCTGCCTCAAGGCCCAAAGTGTGTAAGGTGGTTGTAGGTCTCCTGGGGGTGGTTGATAGATTTCTGGGTATGTGTGAACACGCCAAGGTCCCCGGTTTCAAAAGCCTGGGGGTTGGGGGACATACAGGCTCTCACAGGAGCTGTGTCAACATGTTCTTGGATGATTAGCCCTTGCAGGCTCTGGAGACCCTCCTGCTCCTTCAGATTGTATCTAAGAGACTACAGGACTACGCAAAGGCGGTCAGCTCTTCCTGTCAGCTTACCCAGCTACTTCTGAACCTTGGCTGTCCCAGCTATGCCCAGGTGAGTGCTGGCTTGTTGAGTCTGAGGCTGCAGGGGCCAAATGGCTTTAAAGGCCCATCTTTCTTTGAGAAGATTTGGCTGTAATGCATCAGAATGGGGATTCTGGGGGCGGCCTTGGTAACTGGAGACTTCTTTCCTGGTCACTGAGTTGTGCAGATCAGGCCACCTGTTCCTCCTGACTTAGCTGATATCTTATTAACTGTGTGTGACTGTCATACTAGGGTTGACTCAGTGTTTCCCCCACCCCGTTTCTTTCTCAGCAGTGGTGGGGGTTGAACCCAGGGCTTCAGGCACACTGGATGAAAGATAAGAGCTCTGCCACTAGGTTCAAGCCTAGGCTCTGTCTTCTGCATGTCACCTTCTGATATCTGCCAGTCAGCAAAGATTTGATCACTTCTTTCCCTCCTAAAAGACTCCATGGCTTCTGTGACACCCTGAACAATACTATCCTGACTTTATAACACAGCTTTTTTTAATGTTTTTCTAGAAATTATTTTTTTCATTAATTTACATCCCAATATCATGTATTTATTAACTTACATGTGTATGCCTTCTTGTCTGCATGTGTACCACATGTATGCAGGACCTGTGGAGGTCAGAAAGAGTACTGGCTCCTTTGGATTTTATTATTAACTACCCCATGTGAATGCCAGGAACCAAACCTTAACCACTGAGCCATCTCCCTAGCCCGGTCACCAGCTTTTATATTTTGGTTCATCCTTTTTCCTGCCGTTTCCTTCTGTGAACCTCAGCCAATACCCCTCACTTCTCATTTCCTGTATGTGTCCCTGTCTGTAGTTGTACTGGTCCCTTTACCCAGAGTACACCTCTCCGGCTCTGAGGGTTTTTGTCGTGTTTGTTTTGTTTTTGTTTTTTGTTTTTGAGACAGTGTTTCTCTGTATAAGCACTGGCTGTCCTGGAACTCACTCTGTAGACCAGGCTGGCCTCACACTCAGCCTCTGCCTCCAAGTGCTGGAATCAAAGCCATGCCCACCACTGCCTGACTTTTCATTTCATTCCTAAAGGCAGAGATGTGCACTGGGAACCTTTATGTGACTGTCCTCTGGCTTTTTGTCTTTCCCAGGGTGTTTATCCATTGTCCTTTAGGGTTTTCATTTGTTTCTTTGTTTTTTTGTGTGGTAGTTAACCGAAAGTGTTTTAAGCTTCAAACAAATAAATAGATTTTGCAGATTATAATATTTGAGATAATATAGTATATATATGTAGTAGATAATATATAGTAGTCAGTGCCTTGCTTGCAAATTTTTCACTTTGTTTTAATTTGAAGAGTCTAACTAGCATGTGGGTGGTATCATCTGTCTGCTTTCAGTTGTATCTGGAAGAGGCAGAGTCAAGCCTGAAGAGTCTGGACCAGACGACGGACACGTATCAGCTGCTTTCCCTGACCTGTGCTCTGCTTCGAAGTCAGCTCTGCTGGGCTTGCCAGAAGGTGATTCCTATGATTCCCGCTGCCCATATTTCTTATAGACTGGGACAGAGCTGAGCCCAGAGCTTGCTCTAGAACAGCAGTTTTCAACCTGTGGGTCACGACCCCTTTTAAGGCTTGAAGGACGTTTTCTTTCACAGGGGTACCCTGACTATTGAAAAACACAGATACTTACACTACAGTAGCAAAATTACAGTTTTGAAGTAGCAACAAAGCCAGTTTTATGGCTGGGGGTCACCACAACATGAGGAACTGTATTAAAGGGTCTTAGTGTTAGGAAGGTCGCCTGTGCCCATCTAGTGTTTATATGGGTCCTGGTGTCTGCATGGCAGTGGTCATCCCCCTTCCCCACCCTTATTTAGTTTTCGTTTTTGTTTTGTGGTGCTGTGGATTAGTGGGGCCTCCTGCAGGCCGTGCAGCTGCCCTGCACTGAGCTACACTTTCTTCTCACTTGGATTTCCCAAGGCTCTGGAACTCAGGAAATTTTGGGGGATCTTCATGATATTTATTTGTGCTCTGAGATTTTCCTGCAGCTAGGCAGAGTGAAAAGCAGTAGAAATTTCTTCACCTGGTGGTAGAAATATTAATTTCTTTCTTTGCCAGTTTCTGCATTGGCAGAATACATGAAAGGGGGCTAGAAGCTGGGGGACACAGGCTGATATGATAGCCATTTCTGTAAGACCGAGGCCGGAGGAGCTAGACTTTGAAGTCAGCCTGGGCTGTGTAGCAAGACTATCTCAAAAAGAGGAAACAGTGGTTTGGGTGAGAGGGGGCATTGGTCTAGGAAAGCTAGCTGGTTCCAAAAGATCGCAGTTTTGATCCAAATTAACTGTGGGCTTGATCATCTCTTCTGATCAAACTCTAGTTTTTTAGGGTTGTTGTTGCTTTTCCACTCTTAAAGGCAGAGATTTGCACCTCAGACCTCTAGGGGCATCTCCAACTTATATGATGTTTCTCTCTGGCTTTTTGTCTCCCAGGTGACTGAAGGCGTTTCTCTATTGCTTTCTGTCCTTCGGGATCCTGCCCTCCATAAGTCATCCAAGGCTTGGTACTTGCTACGTGTCCAGGCCCTGCAAACTCTGGCTTTCTACCTCAGCCTCTCGTCCAACCTCCTCTCAAGTGCCCTACGCGAGCAGCTCTGGGATCAAGGTGAAAGAAAGGGGCTTCTGGCTTTCCTGGATGGCGGTCATGGTTTCTTCTTGTGCTGGCTGTTCTTTGCAGCCATCTGCCCATGCTGTCAAGCTTGTAAAACAGCATACCTGGAACCTACCTGTACCTGTGGCAGCAAATGGTTTCACTTCATCTGCTACCTGTAATTCTTTAAGGAGCAGCTGCTTAGAATGTTAAACTGAAAGGAATTCTAAGACCCCCAAGGGATCTCCGAGGAAAAGAGCTCTGTGATTGATTAGCTCTGTCTGCCTACGGTGCAGAAGGAACAGTGCTTGTGTTTGCTCTCTTAGTTGAAGGTCTAGGCCTGCTGTTGCCATCATCTTTTCCCACTTCTTCCACACCAGGCTGGCAGACCCCAGAGACAGCACTGATAGACGCCCACAAGCTCCTCCGGAGTATCATCATTCTGCTGATGGGTGGCGATGTGCTCTCAGTTCAGAAAGCAGCTGAGGAGTCACCCTTTCTGGATTACGGTGAGTCTGAGGAGGAGAGCAGGTCCCTGTGGGATTGGACACACTAGATAAGATGACTACTTTGTCTTCAGCGAATCTGACCGTGGCTCCATATTGTCTTTCACTCCCTGCAGGTGAGAATCTGGTGCAAAAATGGCAGGTTCTCACGGAAGTGCTGACCTGCTCGGAGAGACTGGTCGGCCGCTTGGGCCGCCTGGGGAATGTGAGTGAGGCCAAGGCCTTTTGCTTGGAAGCCCTAAAACTTACGACCAAGCTGCAGATACCTCGCCAGTAAGTAAGGAGATGCCAGTGCTGGCTTCTGCCATGTGCTTTTGAGTGTGGATTCCCCAGTGATTGTAGAAATTTCCATGTTATATCTAGAGAGGTTGGTGGGAGAAGGCTAAGCAGGCAGTGCTGAGGTAATTGAGGTTAGAAGCTCATATGCCTGATTAGTCTGTAAAGGACAACAGTTGCCTTTGCCCTTTGCCTAAGCTTCTGTGCCTGTGGGGCTTGGTAAGGAGTGCAGTGGGGTTACCTGAAGTGTGATTTGGGATGAGACTGTATAGAGCAGCGCTTCTCAACCTGTGGGTCCAGACCCTTCTCGCAGGAGTAGCCTACCAGATCTTTACATTATGTAGATCTTTACATTGTGATTCATAGCAGTAGCAAAACTACAGTTATGAAGTAGCAGTGAAAGTAACTTCATGGTTGGGTTCACCACAACATGAGGCAGTGTGTTAAAGGTAAAGGGTCGCGGCGTTAGGGAGGTTGGGAACCTCTGGTGTAGGACGTTTCTACCAAAGAGGCTGGAAGTCAGGGGAAGATGTGAGGCCTGGGCCTGCGAAAGGGTAAAGAGAGACTCCAGGAAACAGTAGTCCATTGACTGGTTCTCATCCCCTCCTCACAAGGTGTGCCCTGTTCCTTGTACTGAAGAGTGAGTTGGAGCTGGCCCGGGGTGACATTGACCTCTGTCAGTCAGACTTGCAGCAAGTTCTCTTCTTGCTTGAGTCTTCCACAGGTGAGCTACCAAGTGCCCTCTGAGCTTGGTGGGGAGAGTTGATATTACAACATGTCACAATATATGTAAATGACTTAGACTGCATTCTAAGTCAGACGGGCGTCTGGTTCTACACAACACTGACTTCAGTCAGACGGTTACTGTCCCCACCTCCTCCAGAGCACATCTGCACAGGCAGAACTATCCCTGGTCGATTCTCAGTGCTAGTAATTTTTTGTTTGTTTTGAGACAAGGTCTTTCTGTGTAGTCCTGTCTGGCCTGAACTCACTAGGTAAACTTTAACTTTAAACTCATGGAGCTAA
Source organism: Rhabdomys pumilio (assembly GCA_030674055.1). Classification (NCBI taxonomy): domain Eukaryota; kingdom Metazoa; phylum Chordata; class Mammalia; order Rodentia; family Muridae; genus Rhabdomys; species Rhabdomys pumilio. The sequence continues at coordinate 1,342,499 of JANHMN010000012.1, read as the reverse complement.
CCACATCTGTCTCTGTCTCCCCAGTGTGGTGCACATACATGTCTTTTATTCCACGATTCTGGAGGCAGATCTCTGAGTTCCAGGCCAGCCAAAGCCATGTAATGAGATCTTGACTCAGAAAGCAACCAAGAGGGCTAGAGAGATGGCTCCGTGCCATTAAGACTGACATCTTGAGCCACACAGTGGGATGAGGAAGGCTCTTTGAAAGCTGTCCTCTAACTTCTACACACACATGTGGCACGGTTATGTCCACACACACTAACTTTTAAAAAGGATTAATTTTGGGCTGGAGATTAAAGGTGTGTCCACGATGCCCAGTTTGTCAGTATTTTTACCTGTGTTACCTGTGTGTACCTCCTCCAGGTAGGAACACAGAGCTTTGAGGTCCAGGAGTGGGGTATGGACTGGACAGTTGATCCCTTGTTGAGTGGGAAGAAGACACTAGGGTTTTTTTTTTTCTTCCTTTTTTTGGTATGTTACATAGATGTTCTGAGTAATTTGTAAGTAAATTGTATATACAATCGTGGGGTTGAGCCCTGAGGTGGATCTCTTGAGACCAATTCTCAGTGTTGTAACTTGTGATCTGCTTTCTCCCTAGAGTTTGGTGTGGTGACCCAGCACCCAGACTCAGTAAAGAAGGTGCACACGCAGAAAGGGAAGCATAAGGCGCAAGTCCCCTCTTCCCCACCCCCACCTGAGGAGGAACCCTTCCTGAGGGGCCCTGCCCTTGAGCTGGTGGCCACTGTGCTCAAGGAACCTGGTCCCATCCAGCCCTCTGCAAACACCTCCCCAGTCCTGAAGACCAAGCCGCCACCCAACCCTGGCTTCCTGTCCCACTTGCCCAGCTGTGACTGTTTACTGTGTGCCAGCCCTGCCCTCTCAGCAGTCTGTCTGCGCTGGGTGTTGGTCACTGCGGGAGTGAGGCTGGCCACAGGTCATACAGCTCAGGGTCTGGATCTGCTGCAGGCTGTGCTCAAGGGTTGCCCTGCAGCCACCAAGCGCTTCGTGCAGAGTCTTCAGGCTTCTCTGAGTCACAAAGTAACCCCCTCTTGTGTTCCAAGCCTCTTTGATGAGATCATGGCTCAAGTGTACACACACTTGGCATTGGAGTGCCTGAATCAGACATCTGCAAAGAGCCTGGGGAAGGTCTTGGCATCCGGGCTGAAGTTTGTGGCAACACGGATACAATGCTTGGAGTTTTGGCGAGCCAACCTGCTCTTGATTCAGGCCCTTGCAAAGCTGGCCCACTTCAGCTGCTGTACTACCGAACTTTTTGCAAGCGCCTGGGGCTGGCAGCCAACATTAATAAAAAGTCAGCCAGTCTTAGAGCCCACTAAGATCCAGAGACAAAAATGCTCTGGACGGGGGCGACGGCGGGTAGCCTCTGCTCCCCCACCCCTCCACATCAGCTCTCAGAAAGGTCTGGAAGAACAAGGGCCACCTTGTACCCCTAAGCCCCCAGGCCGGGCTAGGCAAGCTGGCCCTCGTGTCCCTTTCACCATATTTGAAGAAATCTCCACAAAGAGCAAGCTCGAGGTTCCCTTGGCTCCCAGGGTCCACAGGAGGGCTCAGACTCGCCTCAAGGTAAGGCAGGATTGTAGCATGAGGATGGCTTTGGACAGAGTATGGGCCTTGTAGAGGAGCCAAGTGGAGTGTCATCTGTTTGCAGCATCCTGCACCCTCTCAGCTGTGGGTCTGTTCCTCTGTCATTCTTCCCCTCCATCTTCTGTCGCTTCCTCTTCCAAACTGAGACTTATCATGGACTTTGAGTGGCAAGTGCCCCCGTGGAAAGTCAGTTCTGAGGTCATCAGAGGCCTGTCAGGGCCTCCATAGTGCCACCTGCTGTTTGAACCTGTTGTTGAATCTCTTGGCCTTTGTTTCTCTCTTTCCCTGTCACAGGTGAACTTCAGTGATGACAGTGACCTGGAAGATCTTGTCTCAACTGAAGCACAACTTGGAGAGGAACCTAGGAGGCGAGGGGCTGCTCCCCGTACTCGGGGTCAAGCCAGGAAGGGCCCGAGCTTAAAGACAGACGCAGTGGTTGCCGTAGGCAGTGCCCCTGGACATTCCAGTCTCAGTGGGAGGACTCGAAGGGCCAGGAAGGTGGCTTCAAGACATTGCGAAGAAGAAAGTCCCAAGGCATCCCTCTGTGTCCGGGCCAGCCTGGGACCGGAGATCATGAGAAGCATCCCTGAAGAGGAGCCAGTGGACAACCAGCTGGAAAAAAGCTTCGAGATTCTCAGGGGTTCTGATGGGGAAGACTCAGCCTCAGGTACATGCCTCGACTTCAAGGCGAGAAGTAGAAGACATGTGTTCTGCAGTGTTTGCTGGGTGTCCCTGGGACCAAAAGGTCCAGAAGGAAAACCCTTTGCTAGCTCTGAAGGAGGAAACATGAAAAACAGTATCTCTCCCTAGGTGAGAAGTCAGCTGCAGACCCTGGTCTACCCATAGGAGAATGTGAGGTGTTGAGACGGGACTCTGGCAAGGCAGAGCGACCGGTCCTGTACCCAGACACGGAATCCAATAGTGACCCTAGTCCTCGGCTCCCGCCCTTCTCAGTTCCTGCACCCATTGGTGAGTATACTGACCACTGGGGTTAGATGACCCAGAGAGGCCTGAGCCAGCTCTTCTTCTATCCTTCTTTGGTAGCCACATTTTTAAAGAACGTTTTCTTGACACATAATCTCATGTAGCCCAGGGTGGCTTCTATCTAGGATTACAGGTGTGCATCACATCCAGCTCTTTCTGTGTGTGTGTGTGTGTGTGTGTGTGTGTGTGTGTGTGTGTGTGTGTTCATACAGTATGGGTATATTGTTTGTGTGTGCACGCACGTGTGTTCGTTCATGTATGTATGGCTGCACATGTGTCATTTGTGTGCACTTGTGTGTAGAGGCCAGAAGTAGATGTCAGGTGTCCTCCTCACTTGCTTTTGCTCACTGATGACGTGGCTGCACAAGCCCCGGGCTCCACTTGTTTCTCCTCCTCAGCACTGGGGTTACAGGTGTGCGCCTCTGTGCTTGGCTGGCTCTTGCGGTGGTTGCTGAGCGTCCAAACAAAGCTCTGCATGTTTGCACAACAGATACACTAACAACTGAACCGTCTCCCCAGCCTGTCTTATTTTTTTCCCCACACAGGGTCTCAATGTGTGGGCCTGGAATTTATTATGTAGAACAGGCTGTCTTCAGACTCACAGAGATCTGCTTGCCTTTGCCTCCCCAGTGCTGGGGTAAAAGGCTCAGCTCTTCCTTTATTTTGGAAAGTGACATTTGCATACCTACTTGTGAAGGTCAGAGGGCATCTTTGGGAGTCATGGTACTCCTATTCACCTACTGAGCCATCTGGTTGGCAATCTTAAACTCCTAATCCTCCTGCCTCAGCCTCTCACATGCTGGGATTACCCAGTGTGTACCACCACACCCAAAGGCTCAGCTTTAAAATTTTTATTTTAATTTTTGAGACAAGGTGTAATGTAGCCTCCGCTGGTCTAGAATTTTCTGTGTAGCCAAGGCTTGTCTCCTCTACCAACCAATGGAGTTCCAGTGAATCTCCTCACAGGGAGCTGTAGCAGAAAAAACTGACCTGGAAGTCCATTAACTAGGGAAGACTTCTTGAATATGGCTTGAGGCCCAGACAAGATGGTAAGAATATATGCATACACCAGTATGCCAGGCCTTTTCTAATTTTGAGGCACGATGTCGCTGTGGTCCCAGCTGGCCCAGATTTTGGGAACATTGAGCCTCAGTTTCTAAAAACGCTCAGATTACAAGCTCAGCAATCCCTCTATCTCCCAAACTGTCTTATCGTTTTGGCTTCCTAGTTCCAGCAGTCTCTGAACCTGGTTGGATTCTGCATTTTATGTAAGAGACTTTGTCTCTCTGAGCTGTTGTCTCTATAGTAACGAGGGGCTCGGAGGAGAATAGGGTACCGTGAGGCCTGTCAGTCAGGAGCAGTCTTGGCATATTCCCTTGTAAGCAGTAGCTGCTCTTCTCTATGCCAGACTCCTTGAAAGTTCCTATTAATTAAGAAGCAGGGTGCCCATGTTTAGCAATAATCCTGACCTTTTTCTAGATCTTTCTACCCTGGATTCCATCTCTGACTCATTGAGCATTGCTTTCCGTGGTGTTAGTCACTGCCCTCCAAGTGGGCTGTACGCTCACCTCTGCCGCTTCTTGGCCTTGTGTCTGGGCCACCGGGACCCCTGTGCCACTGCGTTCCTTGTTACTGAGTCTGTCTCCATCACCTGCCGTCACCAGCTGCTCACCCACTTGCACCGACAGCTCAGGTAAGGGCTTGCTGTCAAGGGTAAAATGGGTACACTGCCTGGAAGGCTCTGACTTGGAAGGAGCCAGACTCATTCTTGTGTTGCCTACAGCAAGGCCCAGAAGCAGCAAGAATCTCCTGAACTGGCAGAGCGTCTGCAGGGGCTGGACCTGAAGGAGAGACCTGGCGGAGTCCCACTGGCCTGCATCCAGCGCCTCTTTTCCTTCAGGGCTTTGGGATCTGGCTACTTCCCCCAGGCAGAGAAGGACAGTTTCCAGGAGCGCCTGGCTCTGATCCCCAGTGGTACAGTATCTGCTTCTGCCTACGTCTCCTGTCTTTTATACATTGAGTTGAAGGACTGAGTAGATGAGCTTAAGCTAGTGCTTAGTTTACCTAGACTTGTCCTCTTTGTCATGTCTTTTCCTTTCTTCTGAGACAGGATCTTGATGTGTTAGCCCACCTTCTGGGTGCTTAGACTTTAGGTGTGTACCACCGCCCCTCGTTAGTCATGCCTTTTTATATATTAACATTTGTTTCTCACACCAGAAGTACACTGCATTCAGAGCTGTAGTTTCTTCGGTGTGTGTTGAGATGTCTGGCTGGAGTGTCCTGCTATGAAAAGGGATGACGTGAGCACTTTACTCTGAGTGGAAACCTTTGTTCATTGCTGAGAGGGACACGTAGACGTACCAGTTGCCTTGTTCATAGGGAGCTTCCCTGGAACTCCGTTAACTAGGGAACACTTCTGGAAGATGTCTTGAGACACAGTGTAGAAGACCAGCATGCAAGTACCTCCTGAAAGTTTGCCTGACTCTGGGTGTGTCTTCTGTGTGTGTTAGGGGTGACTGTCTGTGTGTTGGCCCTGGCCACCCTCCAGCCTGGAACCCTGAGCAACACTCTTTTACTGACCCGCCTGGAAAAGGACAACCCCCCAATTACTGTCAAGATCCCCACTGCCCAAAATAAGGTAGGTTTCTGTACCGAGGACTAGTGTTCACAGGTTCTGCGGGTGAGGGGTGGGAAGGTGAGGATCTCGTCGGGGAAGATAAACCTCACAACAGTCTTCTTCCATAGTTGCCGCTAAGCGCAGTGCTAAAGGAGTTTGATGCCATCCAGAAGGACCAGAAAGAAAACAGCAGCTGTACTGAGAAACGAGTATGGTGGACCGGTCGGCTGGCACTAGACCAAAGGATGGAGGTGTGTGTTCTCGGGGTGAGAGGCTGAGTCCTGTCACAGAAGGGCTCAGGGTAGGGATGGTACCTTCTGAGAGGAGGTCCAGGTCAATGTTGAGCTACTTCAGGTCCTTACTTTGTTAGATACCAGTTGTGATCTGGGCATGATTGCTTATGCCAATAATAGCAGTGCTCTTGAGGCTAGGGCAAGAGGGTTATCTCAGGTGCAAAGACAGCCTGGGCTATCGTGAGTTCCAGACCACAAATTTTAAGACCTTGTCTACAAATACAAAGTAAAGAAAACAAGTTATGTCATATGAGGGGGACTTTTAAACAAGAGCTCCAGACTTAAAAGGAGGTATGGCAATGGAGTGCTTCAAGATGCTCTGATGTGAGGTGCCCTCTCCTTTAATCCCAGCACTTGGGAGGCAGAGGCAGAACAACAGGACTTGGGTCATCATTAGCTACATAGCAAGTTTGAGGCGAGCCAGGGTATATGTCCTCCCTCCCTCTTTCTCTATGAATGACAGTGAATATAGCTTAGTTGGAAGAGTATTAGCTTAGAATGTAGGAATCCTGTGTTTAGTTTGGTCCTCAAAACAGCAAAAAAATCTTGTGCAGTTATACAAACTAGTTATCCTGGTACTCAGGGAATGGGAGCAGGAGGAGCAGGAGTTCAAAGTCTTGTTGTTTGTACTCAGGAAATGGGAGCAGGAGGAGCAGGAGTTCAAAGTCTTGTTGTTTGTTTGTTTGTTTGTTTTGAGACAGGGTTTCTTTGTGTATTACTTGCCATCCTGAACTCTCTGTAAACCAGACTGGCCTTAAACTCAGAGATCCACCTGCCTCTGCCTCTCCTAGGATTAAAGAAAGGCAGGGCCACCATGCCCGCCCAGCTTCAAAATCATTTTTGGCTACATAGGGAATTTGAAGCTAGCCTGGGAAATATAAAATTGTACTTCAACAAATAAATACTGAAGACTGAGTTCAATGACACAAGCCTGCAGTCCCAATCCTGGGAGCTGAGACAGGAGGATTGCTGGCAGTCAAGGTCAGGCTGGGCTACAGCCTGAGGTCCTCTCTCAAAAGAAAAGACTAGGTGTGGTGCACTTTTAGTCCTAGAATCCCTGTAGTTTGAGCCTAGCCTGGTCTATATAGTGAGTTCTAGGATACCCCAAGCTACGTAGGGAGACCCTATCTTAAAAAAGAAAAGACAAAACAGACCAAAGACATAGACCTGTTGTCCACCGTTCATATTTGTCAACAACACATTGATATCTTCAACCTTTGAGTGTCTCAGAAAAGGAAAAGACATAGACATCTAAGACCATGGAACTTCCTGATTTATAAAACATATTTTCTGTCTTAACTGAAAGCTCGCTCTCTGCCCTAGGAACTCATCACCTCCCTGGAGGAGCAAGTGCTAGGCTGCTGGAAGGGGCTGCTGCTGCCTTGCAGCACTGACCCCATCCTCGCCCAGGAGGCCTCTCAGCTACAAGAGTCTCTGCAGGGCTGTGGCTGGGAATACCCTGACTCTGCTCTCCTGAAAGTGAGTTCAGGAAACGAAGGGGAAATAGTTCTGTTCCTCCAGCCATTGTGGTGGAGTATGGCACTCACACCCACTAACCTCTGCTCTCCTGTAGGTCATCCTGAGTGGAGCCAGAATCCTCACCAGCCAAGATGTTGAAGCCTTGGCTTGTGGGCTGTGTCCAGCCCAGCCTGAGCGGGCGCGAGTGCTCCTGAGTGAGGCAGTAGGACGGGCACAGAGCCAGGCGGCCCCTCCAAGTCGACATCTTGTGTTGGTGTTAGACAAGGTAAAGAGCTAGGGCACCGAGCAGTGTCCAGAGGGTAATGAGCATGAGGTCTTCTGCAGGTCCCTTCAGACATTTGTGTTTGTGTGGCTGATGACAATGACTCTGAAATGCTTTGTTCCAGGACCTGCAAAAGCTGCCGTGGGAAAGCATGCCTAGCCTCCGAGCCCTGCCGGTCACCCGGCTGCCGGCCTTCCACTTCCTGCTCAGCTACTCCATCACTAAAGAGGTGGGGAACAGGATGGAGCCTGCATGATTGGCTGTTGGGTAAAGCCTGAGGAAAGAAGGCTAGAGCCCTGGGGAGATAGGAGAAGTGGAACACAAATGGGTTGGTTATGGAAGGGGCTTAGAGTGTGCTGGACCTGGGCTTCCTGGACTGACCAAGAACCTAACTGCCTAACTGTCAGTGCTTTCCCCTCAGGCTGGGGCCTCATCAGTGCTGAGCCAAGGTGTTGATCCACGGAATACCTTCTATGTGCTCAACCCTCACGGTAACCTGTCAAGCACAGAGGAGAGGTTTCGAGCCAGTTTTAGCAGGTCAGGTGATGAAGGCATAAAGTAGGGTAGGGAAGGGTAGAGGCACTGTGCAGGGGCGATCTGTGTGTGCTTTTTGCTCCAGAATCAGTGGTTACATCTCATTTCTGTCTGCTGCTCCCTCTGCTTCATGATCTTTGCTACATGGTTGTCTGCCATATACTGACTTAGCAGCTTCTTCCTGCAGTGAAGCCGGATGGAAGGGAGTGATTGGGGAAGTGCCAAGCCTTGAGCAGGTGCAGGCTGCCCTGACAGAGCGTGATTTATATATGTGAGTGTTTGGGGCAGGGAAGTTGGGAGGGGACCATCCTGGAGGGTGGCATCTTTATGGTTGATTGGGCATTTTGGAAGTGTTCAGTGCTGTCTCACTTCCTTCTGCCTTAGCTATGCAGGGCACGGAGCTGGTGCCCGCTTCCTTGATGGGCAGGCTGTCCTGCGGCTGAGCTGCCGGGCAGTGGCCCTACTGTTCGGCTGTAGCAGTGCAGCCCTGGCCGTGCACGGGAACCTGGAAGGAGCTGGTATTGTGCTCAAGTACATCATGGCTGGCTGGTAAGGCTGGACGATGAGACCTGCCCTTAGAGCATTAAAACTCTAGCCCCTATCCCAGGTTCTTTCCTGGGTCTGAACCCTGAATTTCTCACATGTCTGGCTTTCCTCCCCTCCCGGGGTCCCCTGGAATTATGAGCCAAGCCTCTTCACTCACGTACCACCAATAATGTTTGCCCATGTTTGTTGTTACAGAGCGCTTACTTTGTATTTCTCATTCTTTCTCCCAAGCCCCTTGTTTCTAGGTAATCTCTGGGATGTGACTGACCGTGACATTGACCGTTACACAGAGGCTTTGCTGCAGGGCTGGCTGGGAGCAGGCCCAGGGGCTCCCCTTCTCTACTATGCCAGCCAAGCCCGCCAGGCCCCTCGACTCAAGTATCTTATTGGTGCTGCACCGGTAGCCTATGGCCTACCTGTCTCTCTACAAACACCCTGAAACTGTCTGATCTGTGGTAGAAGCTGTGTGACTACCTCTAAACTTGGTTTTGATTATTTAGAATTTTTAAAGTGATTTTCCCTGGTGTTTTGTATGAAATATTTTCTTTAATGTGACCTTAATAAAGATATACCAAGCCTCGGTTTGTGAGAATTCAAGCTCCTCCCCTCACCACTGCTCTGACTGTAAGCAGATTGGAGGTGCTCCACAGGGTTCAGAGTTGGAGAGCTTTGGGAAGAAAGACTAAACCACAGGATACAGTTTGCTGTGGTGATGAAGCTGAAAGGAGGGCCTGGTGCTGCACACCTTTAATCCCAGCCACTGGGTGGCAGAGGCCAGCCTGGTCTACTTAGCAAGTTCTAGAATAGCTAGGGCTATATAGAGAAACCCTATCTCTAAAACAAAATGCTCAGAGTGAGAGGCAAACAGATCCCTGTGAACTCAAGGCCAGCCTAGTCTTTACTGTTGAGTTTCAGGCAAACCAATACTACAAAAAGACCCTGTCTTTAAAAAAAATAATAATAAGCAAAGTGTTCACAAAGGCAGTGATAGGGCGATGTGGATGGTTTTAATTCCTCCATTGCCATTGTCTCTCTTCTGAATGATTTTAGAAACCATTGCTCTTCTCATTAAGGCTGCTACGCTTCAGCAATGCCAGGAGCTGAGTCTATAGGGTTTTGCTACTCGCATGTTTTTTTTTCCTTCCTAACTAAACTGTTAAAGTTACTGGGAAGCACATATACCCCTCAAATCCAATACACAGCTACAATTATAATGGAGCTCCACAAGTGCTCAGTTAAGAACATTGGGCTGGGCTGGGCTGGGCTGGGCTGGGCTGGGCTGGGCTGGGCTGGGCTGGGCTGGGCTGGGCTGGGCTGGGCTGGGCTGGGCTGGGCAGTGGTGGCGCACGCCTTTAATCCCAGCACTCAGGAGGCAGAGGCAGGTGGATTTCTGAGTTCGAGGCCAGCCTGGTCTACAGAGTGAGTTCCAGGACAGCCAGAGCTACACACAGAGAAACCTGTCTCAACAAACAAGAACACTGGGCTGCTCTTTCAGAGGACCTAAGTTTGGTTTGCCTGCATATATTGAAACACAAGAAATAAATGTTGGTTGACAGTCGCTCCTCTTTGGCATTTCCACGTTACCCTTTAAAGCAGTTTAGTGGTATTGCCAGAACACAGGCTCCCTGCTGGCCTGTCCCGGGCTTGTCCCAACAACGCGCAGTAGCATATACCGCTTTATCATCTTGTGGTTGTCGTGAGTCAAAAGTTTTTAGTTCTTTGAGGCCCCAAACCGCGTTTGCTACTTAATTGTGCTAGCTTTAGTGTTCTCTGAGAAAAGAAAAAAAAAAAATGTTTGTGTTCTCTAATCAAGTTTGACATCCGTACAGCCGGTCCAAAACGCAGGATCATAGAGACAAAGGGCGCAGAGCGTATCCCCTGCGGGCATCATAGAGATAACGCACAGGGTGGCTAGAGCGTCACTCGCCTACGCGGCTTCCTCTTCGGCAGTCCTCCTCAACATGGCGCAGTCGATTAACATCACGGAGCTGAATCTACCACAACTGGAAATGCTCAAGAACCAGCTGGACCAGGTGAGGACCTGTCCCAGCACCTTCCACGTTCTCCGACCGCGTGCCCTCCGGGTGGGGGAGGCTTCCTTTCCCAGGGAAACCCCTATCCGGTCCCCGGTCCCGCCCCCTCTGCCCGAGCCCCGCTTTCTCGGTTCTCCAGCTGACCCTTTTTTCCCCTCCGGCTTCTGTAGGAAGTGGAGTTTTTGTCCACGTCCATTGCTCAGCTCAAGGTGGTACAGACTAAGTATGTGGAAGCCAAGGACTGTCTGAACGTGCTGAATAAGAGCAACGAGGGTATGGGCTAGGCGGGTGAGGGCACCTGGGGAGGCCGGCTTCTCTGTCGCTTTCTCCTAGTTCAGTTTTCATTAGAGAAAACTATCCGTTACGTAGAGTGTATAGCCCACACGAGCCCCCGCATGTTGCCTACGGAAAACTAAAATGTAGAAGACGTTCCTCAGTTGCTGTGTTCTTTTCACTGTCTGTGGACACTGAGCCCTGTTGGGAGCTTCCCTTAACGTCTTCACGTGGGAGCGGCTAGCCTTCCCCAGCTGTTTGTCTTCATTACTTTCACAGGAAAAGAATTACTGGTCCCACTGACGAGTTCTGTATCCTTTACACGGAAAATGCTACCTTACCTTCTTCCACAGTCCTTCCCAGAAGCGGAGAGAGTTTTGATTAGTTACCCAATGATTTTAAGAGAGCACACTACCTAACTCTGTTTTTTAACCTTGGACCAGTGTCCATGTAATACTTTGTATCAGAGTTCAGCGAAGAATTGAAATATGGTGTTTTTCTTTGATGTTTAGAGGTGTTAGAGATAAAGCTGGCATTCAGCTAAAGTAGTAGAAAAAAAAGTTAGAATATTAAAATTGGGAACTTGTCTCCTTTCTCAATTTCAACTTAATTGCCGCGCATCCCTAAAATGGTTTCAATAAGAAATGTAGATTGTTTCCACCTGTTTAAATAACCTGTTGTCATTTCCACCACGAAATGACAGTCGGAAAAGAAACCTAAGAATAGCAATGTGGTGAAGTAGCAAAGTAACAACAGTGGAGCCAGCAAGGCGAGCAGAGGGTAAAAACACACGTACAACCTGAGTTCCGTCTCGGATACTAACATGGTGGAAGGAGAAAACCAACTCAGAAGTTGTCCTCTGACTTCAGTGCTCCAAGGCATGCCCACTTGTGAAAACATGTACACAAAACAATTACATGTAATTTTAAAAGCAGTAATAATCTGAAACTAGAGAGATGGCTCAGCAGTTAAGAGCACTTGGTCTTACTGAGAACCTGCTTTGGTTCTTAGAATCTACACGGTGTAGGTGACTCCAGTTCAAGGGAATACAGCAGCCTTTTCTACCTTCTGCACGAACCAGGCATGCACATGATGCATTTACATACATACAGTTTTTGCCTTAGGGTTTCGTTGCTGTGAAGAGACACCGTGATCAAGGCAACTCTTATAAAGGCCAACATTTCATTGGGGCTGATTGACAGATTCAGAGGTTTAGTCCACTATCATCATGGCAGGAAGCGTGGGAGCATCCAGGGAGACACTTTGCTGTAGAAGGAGCTGAGGGTTCTACATCTTGATCCAGTGGCAGGCAGAAGAGACCAACTTCTAGGTAGCTAGGAGGAGGGTCTCAAAGTCCACCCCTGCAGTGCCACACTTCATCCAACAAAGCCACACTTCCTAAAGTGCCACTCCGTGGGCCAAGAATATTTAAACCACCACAAATCTTTATGTTTAAATAAAAATGTGTAATAATCCATCAGGACTTATGGCTAAGGGGAAGTGAGGCTGGCTTTTCACTCACACTGTTCTAGAACCTTAGGAAAGAATCCTAAGTATCTGATCTGTTTCTTCTGGAAAGACTAATGTGGAAAAATACAGGAACTCCTTTATGGCTGAGAGATGGGATCGGGACAGGAAAGTGTTCCAGTTTCTATTGTCTTCCCAAGGAACCAACTCTGTCTCCCTCCATTTACAGTGACCAGTAAGTTAAGCTTCCGGTCACTGGTTCTCTCTGCTGCATGCACCGTTTTAGAAAAGGACACTTTTGGGTTAGTACTGTGGCTGACAAAACCATGTCTTATAGCTGGGTCAGTTTTCCTTTAACCCTGGCTTCTCAGATGTATGTTCCCGGGAAGCTGCATGATGTGGAACATGTGCTTATCGATGTGGGAACTGGCTACTACGTGGAGAAGGTGAGCGGGAGAAGGGTATGAATGTCCTCGGAGGAGGTGACAGGGGCTTAAGGGAAGAGGTGTCCTGTAGGACAGGGTCTCTCTTTAGTCTTTGCTTCATCTCTGCTCTTGCAGACGGCTGAGGATGCCAAGGATTTCTTCAAAAGGAAGATAGACTTTCTTACCAAACAGATGGAGAAAATCCAGCCAGCTCTGCAGGAGAAGCATGCCATGAAACAGGGTAAGCTCTGCCCAGAGCACCTCTTTGGAAAGTTGCTATTATCTGTCTGTTTGTAAAGTTGTATTTATTATTCTGTTTGTCTGTGTGTGTGTGTGTGTGAGGGGGGGGGGCAGACAGACAGACAGACAGAAAAAAATAAACAGACGAGAGTCATAGAAGTGATGTGGTGTACATGGGGTGGTTGGAAGGAAATTTTCAGAAATTGTTTTTATCTTTCCAGTCTGGGTCCTAGAGATTAAACTGTCATCAGGTTTGTGTGGCTTTTAGCTGTTGAGCCATTTCACAGCCCCCAGGGAACCGCCCGATGCTTTCTACCTCCATGGTAAAGAATATTCATTGCACGAGGCATAATGGTACATGTCTGTAATCCCAAGACTGAGGAGGTTAAAGCAGGAGGATTGCTGTGAATTCCAGGACTGCCTAGCAAGTCAGGAATACCAATACCAAGTTCATGTCTCAAGTAACAACAGGGGCTAGAGAAAAGGTTCAGCAGTTACTAGCATTTAATGTGCTTACAGAAGACACAGGCAGGGGTTAAGAGCACTGACTGTTCTTCCAGAGGTCCTGAGTTCAATTCCTAGCAACCACATGGTGGCTCACACCCATCTATAATAGGATCTGATGCCCTCTTCTGGTGTGTCTGAAGATTCATATACCTAAAATAAATAATTCTTTAAAAAAAAAGAGAGAGAAAGAGAGAAAAAGAAAGAAAAGAAAGGAAAAAAAAAAGAAGATGACACAGGCAGCTTGCAACCACCTATAACTCCAGTACCAGGAAATATGCCCCCCATAGCTCGTGCGTGAGCATAGTATGTATGTATACACACACACACACTCACTCACAATATTAAAATTTAAAAACAACCAAAGGCTGGCTGGGGAGATGGCTCAGTGGGCTTGCTGCCTGACCATAAGGACTTGAGTTCAAGTCTCCAGCACCCACATAAAAGTTGGATGTGGCCCACGTCCTTGTAACCCCAGTGCTGGTGGAACAGAGACACATAGATCCTAGGAGTTCACTAGCTGGCTAGCCTACTTGAATTGGGGAGGTTCCATAAAGACCTTGTCTCGAGGGATAGGCAGGGAATGACAAAGCACAATAAGATACCCCATGTTCTCCTTTGGTTTCCTCCACACATATGCCTAGTGGTGGACACATACATCCACACCCATACAAACATGAAGAAGGAATATGGATTGTAACATGAAACTTGAAGACGTCTCCTCCAGGTTAAAACCATGTCTCTGTGGGATGTGCTGGTGCATACCTGTTACCCAGCATTTGGAAGGCAGAGGCCAGCCAGGACTGTGTAAAGAGACCCTATCTCAAAATCATAAAGGATGTTTCTATTTCTTTCTCTTTGATGTCTGGCTTTTTGTTTGTTTTTGTTTTTCGAGACAGGGTTTCTCTGTGTGTATCCCTGACTGTCCTGGAACCCACTCTGTAGACCAGGCTAGCCTCGAACTCAGAAATCCACCTGCCTCTGCCTCCCAAGTGCTGGGATTAAAGGCGTGTGCCACCACTGCCTGGTGATGTCTGACATATTATTATCTAGATTCTGAAAGTGATATCATGTCTGTAAAGGTTTGAGTGATCGAGAAGAAAGAAATCTGTTAATGAGTTGGGATGAAGTGACTATAAATGCATAGGAATCTGCTGAAATAACACTAGCAGTTACCATCAAGTTTAAAAGGGAAGTGTAGGCCGGGCGGTGGTGGCGCACACCTTTAATCCCAGCACTTGGGAGGCAGAGGCAGGTGGATTTCTGAGTTCGAGGCCAGCCTGGTCTACAGAGTGAGTTCCAGGACAGCCAGGGCTACACAGAGAAACCCTGTCTGGAAAAAACAAACAACCAAACAAAGGAAGTATAGGTCCAGTTCAGGCTGACTAAGTCAGTCTGGGAAAGGGGTAGGAAGCTGGTCTGGGAGTGTTTTGTTCTCTTAAAAAAATGGTCTTGATTTTAAAGCAGATGGGGGAGCTTATTGTTATTTTGAGACAGAAACTCATTCTATACTGTAAACTAGAGTACTTATTTTGATTTATTTTGTAAGTGGTGTTGGGGATTGCATATGGCCTCCGGTGTTGTATATTGTCTGCCCTTACATGACAGTCTTCTGGTTATGGGTAATGTATCTATTTTTACATTCCAGTGGTTAGTATACTGACAGTGGTGTAGACTCTAAATCTGTGCATTTGTGCCCCTGACAATTTAGCTGTCACTGTTCCTTAACCTTGGGTTCTCCAGCATATTCTTACTAGGATGTGACTGTTCCTTCTTTCCTTGTAGCTGTCATGGAAATGATGAGCCAGAAGATTCAGCAGCTCACAGCCCTGGGGGCAACGCAGGCTACTGCCAAGGCATGAGAATGTGTTGCAGAAATGAAGCAGAGGGGGACCCTTTTTCAAGGGGCCTGGGACTTTTTCCGGCAATGGCCTCCTGGGAAAGTGGCCTGGGAAGAGAGGGTCTTGTATTTAATGTTAATAAATGTGCCAGCTGCGCAAATGGTGGTCTTTTCTTGCATTAAACGAGGGGCAGGTGTTGAACTGGGATTGCCCAGGGGGTGTACTTTTGCCGAGAGCCCCCCAAACTGGACTAGCCACGCTGCCTTTTAGAGGTTCCAGCCAGCGTTTTGAGGAGCTGTAAGAAGGCTTGCACTAAATAGCGCGCGTTGTCCCCCTCCCCCGTTGCCCTGGGGACGGATAGCAGGCGGAAGTGAAGGTGTACCAGACACTTCCTGTTCCGGGTCGACCTTCCTGTGGAGGGAACCATATGGGTAGAGGCTTCCTCTGTGGTATCTTAACACTGTTGCCGCTCCGGTCAGTTCTCCAAGCCCAGCACCGCATGCTTAGCTCAGAACCCGATCCGCCCCCTAAAAGACCTCGCAACAACCTCATGGCACCGCCCAGAATCGGGACGCACAACGGCACCTTTCACTGCGACGAGGCTCTGGCTTGCGCGCTGCTCTGCCTCCTGCCCGAGTACAGGGTATGGACCAGCGAACCTAACGCGGTCCCCTCTGTTGCTCACAGAAGCCTGAGCACCACCCTCCCTGAGACACACGCCCTGGAAGCCCAGCCTTAATCCTCTGACTCCTACCTGACAGCCCCTTCTGTGTCTGCAGAACGCAGAGATTGTGCGGACTCGGGATCCTGAGAAACTGGCTTCGTGTGACATCGTGGTGGATGTGGGCGGCGAGTACAACCCTCAGAGACACCGTTATGATCATCACCAGAGGTGAGTTCACGAACTCGCTGCCTGTTCTACTTTCTTAATTTAACTTTAGTGCTCCAGTCCCGCCACCCCACTGCCCAAGTTGATGACAGCAAAGAACACTGCCTCATCTTGAAGCCAAGCTATTTATCGCTCTGGGAATTAAAGCTTGCTTCGGTCCTGCTCCTTGGCCTGGAACCTCCATCAGGTCCCTCCTGCAGTAACTTTTTTTTCCACACCGGCTGTTTTCCCTTCTCTTGTCCTTGCCGCAGGCTGCTGGGTCCTTCTAGTTCAAGGGCAATCTACTGAGGTAGCCTTTTGCTTTGTTTTTATTTTAAGTGTAGGGATGTCCTGTCTGCATTCATGTCTGTGCACCAAGTGCATTGGTGTCCACAGAGGTCGGAAAAAAGGTGTCGGGATCCCCTGGAATTGGAGTTATAGAAGTCGTGAGACACCACATGGATGCAGGGAATTGAACCTGTGTCCTCCGCAGGAGCAGCCAGCTCTTTTAGCCATTTTCAGCCCCGTGATGGTTAATTTTAATTATCATTATCGACTTGACACAATTTAGATTCTAGAATTGCCTGGGAATCGGTTCCTTGAGGGACTGTCCAGATGGAGTTGGCTGTGTTTGTGGGGTGTCTTTGATTGCCTTGTAAGACTCTGCCCACCGTGGGAGGCACTAATCCCTGGGCTGTGTGCTTGGAGGAAGATGGCCAAGCACTAGCAGCATGCATGCTCTTGTTGTCTGTCTGCTCTTGTCTGGGTGAGATGTGACTCGCTGTTCTAAGTTTCTCTCATCTTCCCTTCTGTGATGGACTGCAGCCTGATGTGAGCTACAATGAACCTTTTGGCCCCCGAAGTAGATTTTTTTGTCAGGTGTTTTATCACACAGCAGACATGAAAATGGGCTGTTACATGTTGTGTGATGACAGTACCATTGTATCCTCATCCCTCACCTCTGACACACACTCTCGATTCAGTTGATGTCCCTACCGTTCCGAAAAGGTGTTTCTTGTGTGTGCTTCTTCACTTTCCTATGTCCAAAATCTCACAACTTCACCTTCCAATTTAGGAAAATTTGTTCCCTTCTGTTGTTTGTTTGTTTGTTTGTTTTGTTTTGTTTTTTGAGACATGGTTTCTCTATAGCACTGGCTGTCTTGGAACTCCCTCTTGTAGTCCAGGATGGCCTCAAACTCACAGAGGTCTAGCTGCCTCTGCCTCCTGAGTGCTGGAATTAAAGGTGTGGGCTTTAATTCCATGCCTGGCTTCTTACTTTCTTTTTAAAGTAAATACATAAGTAAATATCACCTGTATGGGACGTGAATAGCCTTTTCTTGTTCTCTAAAGTATAACAGCTACTTGCTTAGGCATGGTAAGTAATTTAGAGACCATCTAAAAGATACGGGACGAGGAGCAGGTGCCTGGTGTACAGCTGTAACTCCAGCACTTCCCAAGTAGAGGCGGGGGGGGGGGGGGGGGGGGTCATGAGTTAAAGGCCATCATCTTTTAGCAAGTTTGAGCATAGCCTGGATCACATAAAACCCATTCCCGCTAAGGAAAAGTAAAGCGTAGCCAGGTATGATCTGCACCTTTAATCCCAGTCCTTGAGAGCCAAAGCGGGTAAATGTTTTGAGTTTGAGGCAAGCCTGGTCTACAGAATGATTTCCAGGCCAACCAGGACTACACAGAGAAACCCTGTCTCCAAAAACAAACTACACACACACACACACACACACACACACACACACACACAGGAGGACGTGTGTAGTTTATAGGCAAACACTGCCCCATTTTACATAAAGAATTTGAAATCTGGAGGCCAGCCCCTTGGGAACCACAGATAGTGACAGTTGATCTGTCACTTGTCCCCCTTCCATGAACTTGAAAGGACAGGATGTTTGATTTTTCTCCATAATGTTCAGAACACAAAACCCAACATACAATGATAAGTTGAACCATTGTCATGGGAATGTGGGAGTAGAAGCTTTCAGCCAAGGCCTATGTTGGCACCAGAGGAAATGCTACCATCTTCTCAAGTGGTTTCTCGTCTCCCCATCCCGCTGATACCCAGGTCTCTGCGTGTAAACTTGCACATACAGACTAGACTCATGGACCAGTTCCTTCACCTCAGCCCTTCCCTGTGCTTCTTAGGACGTTCACAGAAACCATGAGTTCCCTGTGCCCTGGGAAGCCATGGCAGACCAAGTTGAGCAGTGCGGGCCTTGTCTATCTGCACTTTGGGCGTAAGCTTCTGGCCCAGCTGCTGGGCACTAGTGAAGAGGACAGCGTGGTGGACACCATCTATGACAAGGTAGGGCCTGAGGACAGAGATGTCCCATCTGTGCATTCCCACCAGGTTGGCTAGGAATGGCACTGCTACAGCCCTGAACTAGACCTCTGGTCAGTCACTGGCCAATAGGGGACAGTCACTATCCTATTGCTGTTAAGAGACACCGTGACCATAGCAGAACTTAGAAAAGAAAGCATTTAACTGGGGCTGAGGTTTAAAACATCTGCTGTCATCATAATAGGGAACATGGCAAGTAGCGCTGCCACTCCCTGATGACTAAGCATTCAAATCTATAAGCCTATGGGGGCATTTTTTCAGTCACCCTCCACATCAGGGATGTTCTTGTTCCTTCCAGCCTGCATCCTGGAGTAGGCAGTGAGGACCGGGTGTTAACGTCTAGGAAAGGGGACTTAGTACTTTGTTGTTTTGAGATAGTTTCTGCCTATGTTGTTAGAATTATAAGTTTATAGGACCACATCTTCCTGGGGAGGGGCTTTCAAAGTGTTTCCCAGTCTTTTTCTTGACATGTGTCAAGAAAACCTGTACTCCAGGTGTGGTGGAGCACGATGTATCCAATACCTGAGAGACTTAGATGGGAGGATCTTGAATTCCAGGCCAACCTGGACTCTGACTCAAAAACCAGACCAAACAAACAGAATTATTCGATATTTCTAAGTATAAATAGCTTATATCAGAAGAAGCACTGAGCTCAGAGATTCCGACACCCTGGCTATTGAAAGCATCTCTCAGCATCTCCATAATTCACTGGTCACACAGGAGTTTGGCAGGTTCAGGTGGAAAAGAACAGACAACTCCAGGTTCAAGCCAGGCAGTACCAAGGACAGCACTATTCCTATGAGGCTCACTAGTCAAACCTGGGATCTGCCCAGTTCCCTGGACCTGAGACAGCAGCTTGAGACGCTTAGGCTGTTGAGCACCGATGTTGGGCTTAGTTCTCCAGCACTGCTCCCATTTGATTGTGCTGCAGGGGAAGACGTGAGTGCACTAAGGGTTTTGAGAATGCCAAGACCTGGGGTCAGTTTCCATTTCTACTCTGATGGGTTTTCTAAGTAGCTGAGTAAGCCAGTTTTAAGTGAGGTCAAGGCCTTGGTATAGACCAAGAGGTGCTGTGCGGGGAGGACTTCCTTTCACAGTGTTCCCTGAGGTTAGTGCTTTCTACACACCATGTTACTGATGGAGGCCCATTTTATGAGCAGTGTCTCATCAGCGTCGTGGTTCTGCTTTAGAATCTGAGGCATTCTACTATTTCTCCAGGATCAGATGTTGGCTGCTGCTGCTAACATATGGTATATTATGAGCTCCATCTCAAAGCCCCACATCTCAGCTCTTGATGTCTGTCAAACACTTTCCCACTTAACTGGTCAGACCATCTACTGCCTCATTCATTTGTTATGCAGTCTACCCAGCCCACCTACTCTTTCTTCTCTCAGCACAGGGATCCATTCCCCCAAGCCTATCTAGGAACTGAAATCCTTGTTCAAAAGTCGGTAGCCAGGCTGGAGGTTAAGAAAACAGGTGGAATTTGTTTTCTCTGCATCCACATGGTGCTTTGCAAACATCTGTGACTCCAGGGGATCTGGTGCCCTCTTCTGGCCTCCAGTGGCATCACACATCTACATTGTACATAGGCATACATGGAAGCAAGACACCCATATAAAAATAATAAATTTATTAATTTCTTTTTAATAGACAGTCTTACTATCTCTGGCTGTCCTGGAACTCACTACATAAATCATGCTGGTTTTTTGAACCCACAGATCTGCCTGCTTCTGGGATTAAAGGTGTTTGCCACTATACTGTTAGAAATTTATTTAGTAGAAAAAAAGTCAGCAGCCCCTACACACACACACACACACACACACACACACACACACACACACACACGTGCCCTAGGCCCGTGGCTGGTGGGACAGCGCTAGCAGGCAGGTGACTGAATTCCAGGCCCAACACTAAGCTGCTGCCTTCTCTAGTTCTTTCTCTCCCATCTGGTCAAACACTGAGGGCTGTTGTGAGGTAGTGTGTGTTCACATGCTGTGAAGTCTCAAGTGCCTCTCCCCGCTGCTGCTTTAGATGTACGAGAACTTTGTGGAAGAGGTGGATGCAGTGGACAATGGGATCTCTCAGTGGGCAGAGGGGGAGCCTCGGTATGCACTGACCACTACACTGAGTGCCCGGGTTGCTCGGCTTAATCCCACCTGGAACCAGCCCAACCAAGACACTGAGGTGAGCCTGAGTCACAGACTTCATAAAAAGTAAGAATGGCTGATCTTCCAAGCCCTGTGAAGTAAAATTTGGGCCAGTGTCCAACATGTTTTGTCATTCCAACCCTTCCCAGGCAGGGTTCAGGCGCGCAATGGACCTGGTGCAGGAGGAGTTTCTGCAAAGACTAAATTTCTACCAGCACAGCTGGCTGCCAGCCAGGGCCTTGGTAGAGGAAGCCCTGGCCCAGAGATTCAAGGTAGACCTGGGAAATGGCCTCCAGGCCAGGGATGATCCTGACCCATCTGGTCCGCTGGGCCTCTTACTCTGCCCAAGCCTTCTAGGCACACTCTGCTTCCTTTCAGGTGGACTCAAGTGGGGAGATTATGGAACTTGCAAAAGGTGGATGCCCTTGGAAGGAGCATCTGTACCACCTAGAATCTGAGCTGTCCCCCGCAGTTGCCATCGCCTTTGTTATCTACACTGACCAGGCTGGACAGTGGCGAGTCCAGTGTGTACCCAAGGAGCCTCACTCATTCCAAAGCCGGTGAGTCCCCACAGAACGACCCTACCTACCTTGAGGTCTGTTTCAGCATTGCTGGAGGCTACCACCCATGCATGACACCTGCTCCCTTCCCCTTAGTTCCTCACACCTCCATCTGTTCTTATGTAGGCTGCCCCTGCCAGAGCCATGGCGGGGACTTCGGGATGAGGCTCTGGATCAAGTCAGTGGGATTCCTGGTTGTATCTTCGTCCATGCCAGTGGCTTCATTGGTGGACACCACACTCGAGAGGGTGCCCTGAACATGGCCCGTGCCACCCTTGCCCAGCGCCCAGCGCCTGTGCCTCTTGCAAATACTGTAGTCCAATAAAACATACTCATCTCTAACTGATCCACCCACCTGGGCATTTTCTCAGACTTGTAAGTGCAACGTCCTGTGTGCAGGACCCTATGCTAGGGTATCTCCTCACTACTTCTCAACTTTGCTTTTCAAACCAGTTGACAACCATCTCAGTGGGTTGGAAAAATTGCTCAGCAGTTAACATGGTTGTTATAGGAAAGGACCTGGACACCATCTCCAGCACCCATTGTAGCAGCTCATAACTGTAACTCCAGTTCCAGGAGATCCAGCACCCCCTTCTGACCTCTGTGGGTGCTAGTCACACATGTGGTACACATTTATACATGCAGGCAACACAAACACATAAAATAACAAATCCTTAAAATAAGAAATAAAGAGCCAGGCGGTGGTGGCGCATGCCTTTAATCCCAGCACTTGGGAGGCAGAGGCAGGCGGATTTCTGAGTTCGAGGCCAGCCTGGTCCACAGAGTGAGTATCAGGACAGCCAGGACTACACAGAGAAACCCTGTCTTGAAAAACCAAAAAAAAAAAAAAAAAAAAAAAAAAAAAAAAAAAAAAAAAAAAAAAACAGAAATAAAGAGAAACCATCCTAGGACTAAATAGCTTAATCAAGTTCCCAACTAGCTGGAAAGTGACAGCAGAATCTAACCAGTGGTCCATCTCACACCCCAGCAACATACTCTTAGTTACATCCTGGTAAACGAGTGAAAACAAGAAAAACTTTATTTACAAGTGGGAATGAGAGGATTGGGGTTGAGCAGTTGGTAGCTCTGGAAGAGGATCCCAAGGGGCAGAGGTTGGTGATGTCTCAGTAAATAGTGGTACTTCATGAATAGAGCCTCCACCTCCAGCTGGGGGCTCCTGGGCCCGACCAAGCACCGGGCTAAAGCGTGGAAACTGGGCATTGACAAAGTACAAAGGGATGTGGGTTATTCGGCCTGTGGACCAGCACTGCAGAGAACAGGAAAGAAAAGCATCACCATCTGGGCCTCCAGCTATCCTGAAGACACCTGCACACACACACACAGCCTATCTAGCCCTTGCCAACTCACCACACTGAGCAAGGCCCCTTTGTTGAAGGAAGGATGAAAAGTGATGAGCTGAGCTTGAGCTCCTGGCTCCCCCTGAATGATGCCACTAGGGCAAAAAGAAGAGTAGGTGAGAAGGCAAAGAGGGGCCTGGATGTGGGAAGGTCTTTGTGGCCGGCCCCAAGGTCGGCTTGCACTCACCAGGGAAGCAGCTCAAACACAGGGCTGTTTCGAGTTCGAAAAAGGAGGATGACAGGATTCCCATCCTGAACCCGTGGGTTTCCTGTGAAAAATGGGTCAGCTAATACAGGGAACTCTGGGAGCAAAGGCCCAGACAGAAAACACTAGCCCTGGTGCTGTCTAAAGCCCTTTGTCTAGTTGAGTGTAATGGTACACAACTTGAATACCAGACCTGGCAGACCACACAGGTGGACCTGTGAGTTCAAGGCCAGCCTGATCTATACAGTGAATTCCAGGATAGCCAGGGCTACACAGTGAGACCTTGTCTCAAAGAAAGACAGCCCATTCTCTTTGCTCCTTACCTTTCATGAGCACAGCCAGACGTTCACCACTTGGGTCCCAAACCATGGAGTGGGCCTCTCCCCCTAGTCTGTGACAGGATAAGCATTGGGTGGGGCTCATTCCAACTTCATCACTCCTCCCACAGCTACTCAGACTCACCTCTCCTCTCCATCTGGGGTCTGAATTGTTGTCTCAGAAAGATCTGCTACGATGGTTGCTGACTTTGCACCTCCAACATGTCCTTTCTCTGTTCCTATAAGTGTAGAGGTTTCTGTGCAGTATCCTTGGCTTCTGTATTTCCCTTCATCCTTCAGTACACCCTATAGCTGCTGTCTGTCTCTGACCACCCCAGAGAGTCTGCAACCTGAAATGTCCTAACTCACCACATCGTTCTGGGAATGACAAGGAATAAATTAATGGTTCCCCCAATACAGTGAACAGCAGTCGGTTTCCATCTGGACTCCAGCAGCCAGTCTGGGGACAGGAAGGAGAAGACAGGAGACAGATCTACAGGAGAGCTAAAGCAGGAGAGAAGCCATGCACAAAGGGATCCAGGCCCATGAGAATTCCCGTCCTCCCATCTTCTGTGAATCAATACAGTCCCCACATACCTGACAGCGCCCTGAGAGAGTTGGCCACCCCTCACAAGTCCACATCTGAGCCTCCCAGACTCTGAGCCAAAGAAAGCCAGATGACCGCTTAGGGCCTTTAGGCTCCAACCCTGGACTGATCCAACATCTTGCAGTCCCAAGGTCAAGCCCAGAAGTGAAGTGCTTTTTCTGTGTTCTTCACTCCCCTAGCTTTTTACCTACTCACCGAAAGACAGCGGAAGGAGTAGTAGCCAGGACTTTGCTGCCATCTGGGGACCACAGCAGGTTGGTAACTCCTCCTCCTCGGAACCAAGGAAGGGGGACACAGGTTTCTGTTGAAACGTCCCATACCTGAGAAAAGGAAGTCAGTACAGAAACTCAAAAGACTGTCAAGCAGCTCATGGTGGGCTACCCTCTATGTACACAAAGTCCCAGAGAGGGGAAGCAGCAAGAAACAGACTACTTGACATAAACCCTATGTTTAAGATCACAGTGACAGCTGGTAGAGTTCAGATGTGAGGAGTCCAGATGACACTCTGAAGGCAGACAACAACCGCACTCCCTCATGCTATCTACCACTAGGTGAGGAAGACTCTTGTCTGAGGGGTGGGGACCAACTCACCAGAATAACAGCATCTACAGGTGAGGCAGAGAGCAGCCATCCGCCATTGGGGGCCCAAGCCAAGCTGGTGACTGGTGTGTGCCCAGGATGAGACAACACCTGGGCGCAGCCAGAGGAGGGTCTGCCAGGGATAAACAAAGGGATTCAGTGAGAAAACCGTAAACAGATGAATGCATCGAGGAGGGTGAGAACACTTGCTGCTTTCCAGATGGTAAAAGTGAGTGCCAGCACTCACTGCGGGTGCTCACACCACCTCTAAGTCCAGTTCCAGGGGTCAATGCCCACTCTGACCTCTGCCACCACCAAACAACACAAAAATGAAATGAAAATCCCTATCATGATTCAGTTTCCTTGCTTGCCTCTAACTTCAACCTGGGCTGAAAAAAAAAGGATTATGGAGGTTAGCGGGAAGTTCTATGGAGAGCCTGTGATTTGCAGGGTATGAGCCAGGATAAAAATGCGGAAGACCGCTCATGGCGGTAAGTCTAAAAGGGGCTGTGCTGGGAGTGCTGCTTCCCAATGACCTGGACTGGGATCTCCTGACATTACATCAAGGATCCAACCTCTGCTTCCCTTCTCACACCAGGACCCTAATCGCCTTTCTGTCAGAACACTTCCCGCTTCCATCACTGAGCTCTGGCTGTTTTCAGAGCCATGGCCTACTCAGCAGTAACCACCTTTAGCTGCTGAGAGGCCCAGGTCGCTGACAGAAGATTCAGTTTACAGTGACTGATGATTTTCAACTCAGTCAGTGGCTCCACTGTCCTGCAGCCTGCTCCTCAGACCTCTTCAAATTCACATTTAGATGGTTCATATGACACAATGCCCAACTATTATTATAGACACTATATTTATATATAAACATTTATAGTATGTTATGTTATAAATTATTATATATCATATGTAATATGGCATAGAATACATGTTATATAAATATATATAAAAAGATATATTTTAAATATACTTTATATATTAAATATATAATACACAAATAACTATTATAAAAGTTCAGTCTTAAGGCACCACAGTGGACAGATAGAACCACTCCCAAACACTATTCTCCGGGCTGTAAGGTGTACTCCAACAGTAAAGAGGCAGTCACATCTCCAGATTCAAGCTCAGCCTGGTCTACAGAGCAAGATCTAGGATAGCCAGGGCTACACAGAAAAACACTGTCTCAAAAAAAACAAAACACAAAGTTGTCTATGACCACAACATGGGTGCACACATACATAATAAATTTTTAAACATTTTTTCATTTAAAAAGGAGAACCCTGGGCTGGGAGAGATGCCTCAGCACTCAAGAGTGTGTACCTTTTTTCCAAAGAACCAGAGTTTGATTCCCAGTACCTATGTCTGGCAGCTCACCACTGTCTGTAACTCCAGTTCCACTAGTTTCTGTGGGCAGTTACACTCATGTGCACACACGCACATAGATACACACACACATACATGTGATTAAAAATACATCTTTTTCTGTTTTATGTGTTTGGGTGTTTTGGATAAATGCATGTCAGTGCCCATGTGTATGTAGTGCCCATGATGGACAGAAGAGGGTGTCAGGGCTCCTGATCCTCGTATCCCCAGCACCATCTCCATGTCCCTAAAATAAAAACATTTTAAAGGGCCGTCTGTCTTTAGTAGCATCCTTGCTACAATTGTTACTCCTTCCTAAAAAAAAGAAAAAATTCTGATTTCCTAGGAAAGGGGCTGGAGAGATGGCTATGTGGATAAGAGCACTGGCTGCTCTTCCAGAGGATCCAGGTTCGATTCCCAGCTCTCACAAGGTGGTTCATGGTTCACAACCAGTCCTAGGGTACATTGCCCTCTTCCAGCTTCCTTAGGCACTGCATGCACATGGTATACAGACATACAGGTAAGCAAACACCCATAGGTAAAATTTTAAGAAATAAATTAACCTCACTATAAAAAAATTTCCCAGCTGGGCAGTGGTGGCGCACACCTTTAATCCCAGCACTTGAGAGGCAGAGGCAGGCAGATTTCTGAGTTCGAGGCCAGCCTGGTCTACAGAGTGAGTTCCAGGACAGCCAGGGCTACACAGAGAAATCCTGTCTCAAAAAAAAAAAAAAAAACCAAAAAAAAAAAAAAAAATTTCCCAGGAGAAGCAGGGTGTGTGGCACTCCTTTCACTTGAGAGGTGGAGGTAGGAAGGTCAAGAGGTAAAGACCAGCCCTATCTATACTTAACTTGGGGGTCAGAGTTGCCTAATTAAACCCTGTCTCAAAAACAACCAAAGACACCCAATCAAGATTACCAGTGCCGATGTTTTGTGCCATTTTTGTAAAGACATTTTTTTCTAAATAACTACAACTCAAGACAGAACTTTAATAAAAACCATGTCAGGCATGAAGGGAACTACCGGTGAGATCCAAGTAATTTCTGAGCGTAGTCAATAGTAATGGACAGCAGGGTGGCAGTGGGGAGAACAGCGGCAGGCAGATCTCTGTGAGTTCAAGGCCAGCCTGGTCCACAGAGTTCCAGAACAGCCAGGCCTACACAGGGCAAACAAACAGCCATGGGCAGATGTTAGCTTC
Organism: Rhabdomys pumilio; assembly: GCA_030674055.1. NCBI lineage: Eukaryota > Metazoa > Chordata > Mammalia > Rodentia > Muridae > Rhabdomys > Rhabdomys pumilio. Next base: position 1,315,836 of record JANHMN010000012.1, on the reverse strand, counting down.
TCAGTTCTGAAAGTGTGACATGGTAACACAGATGCCAAATCAGCCAATGAGCTCAGAACAGAATGAAACGCATTGGGCATAGTGGGACACCTTCAATCCCAGCATGCAGGAGGCAGAGGCTGGTCCATCTCTGTGAACTCAATTCTAGCCTGGTCTACATAGTGAGTTCTAGGCCAACAAAGGGAGACCCTATCATACAGAAACTTAATAATTTCCTAACTTCTCTAGGAAGATTGTGCTGAAATAGGGCCGCAGGGGAGGAAAAGAAAGGAACAAGAATGCAGGAGGGAGCACGGAGATGGCAGTGAAGCCTGAAGACCAGAGCAGACAACCCCAGGGACCGACACAGTGGAAGGGGGGAACCAACTCCCCAAAACTGTCCTCCACACTTGAGCACACCTGTGCCCACTTACAATAAATACATGTACTTTTTCATTTATTTTTGTTTGTTTGTTCTTGGTGCAGCAGCTCTGGCTGTCCTGAAATCCTTTCATAGACCAGGGTGGCCTCAAACTCACAGACAGCCACCTGCCTCTGCCTCCCAAGTGCTGAGATTAAAGGCATGCACCACCACCACCTGGCTAAGGTTTTCTTATTTATTCATAATTTTAGAATTTTCTGGTTTTGTTTTTAGTTCTCATGGTATTGTCCCAACTTTTTGTTTGTTTTGTTTTTTGTTTTTTAGACAGGGTTTCTCTGTGTAGCCCCTGGCTGTCCTGAACAGCCTCTAGACCAGGCTGGCCTTGAACTCAGAGATCCACCTTCCTTCATCTGCCTCAGGAGTGTTGGAATGAGAGGTGTGTGCCACCACTGCCTGCTGACTGTTCCAACTCTTATGGTTTCTACCCATATCTGTATTTGTTCCTGCCCCACTTTTATACCTCCGTCTGGCAGTGTATGACCCACAGATATGTTCTCCCATAATCCCAGAGGCCTGGGAATCTGTCCTTTTGTCTAGACAGAGCATCCTAGCACCCACCTGACCTTAGATCTGCTGCTCCCACAGCCCTGGGAAGGGCCATGAGGATAACTTGCACGCTCTAGGGGCCCCTGGCATGACCCCCAGAAAGGTCAGGACAGGAAGCCAGGACTCACCTCGTAGATAAGGAAGTCGGGTCCAGGGTCCAGATGAGAATACAGCTCTGGCAGGCCACAGCCAAGACAGAGGCACTGAGGGGCTTCCAGGCCAATGCAGCCACATTTCGCTGTAGGCGGTGCTTCAGGGAGGGAACTATAGTGCTGGGTACAGAGGTAGGAAACTATGTCAAAGCAAAGACACTAAGCTCAAAGAACCCAAGTCCCACTAAAAAAACAAAACAAGGTGCTGGCAAGATGGCTAGGCAGTTAACAGCACTGGCTGATCTTCCAAAGGGCATGTGTTTAGTTCCCACCACCTACATTGTAGCTCACAACTCTGTAACTCCAGTTCCAGAACAGGCATCCATGTAGGCAAAACACTCAGATCACATAAAAAATAAAATTAAAAAAAAAGGTAAAACATGCCAGGTGTCATGGCACACTCCATAAATCACAGTACTCAGGAGGCAGAGGCAGGCAAATCTTTGAGTTTGAGGCCAGCCTGGTCTACAGAGCAGGTTCCAGGATAGCCAGGGCTCTATAGATAAACCTACCTCAAAAAAAAAAAAAAAAAAAAAAAGTGAAGTAAAGGGGACTGGAGAGGTGGCTCAGAGGTTAAGAGTTCTGGCTGCTCCTTTAGAGGAACTGGGTTCAATCCCAGCACCTGCATGGCAGCTCACCACTGTCTGTAACTCCTCTCATAGCACCAGGCACGCACATGGTACACATATCTACATGCATTCTCAGGCAAAACACTCATACACATAAAGTAAAATAAATCTTTAAAAAAACAAAACCAGTAAAACAAAAGATAAAAAGTAAAACCACACAGAGGAAATCTAACCCAGGGCCTAAAGACGTAGCTCAGAGGTAACCCTGGTACTCTGCCTGTACAAAGCCCTGGGTCTGATCCTCAGCACAGGGGAAAAGCAAAGGGTGAGGAATCCATCCAGGGGTTGGGTCAAGAGCATTGGGTACTGTGAAACACAAGCATAAGCAAAGTAAAACTTCGATATACACCAGGAGTCATGGTGCACCTCTTTTATCCCAGCACTTGGGAGGCAGAGGCAGGGGGATCTCTGAGTTCAAGACCAGCAGAGATCCTATGTTCAAAAAAAAAAAAAAAAAGTTAGATGCAAAAAGGACACATTCAGTTTTGGAGTGTCCCCAACCCCAATTCTGGAAGGAGCCCCGTGGACCAGCCCATGAAGTGAGGACCAAGGCCAGCAGACCACCCGTCTGAACCTGACCCTCCTTGCGTACACCCCACGCACACACATACCTGTTGGCATTATAAACACGGATGGAGTCATCTAGCAAGGCCACTGCAAACTTGTTGGTGTGAGGGTGCCAGGCAAAGACCCGTAAGCAGCAGCTGGACCTGCGGTGGGATGAGTGGGACCTGCGTCAACAGCCTAGCATCTCGGGACTCTTCCACAGGAGCAAAGGGGTGCTCAGGCTGTCTCTGCCTCCTTTCTGGGGTAGGCAGAGTGGTGTCTTACTTAGGGCAGATAAAACACCACAGCCAAACGCAACTGGAGAGCCAAGGGCTGACTTCACTCTCCAGCTCTCAGTCCATCATTCGAGGAGTCAGGGCAGGAGTTCAGGCAGGAGCTACGGTGTGTGATGTCCGCTTACTCAGCCTGCTTTCTTATAGTACCCAGGACCACCATAGTGAGGTGGACCTTCCTACATCAGTCATCAGTCAAGAAGGTACCCACAGCTTCCCCACAGGTTTCCTTTCTAGAAATGACTCTAGCTTACACCAAGCTGACATGAAATAGGACAGGGGTGACAATGTGGAGAGAGGAGTTTCTGCCTTCACTTCTCTCCCCAAAGGAATTTTCAGTTTAAGAATTCTGTCCTACAGGATGCCAGAGTTTGTGCACTCACCAATTAGTCACTTGGGCAAATTCAGCAATCAGATCTTCACTCCTGAGCTATAAGAACACAGCAAACATGACATACAGAAGGAGATCACATGCTCAACATTGCCACAGAGCTAGACCATGCCCACCCTGAGACCCACAAAGGAAAGAGGCAGGAAGGAAGTTAAACTTACTGACAGGTGTGGGAACAGGGAGCCATGGAGTGAGGAGGCTCGGCCACAGAGAGCCAGGACCCAGCTGGAGGCTGTCTTTACCCACTCAAACACTGTGAGGTAAAAGAGACAGCTCTGATGACATCATGCACAGGGCTATAACCAGCCCTGCTCTTGGGTTAGGACAGAGTCAAAGCTCTTCAGCTGGATACCTTCTCCCCAGTACCCACTTTGGGTATCTGGGTACTTAGAAGAAAAAGTGACAGAGAAAAGGAGGCGAAAGGGAGAGGCTGGACTAACAGGCGCTGGAGTGAGGTTGGGAAGTCTGGGGAGGAGAGAAGCCTACAAACAGAAGGGTCTGGAGGGTAGCCTACCTTCTTCCTCAGAATTTGCAATTTCATTCAGGACTCCAAACAGACCCACATCATGCCTCACAAGGAGAAAAAGATAAAGTTACTCTGATCCTGTCATAAGTGCCCTAATAGGTTTTATTCATTCAACAAACACAAGATAAAAGGATTTGGGGGAGGTGGAGAGGGGTGTTGGTCTCAGTAGGTAGAGTACCTACCTAGCATGAATAAAGCCCTGGATTCAATCCCCACCACCACATACACAGCAGCTTATGCCTATAACCCCAACCCTGGGAAGGGAAAACTGGGAAGATCACAAGTTGAAGATCCTAGCAACACACTTCACAGGAGGCCAGCGGGGGCTGGGTGAGATCACAGGAGGCCAGCCAAGCATTATCTCACTTTTTTTTTTTAAAGGAAGCAGGGTAGTGGTCACTCATGGTTTTAATCCCAGCACTCATGAGGCAGTTCCTGAGTTCCCAGATCTCTGAGTTCAAGGCCAGACTGGTCTACAGAGTGAGTTACAAGATAGCTAGTGCTACACAGAAAACCTGTCTCAACAACAACAACAAAAAAACAAACAAACAAACAAACAAACAAAACATATCAAGGGATTAATGTGCCAGGAAATGACTCTAAGTGCTCTGCATCTATTTAGTCACAGTGTAAAGGGATTTCGTTTTAGGACAGAATAATTAAGTAACTCTTCCAAATTAAGTAACTCTTCCAAACCTACACAGCTTAAAAAAAAAAAGTAACACAGCTTCAACTCTTACTTGTCCTACCTAGCTTTCCTGAGTTTCAGATAAAAGTAAATGAGGTCGGTGCTGTGAGCAGGTTGATAAAATCAAGCCAAGTCATTAGGGATAAGTGAAGTTTCTGGTAAACCCTTGAGTTTTACAATAAGGATGGATCATCTAACATGATTTGTGGTAATATGAGACACAGACTGCAATATGCAGCCTTTTCAAGAGCTGCCCGAAGCAGGCTCGGTAGACCATGCCTCACCAAACATTGATGCACCTCTTCCATACTTGCTCCCGGTGATGGATGAAGGCAGTTCTTGTACCGTGGTCTAGCCTCCCAGCGGTTTTTAGGGGATCCTTGGTCAGGTGTAGGACAGGAAGATTGATCCACTATACCTCCGAAGTGAGGGAGGGGAGGCAGTCAGTCTCTTCCCCAAATCTTAACAGAACTCCCTGCCATCTCCAACCCATGGCTGGACTAGGTATAAGAGATTCCACGGCCCCATTTCCCACACCCACAAATGTAACACTTGTGGGACAGTCCTCATCTACAAACCACACTCGTTTTTCACAGGGTTGACACTTGAACAGACCTGATTCACGGCATCCTTCATCTTTTCTCTACCCCTCCTAGAGCCTCCTCACATGCCCTGGCATCCCTTACAGGCCAATACAGGCCCTAAAATATATTTCGTTCTCTCCAGTCCCCCGTGGGAGCCCTGCCGTTCCCAACCTGTGACCCCGCCCCATCGCCACTACTCTCACTTTCCGCGGACCCACCACCGCATCCCACCCGGACCACCTGGCCCCGGAAGTCGGGAGGCGGGCTCTCATAGCTGTTGCCGGTCACCAACTCGTTATTGTGCTCATACAGGGTGACTTGACCTCTAGGCGGCGGCGGGGGAAACAACCCCAGGGAGCACATCTTGCCAGTCCGGAGGGCGTCTGGAATCGACAGGCTCCGGGTTAGTGACTGCGTTCCCCTGAATTTTAGTTCCCGGGCTAGATTCGTATGCGGACGGGTAGCCGTACAGGACAAACGACTGCGCGAAGCTGAACGGAAGTGCAAGGAAGAAAGTTCCGTATGAAGTTTCGGAACGGACTTCCGGAAGTTTCTGGTGCTCCCCCTTGCGGACGGAGCGGGCACGACGCTGACACGATCCATCCAAGGATCGACCTGTATAGTAAGGAACGCCGCGGTTTGGTTTTGGTTTGTTTCCTTTGAGACTACTGTTTTTTCCAACTCTGAATCCCCAGCAGCGTCTCCCACTCACTTACTTAGTACGGAAAAAGCCCAAAATAAGCCAGGTTTAGGAAAGTACCTAATTAAACTCTCCAACCCCCGTAAATAGCCCTGAGGAAAATACAGACTATGTCATCCTTCCAGTGAGCTTACCCCCCCCCCCCAAAAGAACTTTAGAGGACAGTCAGAACAGACTTTTGGAGACAGTGCTATGCCTGCTGAACCCAGAGCCCACAGAGTAAGGAGTCCTGAAAGAGAAAGACAGACACTGGAAAGATAGTAAAATTCCCTGAGTATGTCACTACAAACACTTTTATAATCCTTTCAATAACCCCAAAAGTGCACTGTTGAACTACCAGTAGCAAAGTGACACAGATTGGACCTAAAAACACACAAACCCGACATTGGCAGGGTATGTGGGCCCAAGGCTGTAATGCCTACAGGATGTAGAGAGGAATAAAAGGTCAGCGTGGGCTGGGTAGCAAGACCCTGCCTCAAAATCCACTGACTATGATCGGTAATCCCAGCATTGGGAGGTAAGGTACAGGCAGGAGGATCACTGAAGGTCTTTCATAGTTCTCTTCCAGCTTGAGATACATACCACCCTGACTTTGTATTATTGGGCTTTGTTTTGGTGTTTTGAGACAGGGTCTGACTATGTCGCTCTAGGTAGCATGGAACTTGCTATGGAGACCTGGCTGACCTAGAATTCATAGAGATCTGTCTACCTCTATCTCCTGAGTGCTGAGATTAAAGATGTACCACTATGCTCTCCTGAGACCTTTTCTGAAACTGGGGCAATGGGGTGGGGGGCTAGACCTACAGAGGAGTGGAGTGGAAAGTGAGATAATTGGTTACTCTTGATTGTCAACCTATATGATTTAGAGATGATTAGATGGTTTAATTCTAACTTGATTCTAATCAATGGTTTGATTCATTTATGAGCTCAAAATCTGAATAGACTATTGGGAGGGAAGTGTGGTATCATGAGACTCACAGGAACAGGGCACTCAAAGGGTATTAGCCTTTTCCTGTTAATGCTATCTCTGCTTCCTGGCCACTATGAATAAGCAAACTCTTCCACCTACTCCTGACTCTACAATGCTCTGCCTCACCTGAAGCCCAAAGAAATGGATTCACCTAACCTTTTATTGAAACTTATACTGAGGCTGTGCGGTGGTGGCACACGCCTTTAATCCCAGCACTTGGGAGGCAGAGGCAGGTGGATTTCTGAGTTCGAGGCCAGCCTGGTCTACAGAGTGAGTTCCAGGACAGCCAGGACTGCACAGAGAAACCCTGTCTCGAAAAACCAAAAAAAAAAAAAAGAAAGAAAGAAAAGAAAAAAAGAAACTTATACTGAGCCTGACCCTCCTCCTTGAGAGCACTTTTGTCACTGGACATGGTGGTGCATGGGTGCCTGTAATACCAACACCAGATAGGGACCATAATCATTGTGTTCTGCCTGTATGTATCTATGTGCACCACATGCATGCAGTGTCCACAGCAGCCAGTAGAGGGCAATGGAGTCCCCTGGAACAGGAGTTACAGGTGGTTTTGAATTATGTAGATTTGGGAAACAAAACCAGGGTCCTCTGCAGGAAGTGCTCTTAGCTACTGAGCCATCTCTCTAGCCCCTAAATAATTTTTTGTTTTGTTTTGTTTTTCTCTGTGTAAATTTCTGAGTTCGAGGCCAGCCTGGTCTACCGAGTGAGTTCCAGGACAGCCAGGGCTACACAGAGAAACTCTGTCTCGAAAAAAAAAAAAAAAAAAAAAAGAAAGAAAGAAAGAAAGAAAGAAAAACAAAACACGTTGGCCTGGCCTAGTGGTGCATGCTTTCGGTCCCAGCACTCAGGAAGCCAAAGTGGGTGGATCACTGTGAATCCAGAGCTATCCTGGTCTAACATAGGAAGCTACAGGCCAGTTAGGGATATATAGTGAGACCGTATCTCAAAAACAAACAAACAAACAAACAAACAAACACAAACTACACTATGCCTGGAGACAAATTCAGGGTTATCCTCTGAAGTCCATACTATGCCTCGGCTGCATAGACCTTGTCTTAAAAAAGAAAATGTAGAGGGTGGACCTAAAACTGGAGTGTAAAGAATGGGAGGTATGGCCGGGCAATGATGACGCACGCCTTTAATCCCAGCACTTGGAAGGCAGAGGCAGGTGGATTTCTGAGTTCGAGACCAGCCTGGTCTACAGAGTGAGTTCCAGGACAGCCAGAGCTGCACAGAGAAACCCTATATCAAAAAACTGTCTCGAAAAAAAAAAAAAGAGAAAAAAGAAAAAAAAAAAAGAAAGAAAGAATGGGAGGTGTGGCAATTAAGTAATTGATTAATTTTTGTTTTGTATTTTTGAGGCAAGCTGAGGCTGACTTCTAATTTTCCAGGATCCTCCTGCCTTAGACTCCCGAGTGCTGAGAATTACAATTACAGACAGTGGTGAATAGCTATCCTTGATTGTCATTCATCTGGTACACAGTGAACTTGAGAGACTGGGTTAGTATACTGAGGCCTGTCTCGAAAGAAAGAAGGAGAAAGAGAGAGAGAGAGAGAGAGAGAGAGAGAGAGAGAGAGAACTCAAAGCTGTGTGCAGGCTCAGGCCCCACACCCCCAGTCTCACTGAAGAATGTAAGAGCAATGGCAGAAATAGATTTCTTGTGCCCTGAGCTTCTGTGTCTGTCTCTTTTCTGTCTAACAGGACCTCCAGAGAATCTCCCAGGTCAGAAGACAATGTCGTCTGTCCGGAAAATGCCTGCAAGTGCACTCCGCCTGAGATAAGGTTTGCCTCAATTTTCCTTTGCTCTGTTTCACTGAGATGGGTCCCGCTGTGCTGTCCTGGCTGCCCTGGAGCTTACCATGGTTGTCTTCAGCTCACAGAACCTTCTGCGTCCTCAGTGCTGGAAGCAACGCCTCCACACTGGACTTGCCTGTAATCTCTTACTTCCTCAAATGTTAAGGAATGTGGGAGTCACTTGAGATTCTCTCTTTCTTTTTTTAAAATTTTTCATAAATTTTCTGGTGGAGCTGAAGAGATGGCTCAGCAGTTCAGAGTGATTGGTGCTCTTCCAGGCGGCCATAGTTCTGTTCCCAGAATTTACATCAGGCAGCTTTCAGAGGGTTCAACACATAAAACAAAAGGAAATGAATCTTTAAAGATAATTTTTGGACATGGTAGCACCCACCCTTAATCCTAACACTCAAGCAGCAGAGGCAGGAGGATTTCTGCCATTTTGAGGTCAGCTTCATGTACATATTCAGTTTCAGGACAGTCACAGCTACACAGAGAGATCATGTCTCAAAAAAAAAAAAGCAAATTTTATTTTTATTATTTTTTTATGTGTATGAGTGTTTCACTTGTATGCAGAAGAGGGTTTAGGATCTCCTGAAACTAGAGTTATGGTTAGCCTTCTTATGGTTTCCAAGAATCGAAACTGTGTTCTATGCATGAGTTGTAAGAATTCTTAACCACCTCACTCTCTCTCCACCATCGCTTGAATTAAAAAAAAAAAAAAAAAAAAAAAAAAAAAAAAAGCAGATTCTAGGCTTTCAAAATTATAGTTCCAGAGAATCATCAGCTATAATAACTTTGCTCAGTCCTTGAAAAAAAATTTTTTAATTTTAATATGTAGAGCAGGCTTATCTTAAACTCCGACGTGGTGCAATTATATGCATGCATCTCGTTTTAAGTGACCAAGCTCTAACCTTCTCCTATTAGCCAGACTGACTTGATAAATTAATTTTCTGTCATCTGGGAAGTCATTTAACTGGCACCTAACTGGGAAAGCTCTCTGAGGAAAGGGAATCGGGCAGGCTTGAAGAAGAGGAATAGCCAGCCAGATGACAGGGAAGTGTTGAAGCAAACAGCAGCTGGTGATCACCGTCCATCCCTAACTCCAAAACATCATTCCTACCTCCAACTTCCAGCACCTTTGGATGAAGCTCCCCACCCCCCTTGTCATCCTGCTACTAGGTATGTGCCTGCTAGGTATCAGATTCAACCTTTAACGTGCCCTGGGGTAAAGCTACACTGCCATTCTGCCCCGGCTCGGCCTCTTTCAAGCACGGTCCTCCTCTTCCACACTGCTAACTTAACATTTTTTTACAATGGCTTTTGCGGGTTCTAGGGAGGCCAGCGACCAGGCTTAGCACAGCCCCCCACTAACTGCACTAGAGGGCGCGATGGCCCGGGCGACGATGCGACTACGGCCCAATGGCATCCACCCCCAGAGCTGCGAGCATTTTGCATTAGGTTACCACCACTGCTCCAGAGAACTGAGCGGGCAAACCCAGGCAGCGCTCAGGCCGCGGCCGGAGACTTCTAAGGGCACCTTCCCACTCCCCAACCCCATCCCCCAAACACACACAGTCTGGGAGGCATCGCCGGAGCCTGAGCTCGCCCTCCCGAGCAGGGCGCCCGGGGCTGGTAACCAGGCGCACATGGCCCGCCCGGCCCTGTTTGTCCTGGCATCGCGCCGCCGCTATTTGAGGCGGTTTTTATCTCCCAGAAACCAGCAAAACCCCAAGCCGAGTCTAGCAAGATGAAAGGGGCCGAGGGGCCTGGGAGGGGAGGACCGCGAGGCTGCGGCGGCCGGGAGCTGGCACCGGACAGGCGGAGCCCGGGAGGCAACAGGGCCAGCCCCTGGGGGGTCTTGTGCGCCACGGGACCCGGGGTCCGCTGTTGCCCTCCGCCTTCTGGGTGTGCGCCTCGGCACCCCCACGTCCTGCGCACTCCCCCGAGTCTCCTTCGAACACTTCTTCGGAACTCGGATTTCTTCAAAGCTCCTTTGAAGCTGCGCGCCCGGCCAGAGGCCTGAGATGTTGCACCTGGGCAAGGGCACGGGTAGCGCGGGGTGGGGTCGCCTTCGGGTCCCTTGCCTCCACTGCGGCAGCGGGGTGGACGGCGGTCCCGGTGCCGCAGCCTGGGAAAGCGCTCCATGCACCCCCTCGGCCCAGCGGGGGAGCCCTGGGGCGGGGGACGCACAAAGCCCTATTGTGGCTTGGGGACGGAGGCCACAGAGTGGCTTTTGTTCCTCTACTAACTCCGAGGCAGGCACGACTGATTGCAGGCCCCGGGCAGGGGGCGGGTTAGGTGCCAGGCAGGTCAGCCAGCCGGGAGTCTCACCACAGCCGCGCTGGGGCTGCGCTGCGCGCTAATCCATACTGTGACCTCAGTTCTGATACTCAGGCTGGGTCACTGCCCAGACCAAGGTTGGTGGACTGAGAAAGATCCCCGGAAGAAAGCACTAGGCCTTCCCGGCTCTGCAGCGACTAAAAACTCAACTCTGTTAGAGAGCCAGGGCGACCAAGTGTTATCCTTTTTTTTTTTTTTAAGTTTCTGCGTGAAGCCCAACCTTGCTGGATTAAATATCTGCCCCAGGAAGTCCCCGCTTTGCAAAAGAAATGTCCCATAGCCCATACATACACCTTCCTCCTCTCCCCCCTTTCTCACCAGACACAATTTCAAATCGAACTTTTATTTATTAAATTAAAAAAAGAAAGATTCCACAAAGGGATGATCCCTTCACCGATGGTATGCTCTTCCCAGACTCCACTGGCTTTACCCTTTATCTTGGGGCCTAGAAGGAGCAGGGGACAGAACAGGAAGATCCAGAAGTCTCAGAAAGGCATTCAAAGGCACAAAGCGGCTTTAAAAGTCACTGGAATGGAGTGGAGCATCCTAGATTGGGGGACTGTGGGTGTTTAGTTTAGGGACCTCTGTCCTGTCATAAATTCTCGTGGCTTCTAGGCACCAGGCCTTGCACATAGTAAGCATTCAATAAATACTTGATTTATTTGAATTTGATCCCAGAGAAAGCCTTTGCCCACCTACTTTTTCAGGAGGGGCACCTCTAAACCAAAATCCTCCTATTAAGTGAGCTCTCCCCCCAAAGAATGTGTTTTTTATAAGATGGCAGCTGCAAGCTCTCCCTAACCATGACAACAAGAGAATAACCTGGTGAGGTCACAGGGTATGAGAAGAGGGTCAGTGGAAGAACCTGCTCTGGGGTCAAGAGAGCTGGGGTACCTTCCAGTCCTCCGCTCCGTAAGACTTGAAGTTTCACAGCTTCTGGCTGGAACTGGGGATCTTAGTGACTGCCTAACAGAGAGACACCCACATAAACTCTTAAGAGGCCTAACAACCCAAAACTCTGCCGGGAAAAAAAACAAAACTCACGGAGACCTCGATGATAGAAATCTACAAACAGGGTCTCCACTATCATTTGTCTATACAGAGATGCATTTGACTAGAATTTCCTTAGCAAGAAAAAAAAAAGACTCACTTTCCCTCACCAGCTCACTGTACCTGACCCGTCATCATAACTTAGATAAATAGAATTATTATTATTATTACTATTCTTTACTTCTGACACATAGGGGTTAAGTACTCAAGGCTGGGGGCAGCCTCCCTGACCCTGGGGTCACCCCATCTTTGGGACCAGATCCCCATTGGGCTTCCCCCTTCTTGGCACTCTGCTCCCGGCCAGGTTACTAACACCAATCTCCTTAACTCTGGTTCCCAATGAAGAACCACCAGGGGGCAATAAATTATCATCATCATCATCATCATCATCATGTTTGTTAAAAAAAAAAAAAAAGAAAGAAAGAAAAAGAGAAAGAAATAAAGAAAGAAAGCTCAAGAGAATGGAAAGCAGAGGGGAATCGGGGCGACAGCCTGGAAGCTTCGGGAAAATGGCAAGCAGGATTGGGAAGCAGAAAGATTAGATGGCAAAGAGTTAATGAGAAAATGATCTGAGGCCTGGGAAGCTGTGAAGAACCGCAGAAAAGAAAAAGTTCGGGAGGTCAGAGCATAGGGACTGAGTTTGCCTAAGAAGAGAGAAGAACTGAGGAGACCATGCAAGGAGATAGAGAGCTCCCAGAGTATAGCATGCTTAGGAGAGAGCCAGAGGCAAGTGATCCACCGCACCAAGAGAGCCTGGCAAGAGGACCCTGGAGCTGGAGACCTTCCCCTGCCCAGCTCAGATCTCTAGCAGGTTGCTCTGCTCTGGGCTGCCTCCAGGGGCTTTTTCTGGGGGTGCGGGCGAGGTGGAAGATCGGGGTGGCTGATTGGCTTCTTCTTCCCCGACGCTGCGACCCTCCCCCAGCTCCTTAGGGCCACTCGGGGGTGGCCCCGGGCCTGGCTCCCCGTGGGTGCGCTGATGTTTGCTCAAGTGGTCGCTTCTGGTAAAGCGTTTGGAGCAGAGTAGGCAGGTGAACTTCTTCTCCCGGGTGTGAGTGCGCACGTGGCGCTCCAGCTCGTCGGAGCGGGTGAACCTCTTGCCGCAGAAAAGCCAGTTGCAGACGAAAGGCCTCTCGCCAGTGTGCCAGCGCAAGTGGGCTTTCAGATGCGAAGCCTTGCCGTACACCTTGCCGCAGCCAGGGATGTGGCAGCTGTGAATGGGCTTCTTCCTCAGCCCAGCCGCTGCTGCCCCTAGCCGCTCTAGCTCCTGACAGTTGGGGCAGTCGCAGGTAGAACGCCCTGCCCCACTGCCCGCATATCCACCACTGCCCCCTGTGCCTGCTCCCCGGGGGGGTTTGCCTGCACCACTCCCCTCCAGTTGCCCACTATTGCCGACTGCCTTGGGCTTATAGACATCTTGAGGAAGGACATGCTGGGGCCCTGGTTGCAAGAGGTGGGGCGCTGGATAAGGAGCTGGGTTAAGGGGGGCAAAGTCAGATGGGTAAGTAGGCAGCTGGGGGTTAAGTGGAGGCTGGGCAGGGCCTGTGGACAGTGTCCCTTGCAGCCCATCACCCTGGCCCTGCCCACCACCTAGCCAGTTTCCCCCAGGGTGCATGTCCCACCAAGGAGTAGGTGTGTTGCCAGGACCTGGTGAGATGCCTGCATGGATGCCTGCCTTGTACCAGGAGCCATAGGGATGTGCCATATCCAGGGAAGTGTAGACACTTGGCAGGCAGTCAGAAGAGCTGTGCCCCTTGGGCACGAGGAGCCCAGGGTCTTGGGCACTAGTGGGCCCAGGAAATGAGTGGGGAAAGGGTGGGTAATCATTGGCATAGCCAGAGGCTGGGGCCGGAGGACTGCCGGCAGGGGAGAGGAGTCCATTGGTGCTTGAGAAGGGAGCTGGGTAGGCATCCCCCATGGTTTTGGGGCCTGAAAGGTCAGGGTATGGCTTCTTTGTGCCTCCTTTTCCCAGAGTTGTTGAGTCCCGCAGAGGGCTGGAGCCGCCAAATTTGCTGCAGGCTGCTGTCAGCATGGCCAGGGGACTGGAGCCATAGTGAGCTTCTTCCTGTAGAGAGAGAAAGAGAGAGGCACTGCTTAGGAGGGAGGAAGAGCGGATAGAGTGAAGGGCATAGCTGTAGGTCTGAGACCTATAGACATGGAGAACAGCACAGAGCTTAGGGAGAGGAAAGGGAACTAGAGGTAAGTCTGGGGAGCCAGTGAGGCCTGGCGAGTGCAGCAGACAGGAAGAAGAGCTTCCTATGGAATCAGCACGGGTGTACAAGAGTCTCTGAGCAAGAGCAGAGATAAAAGCAGCAGCCAGCTGTCTGAAGTGAGGTTTAGGGTCCTGACCTAGGAAAGTGGATCTGAAGCAGACAGAAGCCCAGCTACGCACCAGGGACTCAAAAAGGAATCTAGCCTGGATCTGGTGGGGTACACCTATAACCCTAGCGCTCTCTCGAGACCGGAGATAAAGTTCAGAACCTCAGGTCATCCTCAGCTACATTGCAAATTCCAGGCTACATAGATGCTGTCTCAAAAACAAGCAGGCTTGATGTGGTGTCAGGAGTTCAAGGCCAGCCTGCTCTATGTGGTAAGTTCCAGAACAGTCAGAGCTATATAGAGAGACCCTGACTCAAACAAACAAACAAACAAACAAACAAACAAGCTTAGCTCCTCAGCAGGCTGAACCCAGGAGTCTTGAGACCAGCTTAGTCAGTACAGCAAGGATACCACCTTCTACACCTTCTCCACAGAAAGTGGCGTGGGGGCACAGAGAGAAGCAACAGAGAAGCAACAACATCCGGCCCGTTCCAGACTTTCCTGTCTTCACCTCAATTCTACTTCCGGTCTCTGTTTCAGCTCCTGACTAAGGAGCCACTGTCTCCTCATTTCCCTGAGGTCAGATCCACATGTCCCTAATGAGGGATCTCTTGGCATGCACTCTGGACCCAGGAAGCTTGAGGAAGGGACAGCAGAGACACTGGGACATTGAGTGGGAACAGGGCCTCAGCCAAGCCTGGGTTGTGGTGAAGCAAAAATGTCTTTTAAGCAGGCACTGGGCTCCACCAGCTAGTGTCTCTTTGAGCAGTGAAAGACTATAAAGTCCTCAGGTCTCTCTGAGACAAGAAGGTGGTTAAGACCCTGGACACAGCTTCAGTGTCCCCCAAGGTGTAGTACATGGGGTTGGTCTGCACCTTACCATTCAAGTGCTGTGAATAAAGGAAAATATGAAAGGGGGGTAGAAACACAGAGGTAGCTAGGCAAGGGTGGCATACACACACCTTTAGTCCCAGCACTCTGGAAGCAAAGGCAGGCAGATCTCTATGAGTTCAAGGCCAGCCTAGACTACAGAGCAAGTTCTTTTTTTTTTTTTTTTCCCCCAGGACAGGGTTTCTCTGTGTAGCCCTGGCTGTCCTGGAACTTACTCTGTAGACCAGGCTGGCCTCGAACTCAGAAATCCGCCTGCCTCTGCCTCCCAAGTGCTGGGATCAAAGGCATGCGACACCACCGCCCGGCTCAGAGCAAGTTCTAAGACAGCCAGAACTACACAGAAAAACCCTGTCTCAAAAAGAAAGAGAGAGAGAATAAAAAGAGAGGAAGAAAGAAAGAAACCGAACTCCTTAGCGCCTACCAAACTGCTATGACCAATCTGACCACCCTCATGACAGCTGTTCCACAGGACCTCCTGGTACTCTCATCAGTTTAGAATCAGAGCCTCTTGTGAAGAAATACACTCCAGCATCATTCTTGGCTAGTATGTACAAGGTCCTGGGTTCAACCAAATCGATTTATGAAAAAGAGGAAAAATTAAGAGATATCCTTCAAAAGCTTGACTATGTGGGACCAGTGAGATGGCCTTATGGGAAAAGGCATTTGCTATTAAGCCTGATGACCTAAAGTCAACCCCCCACAACCCACATGCTGGGAGCAACTCCCACAAAGTTGTCCTCAGACTTCTTCAGATGCTTTGGCATGACGTCCACATAAATGTACCCTAACTCTACACATTTCTAACCTTTCTAACCACCCCTCTCCCCGTGTGTGTGTGTGTGTGTGTGTGTGTGTGTGTGTGTGTGTGTTTACCAAACACTTTTTTAAAAACTAGCCATTGGAGCTTGAGGGATGGTTTGGCAGTTAAGAGCATTTATTGTTCTTCTAGAGAGCTAGGTTTAGATTCTCAGCACCCATGTGGCAGCTCAAAGCCATCTGTCAACTCCAGTTCCAAGTGATCTGATCCCACTCCCTCTCTGGCTCCACAGACCACACCGGGAACACACATGCTGCACCCACACACATGTAGGCAAAACACCTGTACACATAAAATTTAAAAAAAAAAAGAGTTGCACACCTTTGATGACAGCACTAGAGAAGCAGAGGCAGGCAGATCTCTGAGTTCAAGGCCAGCTTGATCTATACAGCAAGTTCCAGGACAGCCAGAGCTACAGAGAAACCCTGTCTCAAAAAGAAGAAGGAGAAGGAGGAAGGAAGGAAGGAAGGAAGGAAGGAAGGAAGGAAGGAAGGAAGGAA
>JANHMN010000012.1:1288096-1299656 GCA_030674055.1 Rhabdomys pumilio | reverse complement strand
GAAGGAAGGAAGGAAGGAAGGAAGGAAGGAAGGAAGGAAGGAAGGAAATTATCTAATTGTCTGGTGTCTTCCTAGTAAAATACATGACACTTGAAGTTCAAGAGAAGGGAATCCAGGGTTCTCAGATATCTGAGGCCAAGTCTTAGAGCTGACGCTGGTATCTCAAGGTTTCAGTGAAGATGTATATAATCACTACTCCTATAATTCCTCTCTTCCCCCCACCCCCTCTCTCTGAGGTCCTGCCAATCCTATGGGCTCCCAACAAGAGCCACCAAAACCTTGTCCAACAGTAAACCCCTGGGCTTTCCCAGTAAGACTTTCACTGGATCCTCTAATGGCCTCAAGCCAAGGGAAAACTGGTAGGGGCAGGAGTCAAACTCAGTATGAAGGAGAGGTAGCAACATGGGAGTTCAAAGACACATGAGATCCGAAAGCATGGGGCACAAAGTCTCCTGTGCCTGAGGAACAGCCATGCAATTCTCTGCGGGACAGAGAAGGAGGGACCCTAAGAGAGAGAAGTTTGCATTAAAAGGCAGAAATGGACAGAAAAGTTAAAAGACAAAAGGGAGGGAGAGCAGGGAAAGCAGAATAAACAAAAGGAGAGGTGGTAAGAGATCCTGGGCCAGAAAAGCTAAGGAAAACACAGGAGGTGAAGAAACGGAGGAGGAGGACAGCATAGGCTTCCCACCCAAAAGAAACCCACCATGGCGATGGGCCCCAGAAAACCCCCGACCGGGCCACTCCTCCCTCCTTCTCCCCTTAGCTGCTGTCCCCTCCCCCCTCTGCCCAGCATGGCCCTGCTCGGCTCCAGCTCCGGTGGCTTCCCTGCGGTTGGTTTATTTTTAAAAACGCCGACGCGGTCCCCCGCCTGCCCGGCCCTCACACTGTGGCCACAAGGGCCTCAGCCAAGCCCAGGGACCCCACCCAGCTGTGGGGAGGTAGGGAGGGGTGAAAGGAGACAGCCAACCCTAGGCTGACATGAGACCCCGACTTTGGGGAGCAAGGCCAACCTGGCCCCTGAAGGCCAGAAAGAAAAACCAAACTACTGGACTGCTCTGAGAGCCAAGCAATGGAGGCTAAGTTCCTTCATATCCTCAGTTTCCTTTTCTGGCTGATTGCTCTCTCTGTGAGGGCTAAGGAAAAGGGTTCAGGGATCTAAGCATGCATTCCTATACCTGATCATATATGTTTTACCTTGTAGTACCCAGCATGCCCACTTTCCAGTTTCCTGGTCCCTATCCTTGTTCCTCCACCCTTGAAAATAAAAGGCTTAGCCTCGCATGGTGGTGCATGGTGGTGCATGCCCGTAATCCCATCACTCAGAGGCAAGAGGGCAGATCTCTGTGAGTCTGAGACCCGCCTAGTCCAAATAGTCTAACTATAACCCTAACACTAACCCTGAGTTCCAGGACATTCATAGTGAGACCTTGTCTCAAAAACTGAAAATAGCTGAGCTGGTAGGTGGTGGCCTACACCTTTAATCCCAGGGCTCAGGAGGCAGAGGCAGGCAGATCTCTGAGTCTGAGGCTAGCCTGGTCTATAGGGCAAGTTCCAGGACAGCCAGGCTATACAAAGAAACCCTGTCTTGAAGGATGGAGGGAGGGAAGGAAGGAGGAAGGGAGGGAGATGAGACTGCCATTACGTATGTTGAACACCCAGGGTCCTTGTTCCTAGTTCCAAGCTTTCTCAGCACTTTCTTCATTCACCCAACTTTACAATTTTTAAAAATTAGTTTATTATAAGTATCTTTTTATTATAAGTATCTTTTTATTATTTTATTATAATTATTTTATTTATTTATATAAATATATAATTATTTATATAATTATTTTATTATAAGTATATTTTACTATGCTAGGAATTGAACTCCAGGTCCCTTCCCTGCTGAGCAACCACCCTAGCACTGAGCTGTATCTGTCTCTAGCACCAGTTTCCCAATTCCTTGCCTAGTGTCCTCCCCACCATCTCTCCTTCTTCCCAGATCCCCTTACCCCCAACAGCTGAGTCCCTCTCTGAATCCCAAGCTCCTCCCACTGCTGGAGAACGGACTCATAGCAGACAAGAGTGATCCGGAAGGAGGTAAAGAACCCAGGATCTTAAAAACTAGGAAAAAGAAACAGAAACTGCCAGGTAACCCAACACTGGGGAAGCAGAGCTAGGCAGATCTCTGTGAGTTTGAGGCCAACCTGGTCTACATAGTAAGTTCTAGGACAACCAGGGCTATGAGGAAAGACCCTGTCTCAAAATTAATAAATAAATAAATAGATAAATAAATAAATAAATAGGTAATAAATACTTAAAAAGAAAGAAAAAGAAAAGAAATGGAGAGACCAGGGTATCCTTATGTTAGGGAATCTCCTGTTCCCAGGGGGTAGGGGGACCTGAAAGCCTAGCATCAGGTTTCTATAGGACCATGATGCATTCTATTGCCAAATGCTTCCCCAGGCCTGTGTCTTTCCCAGAAAGTCTCTGAACTGCCCCTCCCCCAGGCACTAGCGCCACGCTGGCAGGGCAGGCATGATGTTCATATCCATTGACATATCCCTTCCCTGGGCGGACCCAGGACTTATATCGCACCTCTCTCCTCCTGCTTCCTGAAAACTATTGTCTCAGTGATGGCTCAACATAAAGCCTGTTGAGTAAAAATAATTAATAACAACAATAACAATAATGATAATGGTTCAGCAGCTTCCCAGGAAAGCCTGTACACTTGAATTTAATTCCCGGAATCCAAAATGGAATCAGAAAACTGATTCCCAAACGTTTTCCTCTGACCTCTACACAGGAGCAATGGTACACATGTGCCCATAGTCATACATATACATAATAATAAATAAATTTAGGGTCTGTTGGGGAAAAGGGCATGATAACAATTTGTACACAGTGCAGCTGAGAGTAGATCTCTGTACCTGGGACATCTGGTTATAGAGTGTGTCCACCCAGTGGCTTGTACGCCACTACCTCAAACTCAGTCAGAAACTCATTATCTCATAGACTTACAGACACCATTTCTCATTTGGACTAAGTTCTAAGACAATCCAGCTTGTGTGTGTACATGTACTCTGGTGCACACCTACGTGCAAGTATACACACACACACACACAGGCACACACAGTCAGCAATGTGTATAGCAATGTATCTAACATACATAAGCCAGTAGACCCTTAAGTCCAAAAGCCTCCTGCTGGCAAATACACACGCACATGCACATGCACACATGCTCACACACACACACACACACACACACACACACACACACACACACACACACGCATGCACACCGTCTCCTTCAGGTTGAACTAGTTAGCCTTCTGATGAGTCAGTCAGCAAAGACTAGTCACTCCTGGGACCTGAGTTAGGGCACCCAGAACAGAGATTTTGTTGTTTTGCTTTGTTTTCGAGACAGGGTTTCTTGATATAGCCCTGGCTGTCCTAGAACTCTCTATGTAGCTCAGGCTGGCCTCGAACTCACCTGCTTCTGCTTCTGCCTCCCAAGTGCTGCAGTTAAAGATCTGTGCCACCACATTGGACTGAGATAAGACCCCAAGAATAAGGACAATTCTGGAGGATAATACTGGAGGGCACTGGTATTCAAGGTGTGTTATCTCACCCCAGACGCTCCAGAGATACCCTGAAAGTAGCCTAGAGATGACACAAACATTAGAAGATACAGAAGAACTCAGGCTCTGAGTGGTTTGAGTCCTTCCTTCCGACTCTGTGCCTTGGGTCCCCCAGAAGTCCCGACAAAGTTAATGGTTTCTCAAGATCCTACACTCACATGGTACCCTGGTTCTCTCCATCTTCAGAACCAGAGAGGCAAGGGATGGCTGCTGGGGTCTCAGCCTGGAGGGGAAGTGGCCCAGTCCTCCCTGGAGCCTCCCACTCCCAAAATAGAGCTAAGTTTGTCTTTGGCTGAAAGCTAAATATTTGTGAGCCGGGCAAGCGGCCTCAGACCCTGTCCCTCCTCCTTGCTT
Source organism: Rhabdomys pumilio (assembly GCA_030674055.1). NCBI lineage: Eukaryota > Metazoa > Chordata > Mammalia > Rodentia > Muridae > Rhabdomys > Rhabdomys pumilio. The sequence continues at coordinate 1,295,682 of JANHMN010000012.1, read as the reverse complement.
CCCTCTCAGTCCTGGGCTCAGTTCCCCTGGCCAGCCCCCCACATGCAGGGCTGCCCTCCTCCTCTCCCACACACCAGCTCACAGGCCAGGCTCTTTCCTCAACACAGACCTGACCAGATCTTGCTTAACGTGGGAGCCCTAGACATGGGTCCCCCTGACCCAAAGACCAATAGCCGAAGGCTTCTCCATCCCCACTCGGACACCATAGGCTGTCAGCCTACCTGTTCTTCCTGCCTGTGTCTTCTCCTTCCTGTCTCCAACGCTCTTTCACTCCCCACGGTTAGTGGCTTAGCTGGCCTTAGGGGTCCTGGCTTTCTTCTTTGACTGCCCTCTGACCCCTGGCTCTGTTCCCCTTCCTTGCTTGTACCCTCTGCTTGCCCCTCCCAGGACCCTACTCCTCTTTATGAGTAGGACCCTGGAAGTGAGTAGCATTGCAGCTACTGTCTATGCGAGCCGAGGGGGTGGGGTAGGCATGGATTAGGACCAGGAAGATTGTAGCTGGTTTCTTAAGGAAGAGGACGGAACAGTTACCTCAAGCAGAGAGGACGCCATCCTCAGGCTGGGGACCGGGTCCCAAGGAGTCAGGCAGATGGAGAGAACCGAGGAGCCAGTGGGAGAGGGTAAAGGGAGAGGGAGGGAGAATGGGAGAATGGGAGAGAAGAGATCTAAAGTTAGAAGGGACTGGGGGGTGGGGGTGGGGGGGCTGCTCTCTGTCTGTAGGGATCCACCCTCTAATTACAGCTTTCCCAGCGGAGAAGACTCCGGATCCAATGAGGAAGGCGAGAGAGGGAGGCAGAGGGTCCAAATTTCCTGCTCCATTTGCTGAGCTCCCCAAAGAAGGGATCTGGGAGGGAGAGGAGAAAAGGGGGTGCCCAGGGAGTGGGTTTGAAGCAGGAATACAGGCAAGTTGTTAGAGCTTCCTTGGGGGTGCTATGGGGAAAGGTGAAAGGGGTTGGTAGACCCAGGTGTCCTACATACCCCAGAAATCCAATAGGCATGTGTGGGCTGTGCCCCAGAGCTGCCCAGTATCTGTACCTGGGGAGGCTAAGGTTGGCTGTCCCGTCTCCTCTCAAGAGGTCTGGCACGAAGATTACTGGCAATGGGTGGCTCGAGGGCGCTGGGAGGGATCCGCTCCTCTCTCAGACCGGCTCACTCTCTTTCCCACTCAGATCCAATCCTACAATCCTACTCTTGAGTCCTTGCTGCTACTCAGTGGCGCGGCAGCTTCTGTTGCTGCTGCTGCTGCTTCTGTTGCTGCTGTTTCTGCTACCACCGAGGCTGCCGCCGCCGCTGCCGCGCTGCTGAGGGAAGGAACAGGAGGGAAAAGGAACAAACCCCAAACCACTAATTAGAGATCTGGGGGGGGAGGAGGGGGATTGGGGACGACACTCACACAGAAAGACTGGAACACACTGACATACACACTCATGAGCAAACACGAGGATGATGCATGCATACGTACTATGCTACCCACATGGGGACTGTCACTGTGATGAATGAACACAGACAAAGTCATATACAATGAACATGATCACACAATGGGGGCACCTACACTACCACCTACCACCCCCCACGCTGGTGATGGAGAGTTTTTGCTCATTCAGTCACCACTAGATCAGAATGACATTGTGCCTGTGTGTGCATGTGTGCATGTGCACACATGTGTGTTCCCATGTGTGTGTCTGTGGGTCTGCATGTGTGTGTATGTGCATGTATGTGTGTGCATGTATGTGTGTACATGTGTATATGTATGTGTGTGCATGTGTGAGTGAGCATTTGTGTGTATGTGTGTATACCTGTGTGTGTATATGTATGTGTGTGAACAAGTATGTGTGTGTGTCTGTGTGTATATGTGTGTATGTGTGTGCATATGTGTGTATGTATATGTGTATGCATTGTGAGTATGCATTTGTATGTGTATGCACATGTGTGCATGTGTGTGCATGTAGATGCGTATGTGTGTGTGCCTGTGTGTATATGTATGTATGTGTGCATGTGTGAGCATGCATTTGTGTGTATGTATATGCATGTGTATATATGTATGTGTATGTATGTGTGCATGTGTATGTGTGTGTGTTGTGTGGAGCAGGGGGGATGATATGCCAAGTGTGCTTTTTTCTACTGCAATGTCAGTGTTTCAGTATCAATAAGTTACAATCTAGAGCCAGCCAGGAGCAGGTGATGAAGAGTGGGAAGACCTTGCTCTGGTTTGCAGAGGAGGGCATCCCCAATTTCACTGTTAGGCAACGAGACCTAGGCCCACCTCAGTTTGCAGGACAGAACCTGGAACCTGAGATGATTTAAGGCAAGCAGATCTGAGGGGCAGATCAATTCATTCACACCCACTCTTAGACTCTTGGGATCAATCTCCCCCAAAAGGAATACTCTAGCCACTATCATTCCTTCTGAGTCACCAGGTGCTATCAGTGATGCCCTCCTGGCTAGGGATTTAATTTCCATTCTTCAATGGATAGCTTCTCTCATAAATCATCTTGCTTCCCTGGGTGGGATCTCCTGCTTCCTTCTCAATGGCAGCAGCTCCCTCTGCTCACTCCAGAAAGAACTTAGGCTAGTACTTAATCACTTAATCAGGACTTCCAACTGTGGCATCCAATCCCAGTGAGACAGAAAAGGAATCTCAGTCAAGATGGGAGAGGGAAGTTTAAAATGTTTATTAACTGATACCTTGGCCCTAGGATAAGTTTGTGGGAGAAGGCTGGATAGTCAAGTGGTTCCACAGGAGGCCTGGAGGAGGGCTGCAGGGCAGCCCACCATCACCCTCTGTTCTCAGCCAGTCTTGCCTGACCCTCCCCACTCTTTACTCTCTAGCAACCCTCTATTTCTCTTCATGGGGGAAAAGTACCCACTTTCTTATTCCTTTTGACCTTGCAGCTCTTCAAAAAAAAAAAAAAAAAAACCGAGAGAGATGGAGGGGAGATGGAGGCTCAGGGACATGGCAAATTAAGCAGCAAGCAGGAGCAGCATTCAGGTAGTGTTCAAGAGTTCTGGGTTCCAACTCCCAGGAGGGCTGAGGATGTAACTCAGTGACAGAGTGCATGCTAAACCCTGGGTTGAATTTAATCCACTGTCTGTCTCTGTCTCTGTCTCTGTCTCTGTCTCTGTCTCTCTCACACACATACACACACACACACACACACACACACACACACACACACACACACAATTTCACAAAGAAACCCTGTGAGCCCAACATTCAAGGAAAGTATTGGAACCAGGTAGCTGTCAGACAAAGGAATGAAGCAAAAGAAAAAAACAGAAGGGCCAGAGGACACACAGAGCGAGGGAAACAGGCCAAGAGAACCTGAGTGGTATTAGCATAGAAGAGGAGCTGGGTGTGGTGGTGCACACCTTTAATCCCAGTACTTGGGAAACAGAGGCAGGTGGATCTTTATGAGTTTGAGGCCAGTCTGGTCTATATGGCAAGTTCCAGGCCAGCCAAGGATACATAGTGAGACCCTGTTTCAATAAATAAATAGATGATGGATAGATAGATAGATAGATAGATAGATAAAGTAAATAAAAAATTTAAAAGGCCAGGTGTGGTATTTTTTAATGTAGCCTGGCTGAAACTTAATTCCTTTAATTCCAGCACTCAGGAGGCAGAGGCAGAGGCAGGAGGATCTCTGTGAGTTCGAGGCCAGTATGGTCTACACATTAAGTTCTAGAACAGTCGGGGCTACATAGAAAAAACGCTATCTCAATAGGAAAAAAAGAAAAAGAAAAAAAGAAAGAGAAAGAAGAAACAAAACAAAACAAAAAAAAACCAGGCACCTGGCTTTGAAAAGGACAAAACAAAACCCAGAGAGCATAAAAGAAAAAGCAACAACAACAAAAACCACCTTAAAAGAAACAGAAAGAAATTCAGAGGAACAAAGATGGGACACAATGATTCAGAAGAAGTGGGGGAGCTGGAGGAGTGACCGGTCAGAAGGAGGTGGAAGGTAAAGCTGCCAGCAGGTGGGGGGCAGGGATGGAGTATAAATAGGGCATAATTGTGTCCGATGATTACACGGGCCACCCCACCCGTCTGCCCAAAAGGAAGTGCCCGTGGTGGGATGTTCCTATGACCTCGTAGTCTCCTCCATGGGGGTTGGGGTGGGGAGCAGGAGTCTGAGGCCAAAGTGTTAGCTGAATTTCTAGGGCTTTAGCTAAGAAACTGGAAAGAAGAAAAGGAACCTTTCCAGAAATTACTGCATCACTAGACAAACAGAGGATACATCGGTCAGGAAACTGAGGCAGGAGGCAAATCTAGACCCTAGGGACAAAGTGAGAGACGCAGTTGGCACCAAACCTGGTTGGACACGGAAGAGTGAAAGATCAAGGGAAGGGTAAAGAGATGAAAGGAGAGCTAAGGCAAGGGTCGGCCTTGCCACCTCCTTGTGGGAAGGGATAGAAGTTGTCAAATCCAAACAATGTTAGGAAAAGAAACAAAAGGAGCAGGGTCCCCGGAAGATGTGAGAGCCAGAAACCTAGTAGAGAAAAAGCACACCGACAAGCCTCCTGGAGCCGGGCAAAGGGCTGCTAAAAGCTCAGAGACCATCACCCAGTGCCCTCAAGCCCTGGTTTCGGGCTCCTCTCACATGCCAGTTAAAGACAGTATTGCAAGCCAGCTGTGGACCTGGTATCCCTGCTCCCCACCACCTCTCCGGTGCCCTCAGGGGCTGGGGGCAGCAAAAGGAATCCCTTACCAAGGACCTACATCCACCCTCACAGGCCTCCCCTCAGCCCAGCCTCCCAGGGGGTGGGGCAGCCCAGGCAGAGGCGCCATGTGGCAGGGGCGGGTAGAGGCTGCGGCTCTGGCCCTTCCAGTATAAACCCCCTAGGCATCTGGTTTCTATCCACCACCCCCCACCACCCTGGGGGCCCCTCAGCCTCCGCCCATGGCCACCCAGACGCTGAGCTCTGAGATGGACGTCCCTTGAAGGGTGGATGGTGCCTTTCTGATCTTCCAACGCCAGGACTGGGCTGAACCGCAGGGACCACGGGACCACTCCCTTCCCTCCTTCCTTCCCTTGAGAGATTCAGGGTGGGCTTCCCTACACTAGAGGGGCTGAATCTGGAACCTGCCTTCCATTCTCTCTAAAGATTTTGTATCTCTTCAGAAAGGTGGGATGGGGGACAAAACTCGGGAAGAATGGGAGGTTTTGTGCACTGCTCCTTGAGGGGAGCTACCTTCTTCCACAACCTCGGCCTGTGCCCACCTGTTTAGGTGGAGCTGTCCCTGAAATTGCTAATCCAAGGGGACCCCTAGACTCTTGGAACTATTATAGATTTGGCTGTTCAGAGAAACTCAGCAGAGAGAACCAAATGAACCCATGAGATTGACAGGTATCCCCACATGCCCGATGAATAACACCCAATCAGGTACACACGCTAGCAGCTAGCACACTTCCTGGAGAACACAGAACCCATTCACATCGGGTAATATGCAGACATGCACACTAACACACACCAATTCACAGCTGTACATACAACACTTAACCCTAAGGCTCCCTGATTCCCATTCATACCAGCACAAATGCATACACACCAGTTCACACATATCCGTACAGATTCAATGACCTTGACACTCCCTGTGAACCCACACAGACTCACATCAGCACAGCACACACCCCCCCATAGGCAAGTGATCCCATACGTGGGAGAATAGAGACAGAAGAATCAGACGTTTATAAAGTTACCCTCAGCTACATAGTGAAGTCAAGGTTAGCCTGGGCTATATGAAAAGGCAAACAAGCAAATCTGAAAATAGACATCACAAAGATGTTCTTTCTCCCTCCTACTAGAGTAGAAGACACCTTTGATCCTTTAATACCCACACCATAGAATCCAGAGACCCAGATGGCCTTAGCAGACTCCTCAGCCCTAGGGAACCCCAGGCATCCCTACCCCCACCCAACTGCCCCCCTCCTCTGTGGCCCCGCTGACTCATCTCTCCCTCTGTGGAGCTCCCCAACCACAGGGGCCTGGAAGAGAAGCTTGGAAAGTTGCACTCATGTCCCGGGCCCCTAGTCTGGCTGGCTACTACCTACCCCCAAGCACCCAGGCCCAACCCTCCCCTCCAGTGGTGACTTCAATGACAGGCAATCTCAGGCACTCAGAGATAGGAAAACAGAAAGATAAAAGGAGCCAGACACAGGGTAAGAGACTATCATCTCAGTTACAAGGAGGTAAGGACCATGAATTCAAGGTCAGCCTGGATGACATGGTAAAAACACATCTCAAAAAGAAAGGATGCCAGGTGTGCTGGCTCATGCTTATAATCACAGCACTCAGGAAGCTGAGGCAGGAGAATTGCCATAAGTTCCAGACCATCCTAGGCTCCATACTGAGTTCTGGTCCAATATGAGTTAGTGTGACATCTGTCTGAAAAACCAAAATAGAAATAAGCCAGACAGTTCTATGGGAGAGGAAGGACAGTTTCTGCCAAGCCAGAAAGCCTGAGTTTGAGCCCCAGAACCCACGAGGAAAGAACTAATTCCTGGAAATTATCCAGTGACACCCCCCCCTCATGTGTGCAGTGGCGCATGCCCCTTCCTCATAAAGAAATAAATAATTTATTTAAAAACAAAACCAACAATAAACCAGAAAAGACAAAGAAGGAAACAGAAAATAGGCACACAGTAGGGACACAGACAAGAGCTGTGAGGAACAGCAGCTAATCTGACAGAACTGAAGAGCAGTTCCTGGAAACCAGAGAAACTTTCCTTGGGTCAAGCGAGAAACTTACTGTAGGCTCAGGAGTTGGACACAGCCTGGTGCCCCCGCCTAGCATTTTGATTTGATGTTGAGGAGTCTGCAGCTCAGAGGCAAAGCCGATGGCACATGAGGGGGTAAGGGGACAAACTCCATCCAAGACAGCATGGAAAAGAAGTCTCCCACCCCAACAAGTACGTATACACAAATACAGGTTCTCTGTCTCATGGCAGCAGCAAGCCTCACTCTTGGTTCCCTTCTTCTCTGAACCTCAGATGCCTTGGATGAAATCTGAGCCCTGAAATGAAACTGCAGCTTCAGGAGAGACAGTTCAGAATCAGGGAGACGATGACGAGAGAGAAGAAGCAAGGACAGAGAGGACCTGGGAGGAAGACCTGGGAGGAAACAGGAAAAGCTACCCTGGCAGTGTATCTACAGGTCAGTATTGAACTAAGATCCTCTCAGTCTCTGGGAAATGCCCCAGGTGTTCCCTTCCGTAGCCCAGGTATTAAAACTTGAAACAACACAGAGATCCACACGGCCCCTGAGTGAGGATGATACACGAGTTCGTGAGTATTTCATATTTTTATTTTTAGAGAAAACGTATGCCCCGAAATCTGTCACACGAAATATATTCGCATCTGTAGCACTGGAGAGATGACTCTGATAATGAACATACACTGCTCTCCAGAAGGGCCTGAGTTCAGGCCTCCCTGCCCGTATCAGGTAGCTCACAACCACCACTCATAACTCCAGCTCCAGATCTGATGTCTCTGGCTTCTGCAGGCACCTGCTCTCTCTCTCTCTCTCTCTCTCTCTCTCTCTCTCTGTCTCTCTGTCTCTCTGTCTCTCTCTCTCTCTCACACACA
>JANHMN010000012.1:1259553-1288086 GCA_030674055.1 Rhabdomys pumilio | reverse complement strand
ACTCACACACACACGCACATACACACAAACGCACACACATGCACACATGAACACACATGCACACACATGCATGCACGAACACGCACACGTACATATACGCACACATATGCACACACACACACATATACACACGCACACACAAACACACACAGAGTTAAAAATAAAATAAATGTGCCTTTTGAGAGGGCTGGTAAGATGGCTCAATGAGATTGAGTAGCTCCTGCCAAACTCATCAACCCCTAAAACTCATGTGTGGAAGAAAAAGATTCCTACAAACTGTTTTTTGACTTCCACACATGCATGTGATATCCTTGTACCCACACACATACAAACAATAAATAAAAGCATACATACATTTTTTTTTTTTGGTTTGGATTTTGAGATAGGGTCTCTCCATGTAGGCCTGACTGTCCTGGCAACTCATGTAGATCAGGCTGGCCCTCAACTCACAGAGATCCACCTATGTTTGCCTCCCCAGTGCTGGGATTAAAGAAGTATACTACCACACCCAACTAAGAAATGACACTTTCACCCAGTCAGTGGTAGCACACAAATTTCATCCCTGTATCTGGGAAGCTAAGACAGGAGAATCTCTGAATTCAAGGCTAGCCTGGTCTATAGAGTGAATTCCAAGACACCCAGGGCTAGCTACACAGAGAAACCCTGTCTAAAATTAAATTAAATTAAAAAGAATAAATCTCAAAAAACAAAATTCTGAATATAAACCACATTCTCTGGAGGGCCCAAGGCCGAAGTAATTTAACATCACCTTAAATCAAGGTCAGCCTCGGACTGCACCGTGAGAGCCACGCCAGCCTGGGTTTCTTGACCTTGAGTTCTAATCCTCCTGTTTCCACATTTAAAGTGCTGGGATTACAAAAGTGTACCGCCAGGCCCAGTCTACACAATATTAGAGATTATATTCAGAGTTTCATGCAGGCCAAGCAAGCATTCCAACAGTCAAGCTACACCCCAATCTTTAACTTTCTTTCCTTTCCTTTCCTTTCTTTTCTTTCTTTCTTTTTTTTTTTTTAAGTGTGGTATGTCAGGGGATTAAACCCAGGATCTCCCACATGCTGATCAGGCAGAGCCCTGCTCCAGTTGTTAGGATCACAGATATATGAGATGTGCGGTGAGTCTACAGAGCGAGCATTGACTCACTCAGCTAACGTTCAAAGGACACCTACTTCACACGGAGCACACAGAGCTAGGCACACAGGTCCGCAACTGTGAGCATGACTAATCCAGTTCTGTACCTCACAGACTAACCTGCGGCTAACAAAAAAGAGGAATCCTTTTAATCAGAGCAAGCACTGGAGGTTACAGGAGACAGGATTGATCTAAGTCAGTATCGGAAGGCTAGAAGAGAACAGTATTGTATAAAGAAACAAGAGACGTTGACTGTGGCAGGCAGCTCATGCCTGTGATCGCAGCACTTAGGAGGCTGAGGTAGAGGGAAGGGGGTGCCGTGAGTTTAAAACTAGCCTGAGCTATGTAGTAAGAGTTTACCAGAGCAAAGAAGGAAGGAAATGGAAGGAGATGAGGAAGCCTCAATAAAAATAAGAATTGGCCTGGCTGGGCAAGGTGGAACACACTGGTAATCCCAACAGTTGGGACAGAAGGCAGAAAGGCAAGAGAATTGTGCAATTCCAGGCCAGGCAGCTACATCCTGACATTCTGTCCACCAAACAAACAACAACAAAATATGAAGATTGCAAAAGCACAGTGTCCCAGGGCAAGAGTTAACACCTCTGTGTTACAGATAGTGAATATGTCAGCAGCAGCACAGGGTGGAGGCTGAAACAGGCCTTGTGGCTTGGGCCTGCATTCCCAGCTACTCCAGAAGCTGCGGGCTACTCCAGAGCCCAAGGCCAGCATAGGCAGTTTAGTGAAACTCTGCCACACACATAAAGGGGATAGTGGGTGTGGATGCTGGCCTGTAGATAGCGGTAAAATGTTTCACAAGCGTAGATTCCCTCGAGTTCCACTCCAGTACATGAGAGAGAAAGCAGGGGGTGGGGGTGGGTGAGGGTGGGAAATGTCTCATCAGCTATGCAAGGTATGTGAACTTGACCCCCAGGATAACATACAGAAATGTTTGCATAGACAGATGACCCGGGTGGCATAGATGAACATGAAAAGGGGTCCTGGAGCCTGACAGGTCTGTGTCTGTTAGCCATTTATTGTGGTGCAAGCTTAGGTAAACTGTTTAACCTATGATTCCTTTTCTATAGAAAGGGGAAACAAGACAATAATCTTCCCAGGTTGTCATAATGATTCCAAGTGTTGCTCAGTCGGTGGTAAAGATACCTGCCATCAAGTCAGGGGACCTGAGTTTCATCCCTGTGACCCACATTGTAGAAGGAGAGTACTGACTCCTGACTACTACCACATAGACACTGTGGCACACACACACACACACACACACACACACACACACACACACAAATAAAAGTAATTTTTTTTTTTTGTTTTTTTCAGACAGGGTTTCACTGTGAGCCCCGGCTGTCCTGGAACTCACTCTGTAGACCAGGCTGGCCTGGAACTCAGAGATCTGCCTGCCTCTGCCTTTGGGTGCTGGGATTAAAGGTGTGGGGTACTACAGCCTGGCTAATTTTTAAAAACCGACAAAAATTAGAAATGTATGCTGAACCACCCACTTGGTACTAGACATCAATCACAGGGTCTCACACAAACTACATAAGCACTCTGCGCACTCTACCACCGGACTGCACCTATAACTACCACTGACTACATCCATAACTATAACTGAACTACACCTATAACTGCCACTAGACTAAACTATAACTACTAACTACCTGACTACACCTGTAACTACTACCCGACTGTACCTGTAACTACCACCGGACTACACTTCTATCCCTAACCTATAAACAGTGTCCACCACTTAGCACTAGCTTCATAAATGATACCTGTTAGTGTCATCATCACAGGTTGCTGGAGGACAAAACTGGAGATGAGGAAAGCAATTGGTGTCATCACACCAAGCCAAATGCACGGTGAGGCGAGGCTGTAGTGGAAAGGAGAGCCAGCCTCACAGGAGGAACGAGCAGGCATGCAGGTTTTAAAGTTCAGTTCTGAGAATGGTCCTGGATTGCCTGTGGCTCTGCTCAGTACTGAGGAAGGGGCCAGCGCAGTATCTGAGCGCTTTCTCTCAGGATTCTAGCAGGAAGCCCCTGAACGGCTGGGGTGCCTCTAAAGTACTATTTCCCTACCCTTCGACACTCGCCCTTGCTTCTTTCTCCCATTCCCGCCTTTTTTCCTCTACTTAGAAACTTTCCCCGCTGCCCTTGTCAATGAGAGTCCGCTATCAAGCCCATCTCCCCTCTCCCCATCTCAGTCGGACATCCCCCCTGCATTTCAAAGCACTGCTCGAGTTTTTCCTCGTAGAGGCTCGAAGCAAGACGTACAGTGAAAGTATGAGTCTCAGCCTCCAGCTAAGGCTGTAGCAGAAGCAGATGCGGCCAGAGGGACAACGTAGTGAGGTCTGGACTGGGGCATCTCCACTGCTTACGCTGGCCGCCCCGGACCTCTTGCATGCCTCAGTGTCCGGGTGCTGCTGGCAGGCAAGGGGCGGGCCGGCTGGGGGCGGGGCGCAGGCGGGGCAGGCCGGGCCAGGCGCCCGGGCGGGAGGCAGCTGCATATCTGCGGTCCCGACCACAATTGCTGGGAGTCGCGTCCCGGAGACTGGCGGCGCTGACTCTGCCCGCTGCGGCCGCCGGGCCGATTAGAGCCCGAGAGGGAGCGCCAACCCCGGGGAGGGGGGCGATGGTGGGGGAGCGCTGGTGCCCCTTTGCTTCCATCCTAGCCAGCACCCCCAGATGCCCAGCCGGGTCTTTCTCAGCCTGCCTTATAAACTTAGCCTCCCAGCCTTGGCTTTCTCCAAACTGGATCTGAAGCTAGTGCTTTGGGACTCTGCAACAACCTGAGGATGTTGATATCCTGTTGACCTGTCCCCTCTCCCCCAGTACCCAAGAAAGAGGACTCAGAACCTCAGGATTTCAGATTTTCTAATCCCACTTTCCTCAGAAGCGCTCTCGGCAAAAGCAGATCCAAGAAGAAGCCAAAGACACCAGAGGACAAGCATTCCGAGGCCAGAGCACCCCCTGCTGGCTGGCTCTAAGCCCCTGCCCCTCCCCCTCCAGCTGTGACCTCCAGCTGTGGTGGTTGGGAAGAGCTGGCCTCTTTGATCTAGAAGCGTGGCCACCCCCCTCCAGGCGCCCCATTAACCTCCATTATCCCAATTAGGCATCCCTCCCAGTCCTGGACACGAGCTTCAAAGCCCCTTCGATGCGGAGAGGAGAGGGGCTGACTCTTTAGCCAAGTCATTTTCAGGCAATACCCAGGTATCCTGGTCCCCAGCTGGTATTCATGGTAATAGAGCTATAAAAAGGATTCCAGAGAATAAAAAGGGAAAGGGACCCTTTTTCTTCTCCCCAGTTTTGCATTAAATGATTGAGGTAGTAGCATCCAGGATCCTGCCTGACCTGGGATTCCCACCAACTTATGCAGCTTTATCCCATCCAGAGAGGAGCCAAGAGCCACCCTCCTCCATCCTTAATCCTATCGCAACACTCCCTCCCCTCCTCCCTCCTGTAACAATTTCCGCTGGGGGAGCACAAGCCGGGTTCAGCACAGTGGCCGCTTCCTGGAACATTTTCCTGTATCCGAAACCGCGGCTCCCTCCCCAGGGACCCACTGATCAAGGCCAGATGGGAGCAGGGATGGGGGTGGAAGCAAAGGAGCCAGGCTCTCACCATCACCCCCCTCCCAACACATTTGCACACCACAGGGAGCCCCTACCCTGACACACACAGACTGACATAGGCACACACCACATGCCACAGTCATACACTCATGGGCATTCGTGGCGACACGGGAACCACAGGCTGAGTCTTAGAAAGTCAACACACCCATAGATATCACCACATGCTATCTCCACCCCCCACCCCCCTTCTAACTTCTTGGTCCTTCCTTGCTTCATGAGGAGACCTTACGGATCCAAAAATAATGGGATAGCACCCTAAGAAGGTATTAGATTACAAAGAAGACAGACTGGGACATCTCATATGTTCTCCTACACAATACCTAGTCCCCCAGTCCCCTTCTGAGTGGCTTTTAGGTCTGATCCATCTCTCCTCGGTCTTGGGAAGTAAGATTTTAAGCTTCTTGGTTGCTTCTCTGAGAGCGTCTTCTAGCTGTTTCCATTATAGAAATGCAGGGTATCCATCCACTAGGTTTATAACAGTCAGAGTCAAAGAGAGCAACGGATAAGCAGTTGCTGGGATTCTCAAATCCTGGGGGAGAACAAACAGTATGCTGGCTCTCAGGACAGACAGGAAATCAAGAAACCTCCCTGGTGACAGGCCTCTCTCCTCCCTCTTTGCTGCTCCTCTGATTTTTTTCTTTCTTTCTTTCTTTTTCTTTTCTTTTCTTTTCTTTTCTTTTCTTTTTTTTTTAAACAAGATTTCATTACATAGTCCTGGCGGCCTTGAGCTCAGAGATGGGCCTGCCTTTACCTCCTGGGTGCTGATATTAAAGGCAAGGCATGGAACTGGGGCTAGAGAGATGACTGTAAGGTTTAAGAACACTGACTGCTGCTTCTAGAGAACTCAAATTCAATTCCTAGCACACACATGGCATTCTGTAACTCCAGTTCTGGGGAATCTGACACCCTCACACAGACATACATGTGGGCAAACCACTGATGCACGTAAAATAAAAATAAATAAATTATAAAAAAAGAAAAAGCATGGGCAACCATGTGACATCCAGGGTGTTTTTCTGTTACTGGTTTTTTGGTTTTTTTTTTTTTTTTCCTGTTTTTTGTTTTTTTAAGACAGGGTTTCTCTGTGTAGCCATGGCTGTCCTGGAACTCACTCTGCAGACCAGGCTGGCCTCAAACTCAGAAATCAGCCTGCCTCTGCCTGCCAAGTGCTGGGATTAAAGGCAGCTGCCTGGCTGTTTGTTTGTTTTGAGACAGTCTCAAACAAACTAGAACTCAATATGTAGACCAGGCTAGCTTCCAACTCACAAGAGATTCACCTGCCTCTGCCTCCCAAGTGCTGGGATTAAAGCCATGGGCTGCCAGCTTTTCTGTTTGTTCGTGTTTTGGGGGGATTGTTTTGTTTTGATATAGAGCCTCTTGTGTATACTCAGTAATATGGCTAAGGATGACCTTGAACTTCTGATTCTCTTGCCTTCATCTTTGAAATGCTGGGATTACAGGTGTGTACTATCATGCCTTCCATCTGTTTGTCACTTACAGGACTGGGTATAGGTTGTTCTGTGGATATAGTCTGGAACAGAGATTCAGAAAAGCTGAGAATAAAGATGCAGTCTTCTGCTTCTCAGAATATCTCATTGGTTCAGAGGAAGTATGAAGTATATGAAACTGGAAAGTTCTGGAAGTCTGAGTTATAAGTCACTGTGGAAGGATGGGGGAATGAATAGATGGTCACAAGAAACACCAGTCAAGGCCGGGTGGTGGAGGCGCAAGCCTTTAATCCCAGCATTTGGGAGGCAGAGGCAAGCAGATTTCTGAGTTCTAGGCCAGCCTGGTCTACAGAGTGAGTTCCAGGACAGCCAGGGCTGCACAGAGAAACCCTCTCACAAAAACAAAAACAAAACAAAAAACAAACAAACAAAAAAAGGTTTTCTGCATCAGAGCCAGTAGTAAAAACATCTCAACCTACCTTCACTAGCAACTTTAAAAAAAAAATGGTAGAGACTGTAACCTTGGAGTCTTTCTTAGAGTTAAAACCATTCTCCTGGAGATGGAGATACATTTTGATGTGAAACAAACAAACATAAACAACATTATGGAGCCATACTGGTGGTACAGCCTATAGTCTCAGTACTCAGGAGCTAAAGGCTGGAGGATCAGGAATTCAAAGTCATCTTAGGCAACAGGGAACTCAGGACAGGCATGAGCTATGTGAGAGAGTGTCTGGGGTGCAGAGGGTGGGGGGAAAAGCTGGGTATAGGGGCATATGCCTTTAATCCCAGTATGCAGAGGCAGGCAGATCTCTGAGTTTGAGGACAGCCAGGGCTACACAGACAAACCCTGTCTCAAAAAAACATAAATAGATAAATAAATAAATAAATAAATAAATAAATAAATATTTTAAAAAAGAAGAAAGGAAACTATAGTTGTTAAGAAGTAAACTCATAAGCCGGGCGTTGGTGGTGCACGCCTTTAATCCCAGCACTTGGGAGGCAGAGGCAGGTGAATTTCTGAGTTCGAGGCCAGCCTGGTCTACAGAGTGAGTTTCAGGACTACACAGAGAAGTTCTGCCTCGAAAAAACAAAACAAAAAAACAAAAACAGAAAAACAAAAAACAAAACACAAAACAAACAAACAAAAAAAGAAGTCACCTAATGTTTATTTTTAGAAAAAATATTTTATTTATTAATTTATTGTGCACACGCTTGTGAGAGAGAGAAAGAGAGAGAGAGAAGATGCACATGTGGAATTCAGGATTTTGTCTCTGTTGGGACCTACTCAGGTGATCAGACATGGTGGCAAATGCAAGTATACACGGACAACACATAAATAAATGTTAAAACAAAACAAAAAACCTTCACGTGGTCCAGATCAACCCAGCGTGTCAGAACATCAGAAATGTCAAAGCATTCTGTGAATGAGAATCATAAGTCCTAGGGAAGCGACAATGTTGCTCCTCGCCAGCAGGTGGCAGCAGCGAGCCATTCAGAAGCTGCAGGGTAGCACTTCGGCATCTTCTGGGCCTCGGTCTTCTGAGCAGCATAGGGGCACTTTTCTGTAGGAGGCAGAAAAACAGTTATTAGGACTGAAGCAAAAGCTGGAGCTGGGAAATGTCTATGGTAATGGTTCTAGCCCTTCTCATAGTACTGTCTGAGAGACTCACTTTACAAAGGTCCAAAGGTATCTTGTTCCCTAGGCCGGAATCAAAAGTTCTCAAGTCCTACCCCACCTGCTTGTCTTCCTCTCAAAGACACTTCTTGAGGTCCTTATTGTGTGCCAGGGGTTTCCTAGAAGTGTGGGAGGGAGCGTGTGTAAACTAGTGAAAGACACCTTAGTAAACAACTGCACTTGGCTACGACTCTGGAAGACAGTTTGACTAGTGAGTCAGCACCTTCGGAGTCAGATAACCAGGGAGTTACCTTACTCTCTCTGACTCTTTGTCCCTAAGATGAGGGCATTTCCTTCAAAGATGAGCCGTGGGCTACAGCTCGGTGGTAGAGCCATAGCCATACAAGCCTAGCATGTAGAAGGGGCTGGATTTGCTTCCTGGTACCACTGCATACATGTGAACACTCAGCTCAGTATTGAAAACTTCCAGAATATGGAAGCGCTGAGTAGCCATTTAAAGCAGCTGGATATATTAGAATCGAAGCCAGGCTCTCAGACAGAGGCAGACAGATCTCTGTGAGTTTGAGGCCAGCCTTGTCTACTTGGATAGTTCTGGGATAGACGGAGTTACATAATAGACCCTATAGAGAGAACGAGGAAGAGAGACACACAAAAACAAGTGAAACTGATACATTTAAAGACAAAGACAGATATTCCCCTGCCTCCCTATCAGTGGGGACAAGGACAAGATTAGCTCCCCTAATTGGAGGCCAGCATGGTCTGGATTCTCCCCGCACATCAAAAGGCATTTACAGAGCATCTTCCTGACTGTACTACCCAGCTGTTAGACTGGTGGACTATAATGTGGAATTCCATCCTAGGTCCCATCTCTAGGACCAGTAAACCTTAGTGAGATGGCATGTTCTTGTAATTCCAGCACTCAGAGGGACTCAAGAGAATCCGGGAGTTCAGAGTTATCCTGGGTACAAATAGAGTTTGAGGCCAGATTGGGCGACAAGAGGACAAGTTCTTAAAAAAAATCTTAAGTAAGTGAAATATGGTGGCACATGGTTTCAATTCTGGCATTCAAGGGGCAGAGGCAGGTGACTCTCTGTGACTTTAAGGACAGCCTGGTCTACATTGTAAGTTTCAGGCCACCCAGAGCTAATGGTGGGAACTTGTCTGAAAAAAAAAAAAAATCTAAATAAGACAAAGAAGAGAAAAACACATTTCTCATAGACGACCCCACATGCATGCCCTTAAGTGAGCTGTTCTTTTGGAGTTACCTACTCTCTTTTAACTATCATGTTTAAATTACCATAAGAAAAAATAAATCAGGCTGGAGAGATGGCTCAGCGGTTAAGAGCGCCTACTGCGCTCTTAACCAGAGGTCTTGAGTTCAATCCGCAGCAACCACATGGTGGCTCACAACCATCTGTAATGAGATTCTATGACCTCTTCTGGTGTGTCTGAAGACAACAGACAACGACAGTATACCCACATACATAAAATAAATGAATCTTTATTAAAAATTTAAAATTAGCCGGGCGGTGGTGGCGCATGCCTTTAATCCCAGCACTTGGGAGGCAGAGGCAGGCGGATCTCTGTGAGTTCGAGGCCAGCCTGGTCTACCGAGTGAGTTCCAGGACAGCCAGGGCTACACAGAGAAACCCTGTCTCGAAAAACAAAAAATAAATAAATAAATAAATAAAAATAAAAATTTAAAATTAAAAGAAAAAAAGAAAAAAGAAATCAAACTGCGTGTGGTGTCCTACACGTAAACCCCAGGAAAGAGGGAGATAGAGGGAGAAAGGTTAGGGTTTCAAAACCATCCTCTCACACACAGTAAGATAAGTGAGGCATCGCCTCAGAAGTAAATTATTATGGCTGGGCATTGTGACACACACACGTCTTTAATCCCAGCACTTGGGAGGCAGAGGCAGGAGAATCTCTGAATTTGAGGCCAGCCTGGTCTATACAATGAGTTCCAAGACAGCCAGAGGAACATAAGACCCTGTCTCAAAAACAAACAAACAAACTTTTAGCAAAGAGGAAGCTAGGGAGATCAGGCCTACTAGGGAGGTCAGATCAGACCTCTTCAGTTCCTTCCCACCTCCATGTCCCCGAATCCTTTATCACTAAATAAGTGAAACAACAACAAAGCAGAAGGATATTTCCGACAACTCCCTCTTTCCTGGAGAAGTCTGAGAAATGTGTGTCAAGGAACGAGTCCTCCACCTCTAAGGGGACTACGTATCAAAATGGTATATTTGCAGCTTTTTGAATAAATCCTTATTTTTATTTTATGTGTATGGGTTTCCTCTGCATGTATGCCTGATGCCCATGGAGGTTAGAAGAAGGTTTCGGATCCCCTGGAACTGGAATTACAGATAATCATAAGGAGTCAAAAAAAAAAAAAAAATGTAGGTGAGGTTAGAGAGACATCTCTGGCTTCCAGAGGACCTGAGTTCGGTTCCCAGTTGGGAAGCTCACAACCACCTGTAATGGAATCTGATGCCCTCTTCTGGTGTGTCTGAAGACAGCAACAGTGTATTCATATACATAAAATAAATCTTTAAAAAAAAAAAAAAAAGTGCATCTCCTGAAGAAGGAAGTAAATCAGGCATAGTGGTACCTTCCTGTAATCTTAGCCAGCACTAAGGAGATAGAATCAGGAAGATCAGAAGTTCAAGAGCATTGTTAACTGCGTATCAAGTCTGAGTCTAGCCTGGGCTACATAAAATCCTGTCTCAACAGAACAAAATAAACCATAGACATACTAGGTAGGGGGCAGGGTTGGCATGAGACAGTTTCTCTGTGTAGCCCTGGCTGTTCTGGAACTCACTTTGGAGCCAGGCTAGACCTCAAACCTACTTGTGCATTCTAAGTGCTGGGATTAAAAGATTGCACCACCACCACCCAGCTGAATACTTTTACTGAAATTTTATTTATTTATTTATTTATTTATTTATTTATTTATTTGTGTGTTTGCACATGTGTGCCCTTCCCCCAGACTTGAGTAGACCTGAGAGACCTTGCTTACCACAACAGACCAAGTGATAGGATCTACGTGGAGTTACCCACCTTAGCAGCACAGAACACAGAAGCAGAACTGCCCCTGGGCTTGCCTTTGAGATATCTCCCTAGAACATATTATCCCACCCATCTCCAGCTGAAACCAGGAGGGGTTTGGGGTTGGGCCTTCCCCTTTAAATTGAGAACTGAACATTAAAGCTTTGAGCCTTGATCAGAGAACTTTGTCTTGGCTTCGTCCTCCGGAAATCAAGTGTCTTCCTCTGTCTTTCTACTGTTTTTCTGAGACAGTCTCTTATGAACCTGAAGCCCATCCTTTCAATTAGACTAGGTCATCAGTGAGCTCCAGGCATCAGCCCATCCCTGGCATTGGAGTTACAGGTGTCCTGTGCAATGCCTGGCTTCTATATGGTGCTAGAGGTCTGAGCTCACACCCCCATGTTTATACAGCAAGCACTTTTTATCCAATGAGTCACATACCCAGTCTCTCAAATCTTTTAAAGTAACTTTGCATATTTTGTATTGGGCCATACTCTTATCTATCCTTGGCCACATGGGGATTTGGGGCTATAGGTTGGACGAACTTGACAGGCTAATCCAGAACTTACTATGTAGCTCATTATCGACTTCCAACCCTCCTTCCTCAGTCTTCCAAACTCTGGGATTGCAGACATAGACTACCACACCCAGAAACAATCTCTGAGGAGACTGGCAGGATTTTTTATTTGGTTGATTTGATGGAGGAAGGGTCTTATATAGCCCTAAGACGGCCTGGAACACACCTCATAGTATAGTATTTGGGGAAAAAAAAGAGGAAGACACAATGACTCCTAAGGTATGGAGAATTATTATAGAATAGGGAGAAAGCAGGCAGAGGGAAGAAGAGTTCAGGTTGAGCACGGCCAGCTGACTAAACTAGGCCATGAGAAGGAAGAGGGGGAGGGAGAGCAGGAGAGGATTGACCTCTGAGATGTGGCTAGAGCCAAGAGACCTGGGTAGCCAAAATGACTGGGCTATGGGGATCAGTTTTGGCGAAGGGAAGCAATGCCCAGCCCCTGGGAGGGAGAGGCTTCTGGTAGGGGGCGGGGCGGGCAGCACTGGCAGGAGCCACAGGTACTGAGTGAGGCAGTTTGAAATCTAAGAGTATTGAATTTCTGCCCCTACTGACTGTACTTTCTGAGCGCTAGGATTACAGGACCGAGTCAACACCAAGGCCTGTTTGCTTTTGTCTTTTTCAGACAGGGCTTCACATAGCCTAAGCTAGCCTCAATGAGGATGAGGACGCAGTTCGGGGGAGGGGTGCGGGGGGGACCCTCTGATCCTCTCGCCTCTTGGTCCCCAGAGATATCTAGGATCACAGGCTTGGTTTGTCGCTGTTGTTTGCCATATGTGAACATTTGGTGGCATGCATGTGCAGAATTACTGGTGTGTGCCATCATACCTGGCTGGCTTTGAATTTATCACCTTCCTGCTTCAGCCTCCTGAGTGCTGAGATTATCAAGCCTACTTGTCATGTTTGAAATAAGATTTAATGTCTACTTGGGAGGCAGAGGCAAGTGGATTTCTGAGTTCGAGGCCAGCCTGGTCTACCGAGTGAGTTCCAGGACAGCCAGGGCTACACAGAGAAACCCTGTCTCGAAAAACCAAAAAAAAAAAAAAAAACAGAAACAAAACAAAACAAAAATTAATGTCTAATACACACGGATTACTTGTCTGCCTTTCTTCCCTCCTTTTTCTTTCTTTCTTTCTTTCTTTTTTTTAAAAATATTTATTTATTTATTATGTATATAGTGTTCTGCCTGCATGTATACTTATAGGGGGCACCAGATGCCAATACAGATGGTTGTGAACCATCATGTGGTTGCTGGGAATTGAACTCAAGACCTCTGGGAGAGCAGCCAGTGCTCTTACCCTCTGAGCAATCTCTCCAACCCTCTTTCTTTCTTTCTTTCCTTCTTTCTTTCTTTTTTAAGATTTATTTGCCGGGCGGTGGTGGCGCACACCTTTAATTCCAGCACTTGGGAGGCAGAGGCAGGCAGATTTCTGAGTTCGAGGCTAGCCTGGTCTATAGAGTGAGTTCCAGGACAGCCAGGGCTACACAGAGAAACCCTGTCTCGAAAAACCAAAAAAAAAAAAAAATTTTTTTTATTTATTTTATGTATGTGAGTACACTGTCACTGTCTTCAGACACACCTTAAGAGGGCATCAGATCTCATTACAGATGGTTATGAGCCATCATGTGGTTGCTGGGAATTGAGTTCAAGAATTCTGGAAGAGTATGAGGGTGCTCTTAACCACTGAGCCATTTCTCCAGCTCCCTTTTTCTTTCTTTTAAAGATTTATTTATTTTATGTATGTGGGACTGTTGCTGTCTTCAGACACACCAGTAGAGGGCATCGGATCCCATTACAGATGGCTGTGAGCCACCATGTGGTTGCTGGGAATTGAACTTGGGACCTCTAGAAGAGCAGCCAGTGCTCTTAACTGCTGAGCCATCTCTCCAGCCCCTTCTTTCCTTTCTTTTGCCCTGGAATTATTTATGTAGATCAAGATGGCCTGGAACTTAGGTCAATCCTCCTGCCTCTGCCTTCCAAGTGCCAGCATTATAGGCCTGTAGCACCAAGTGGAGTCTGCAGAAGTACAGCTGCTGCTGCCCTGCCTCTTCTACTTTCTTTTTTCCGTTACTTTGGCATTGATGTTGTCATCACGCCTTTTCTTTTTTTTGGTTTTTCGAGACAGGGTTTCTCTGTGTAGCCCTGGCTGTCCTGGAACTCACTCTGTAGACCAGGCTAGCCTCGAACTCAGAAATCCGCCTGCCTCTGCCTCCCAAGTGCTGGGATTAAAGGCGTGTGCCACCACTGCCCGGCTCGGCTTTTTGGTTTTTCAAGACAGGGTTTACCTGTGTAGCCCTGGCTGTCCTGGAACTTGATCTGTAGAACTCACAGAGATATACCTGTCTCTGCCTCCCAAGCCTTGGTCACCATTACCCAACTACTGGCACCATTTCTTAAATTATATTTATTATATAGAAAGCAAACATTTTAAAATAACATTATTACAAACGTCTCTGATGAGCCATAACACAGCCACTACAACGTATCATAAAGCAGGTACAAGATATTTTACATTATGTCCTATCTCCATAGTGATTGAGGTTACAAATTAAGTGCCATTATTTGAGACTCCATTCTACTTTTTCAGCAGAGGTTCCCAAATGATGCAGGATCAGTTACTTTTTGTTCCTGGAATAAAATACCATGACCAAAAGCAATTTATGCAAGAAAGAGATTATTTGGCTTAAGGCTCCCAAGAGAGAGTCTCTAATGTCTGGGAAGGTATGACAGAAGGCAAGCATGGTAGCCAGAATAGGAACCAGAGCTCAAATTTATTTCTTCTGCACAAAGGAGGCAGCAAACTGAAAGTGAGGCAAGACTGTGAACTGTCAAACCAGCCCAGAGGGACGTACTGTACTTCCTCCAGTAGGGTGATACCTTCTAAAGGTCCCACAATCTTTCCCAAATAGCACCACCAATTGGGACCAAATGTTCATAAACACAAGCCTCTCATTCAAACCACCACAAATGGTATGACATAACTCTGTTAAAAAAAACAAAAAAACAAAAAAAAAAAACTCTCTTATCTAATTTCTTCATTAGTGGCTCAGTTTGAATTATTCATTCTTCTCATTAAATAAAAATCTATTTGATAGTTTAACTTTTGTTTCTGTTTTTATGTGTATTGGCATTTTGCCTGCATGTATTTTTTTTTTTCCTATGCACATCATGAAGGGTAGTGCTCACAGAGGCCAGAATATGGAGTCAAGACTAGAGTCACAGAGGGTTGTGAATCACCATGTGGGTGCTGGGAATCAAACCTGGATCCCCTGAAAGAATAGCCGGTGCTCCTAATTGCTGAGCCATCTCTTCAGCTCTTTTTTTTTTTTTTAATATTTATTTATTTAATGTATATATTGTCACTGTCTTCAACTGCACCAGAAGAGGGCATCAGACTCCATTACAGATAGTTATGAGTCACTATGTGATGATGGGAATTGAACTCTGGACTGCTCTATAAGAGCAACCAGCGCCCTTAACTGCTGAGCCATCTCTCCAGCTCTCTTCAGCTCTCATGTAGTGGTTTAAAAGAGAAATGTTTCCCATAGGCTAAGGTGTTTGAACTCCTGGTCTTCAGTTGGTGGCACTGTCTAGGGAGTCAGGGAGTTTTTAGAAGTGTGGCCTTGTTTGAAGAAGTCTATCTCTTGTCGGGGTGGAGTGGGGCTTGGAGAATTTATAACCTCTCCTTACCTATGTTTTTTTTTCCTCTCTGCCTTTTGCTTTTATGAAAGATGTGTGCTTGCAGCTTCCTCCTCTGGCCACCATGCCTGCCTGGTTGTCATAATAGACTTCTCGTATCCCTTGGAATCAATAAGCCAAAATAAACTTTCTCTTAAGTTGCCTTTGGCCATGGCGTTTCACAGCAACAGAAAAAGTAACCAATACAAACCATCACTAAAACAACAAACAAACCAAAAAAGAAAAAAAAAATTACACTAAAACAAGCTCCACTGCCTTGGGAATCCAAAGATGAGTGAGTGGAGGGGAGAAAGCACAGCCTTTTCCTTTAGAATGTCTTTCATTTTTTGACAATTCCATACATATATATAAAATTTACTTCA
Organism: Rhabdomys pumilio; assembly: GCA_030674055.1. NCBI lineage: Eukaryota > Metazoa > Chordata > Mammalia > Rodentia > Muridae > Rhabdomys > Rhabdomys pumilio. The sequence goes on along the minus strand of JANHMN010000012.1, from coordinate 1,272,523 downwards.
GTATCCGCCCCCAGTGCCTCCTGATAAGTTATTCTCTGCCAGAGGCAATGAGCTAATTCAAGACAAGTTAAAGTAAATAAAGGCAGGTCCCAAGGGGAAAGAGACAGAAGGGAAGGGGAAGAGGAAGAGCACCAGAGGGAGAGGGAAAATGCAGAGAGAGGGGGGAAGGGGAGAGAGAAGAGGGGGGAGGAAGAGAAAGAGGATACAGCAGTCCAGGATTGGAAAATGCAAAGTGGAAGAGTAAGGGGATGGGGGAGGGAGGAAAGGAGGAAGGGAGGGAAGGAGAGAGAGAAGACAGAGAGAGAGAGAGTCTCTTGCCCCTCCATCTTTACTCTCTCTCTTGACCAGAGCACTTAGCCCCAAGCGTGAGGCAGAGTGGTTCACAACATATTGGCCCCCAAGTGAGGGGCAGAACGGAACGGAGCGGGCAGTTACAGAAAATGATGATGTCTGGATTATATTATATAGGGAGGAGCTTTGGGGGGAGGGGAAGGAGGAAGCCTGACCCTTTGGCTGGAAAGTTCAGAGGAGAGGGCAGGGTATGCCATGCCCTGTAACAGGTAGGATCTGAGGGAGGATGGGTAATTGTCTGTGACTACTTCCTGGCATTAGGGCATCCTTGTCGCAGATGTGTGTGGGGGGGTGAGGGGGAGGTGGAGTTGGGGAGTGGCTAGAATGTTGGCCAGGAAGAGCTGGTTGTTTTACTTGCTGTCCAGGTTGGGGGACTATCTAGAGCTACATATGAAGGCCTAGTTGAAGCACTTGTGGGTAACCACTTCTGAGCTGTCCTAGATGCAGGTTCTAGGAAACACCTGGACTTGGCAGGATGCTATAACAAATATACATACACACATATACATAAACACATAAGGCATAAGATAAGTTAAAGAATTTAGGGAGAAAATGTTTTTTCTTGGGTACACATTTGAAACTTTTAGCCACATGGTCTTGGTAGTTGGAGTGTGTGTGGTTCCCAGGGCCAGGGAAAGGGAAATGGATCCCACCCTCAGGAATAGGCAGGTGGGAAAAGAAACAGGCTATTGCTTGACAATACTTATGTGGAGTCCATTTGACCTGTGAGAGGTGGATTAGAGTGGATTCCATGAAGTTTATAAGAATCTTTTTAAGTTTACAGAAAGAGACAATTTTCAGATGTGTCAGTGTTGCCACTGTTTAATGTTAAAGCTCTGAACTTTGCAGTCTCAATACAACAGTGGCACGGCGAGGGGAAGAAATCTGAGGCATTTTCAGGCCTCCCTGATACCTTAACTCAAGTCCTCCAGACTTCATAACTTGCATTTACCAACCTGAAGACATCACCTTCCCTAGATCCCGGAATACTTTCCTTTCTTAGAAGCTTTTATATCCTTGGACCTTACACAAACTTTAAACTTTTTTCCCCTTTCCCTTCTCCCTCTCTTCCAGGCCCTACTCCCTCCAAGCTCTGCTCACTACAGTCCAAAATTACACTGTAGTTGTCTTCAGACACCCATATGAGGGCATCAGATCCCATTACAGATGGTTGTGAGCCACCATGTGGTTGCTGGGATTTGAACTCATGACCTCCTGAAGAGCAGTCAGTGCTCTTAACTGCTGAGCCATCTCTCCAGCCCCAACTTTCAACTTCTTCCTATCCAATTATTCACCATGAGACATAGGTGGTTAATCACTAGGGGCAGCCACTGTGAAGTGAGTTCCTTTAGACAAAGATAGAGCAAAACTTTATTTTTTTTACTAGTCCAGTCTTCAAACCCTCAAAGACCCGAGGAGGATAAATTGTAAGCTAAATGGCCTATGTATCAATTAAAATAACAGAGACTAGTTCAAAGTCTACTACCCAGTTATCCAAGGCTCCTGAGGTCTTCATGGCATCTCATGGAGAGGCAGTTTTTGACCATCAGGCCCAGAAGATGAGAGGCTTTTTCTGTGAAGGAGGAACATGGGAAAGACCATCCTCATGTTGTCTTAAGCAATGTGGGACAATTCATTCTTTTTGTTTGTTTGTTTTTGTTTTTCCGAGACAGGGTTTCTCTGTGTAGCCCTGGCTGTCCTGGAACTCACTCGGTAGACCAGGCTGGCCTCGAACTCAGAAATCCACCTGCCTCTGCCTCCCAAGGGACAATTCATTCTTGAGTGTCCTGTATGTCAACAGTTCAGGCCAGGCAATGGGGCAGTCTCACCTAGGGGTTAGCATACCACAATCTGATGGGGGTTGATCCAGTGCTGCTATGAATTCAAATGCTAAACATACTGGCCTCCAAGATCTGGTTGCCCCATGAACAGACCCTCACACACACTATGTGAGGCTAGGTAAACCCTGCTCCCCAAATTTAAACCATTGGTTAAATAAAAATGGCTACAACCAATTACTAGGGAGAATAGAAAGAGGTGAAGTTTTAGTTACCGGGTTGTGGGCCACAGGTAGGGACCGTGAGGATGAAGAAATGTAGTGAAGGAGGTAAAAGAAAAGTGAAGGAGAGAGCCGGGAGGTGGCTTTAATCCCAGCACTTGGGAGGCAGAGGCAGGCGGATTTCTGAGTTCGAGGCCAGCCTGGTCTACAGAGCGAGGTCCAGGACAGCCAGGACTACACAGAGAAACCCTGTCTCGGAAAACAAAACAAAACAAAACAAAACAAAAAAAAAAAAAAAAAAAAAAAAAAGAATTCTGATACTTCTTAAAACTAATTTCAAGTACATGAAAATATACTGGGAAGATTTCTTAGATCCATACCAATTCTGTCATTTTATGAGAACCCTGTAGATAGCAGGTAAGAAACCCTGTCTTGGGGAAAAAAAAAAAAGTGAAGACATAGGGCATAACCATAATTTTCAGAAGACAAAAACCAAGTTCTATATATTTTTTAAAGATTTACTTATTATGTATTCTGCTTTCTGCCTGAAAGTGTACATGCATGCCAGAAGAGGGCGCTAGATATCATTACAGGGTCACCATATGGTTGCTGGGAATTGAACTCAGGATCTCTGAAAGAGCGGTGACCTTAACCTCTGAGCCATCTCTCCAGCCCAAAAACCAAGTTCTATTAAGTGAAAACAATCTAATGTCCCTGAAATTAATACCAAGTGGGTTACTATTATGTTACAAACTTTTATCTTCGACTCCCTGCAGACACCTGCCAATAATAGCCACCAATATATATACTATATATATCCACCAATACTAAGCTACATATCAACCAGTACTGGAACTCACTATTTATACCAGGCTGGCCAAGATCCTCCTGCCTCTACCTCCCATGTGCTGGAATTAAATGTGTATACCACCATGCTGATTTAAGAGGTTCTCTTATTAATCTTTTTCAATTACATTTGTTATTTTTGTGCACATATATACATGTATGTTACAAGCCAGCTTGGGCCAAAGAGTTAGAGTCTATTTCAGAAATATGAAGTAAACAACAACAACAACAAAAAAGGACAGATAAAACCAAGAACAACAAAGAAAAAGACAGGCAAAGCTGTCAGTGGAGGACGTGCCTTCAGTCTGAGGTGGAAGTAAACACAAGTTGGGTTGTGAGACAGAGTTGTTGGCCTGTAATCCAAGTACTTGGAGCCAGGAACAGAAGGAGTTTGAGACCATCCTTAGCAAATATCAAGCTTGAAGCCAGCCTGGGCAACATGAGGCCCTGTCCAAAGAAAACAACAGAAAATAAGGTCAGAAAATTTCTAGCTTGGTACTCATCTTCAGCCTTGGTCTGATGTCTGTCCTAGGGAGGACTGTCTGTCTCCTGAGTCTTTTCCCTCTCCAGGTTGGCCACAGTGTGAAGTGTACTATCTGAGGAAAGGGTCTCAACCACATCCTCCTATACCTACAGCTTTAAAAGACACTGACCAGAGGCTTTCTCCTTCTCTCTTCAAACCTTGAGGTAAAAGACAAGAAAAGGCATGCCTTTGGCACAAGGCCCGAATCTCATGGGACAAAAGAAGAGAACGGCTGCAAACTGGCTAAATTCTAGCACAAGGAGAAGCAGGCTGGCCTCGAACTCAGAAATCCGCCTGCCTCTGCCTCCCTCCCACGTGCTGGGATTAAAGGTGTGCGCCACCACCTCCCAGCCAAACTTAAGTGCTCTTAACTACTATTCCATCTCTCCAGTCCCACTTACCAGCTATTGTTAACCCCATGAGGTGAGAATAAGACAGGGATCACAATTTTTGTGCCTATTAGGCGCAAGCGTTATGAAATACAGGCCAGGATGATGGACACTGGACATTTCCACACCCAGGGTTCCCAGAGTATGGCTGTGAATTAATTATCAAAGACTTATAAAGGCAAAGCCCCTACACGTTTCCTAGCTCTGACCAATGGAGGCAAGCATGTGTACTGATGTACTTCCTGCCTACACAGTACCTCCCACTGCTGTGATCAAGCACCTCCTCTTCAGGAGAAGCAACCAAGCTAATCTATAGAAGAAAAAGTACATGGCTTGTCTCCTCTTACATGAGCAACAGGCCCCAGCATTCCAGGAAGATATCTAGCCTTGGCAAGGGGGGGGGGGGGGGACATAAGAAGCATTAAAAAAAAAAAAAAAGACATTTATTTTATGTATATGAGTGCTGTATCTGCATGTGCATCTGCATGCCAGAGGAGTGCAACAGATCACATTATAGATAGTTGTGAGCCACCATGTGGTTGCTGGGAATTGAATTCAGAATCTCTGGAAGAGCAACAAGTGCTCTTAGCCACTGAGCCATCTCCTTGCCCCTCCCTACTCCACCCCTGAATTTTTGTTTCATAGGTCTCTCTCATTCTCCATTCTCTCTCTCTCTCATTCTCCATTCTCTCCCTCTCTCCCTCCCTCTCTCTCTCTCTCTCTCTCTCTCTCTCTCTCTCTCTCTCTGGAGCAGGGTGCCTGTAGCCCTGGCTGTCCTGGAACTCATTTTATAGACCAGGCTCACCTTGAACTCCAGCCTCTGCCTCCCAAGTGCTAGCATGAAAGGTGTGTGTTACCACTTCCTGTCTTTATAGATCTCTTCAGTACAGTAATATAATACAAAATATAACTTTTGCCCTCACACTGTTCTTTTTCCTTTTTCCTGCTCTCTTTATTTTTTCTTTTCTTCTCTTTTCTTTTTATTTTTAAAATTTATTTTAGGGCTGGAGAGATGGCTCATTGGTTAACATCTTTATCTTTAAAAATAAATAGTTGGGCAGTGGTGGTGGTGCACGCCTTTAATCCTAGCAGTTGGGAGGCAGAGGTAGGTGAGTTTCTGAGTTCAAGGCCAGCCTGGTCTACCGAGAGAGTTCCAAGACAGCCAAGCTATACAGAGAAACCTTGTCATGAAAAAACCAAACCAAACCAAACCAAAAAAAAAAAAAAAAAAAAAAAAAAAAAAACCCACAACAGAAAATACCGTGAGCCATCTCTTCAGCCTGTTCCCTTTCCCTCAGTTGCTATGTAACCAAGGATGTCTGCTCCTTCTTCAGTCTTCTGTGGGCTGGGATCACAGCGGGTGCTTCCATTCCTGTTTTATTGGTTGTTTTGAGACAGAGTCTCCCAAGTATCCTGGAATGTGCCACACAGACCAATTTGTCCTCAAACTGATAAGAACAGGAGATAGAAACTTGACAGACAGTTTGGTGACAGGATCTTCAGCTCTTGTGCTTGGCCAGAAGTCAAAAATGCTAGAACTGATTGGATCCTCTAATTTCTCCTTTTGTTTCTTATTATATATATACCTGTTATTCCTTGGTGGGAGCAAAACTCCAGTCCAGATATCCATCCTTTCCTGTGAACAGCATTCAAATTAGGTCTCTGGACTTTCATAGTGGGAATGTAATCTGTTACTTCATTCTTAGTAGAGATGCTGAGAACATTTGAGTCTTCACTAAACTGCTCTCTTAATTTCCTCCCTCCCTCCCTCCAGTAGACACTACTCAGATGGTTCTGCAACTATTTAACTGTACCCTCCCTCCAAGGCATGGAAATCAGCAAGAGCAGACAGCGGAAGAGGAAAGCCCTCTATGTACTGTTTTCAGACTTTAGCAACTAGTCCCAACTCTTGGTGGACAGATGTTAGGTCGCTAGAGTGATTAGCAGGTAGTCTTGGGGGCTATTGAGAACAACACTTCCCTAGTGGTTAGCATTGTGCCCCACTTCCTGTTTCCCCAGTAACTGTAGAAAGGGAAGTATCACAAGTGCCTGGGTGTGGGATTTAAATACCCTATAAAAGGTGGAGCTAGCCAGGTAGTGGTGGCACACGCCTTTAATCCCAGCACTTGGGAGGCAGAGGCAGGCAATTTCTGAGTTCCAGGCCAAACAAAAACAAAAAAAAAAAAAAAAAAGAAAAAAAAAAAAAAGGTGGAGATAGAAGAGACTCAAGGGAAAGCTATTTCCTCCTGGTCAAAAGAATGGAATTTGAGTTTGACCTCTGACCCTGGGTGGGTCTGATCAGCTTCAGAGATTAAAACAGTACAAAGGATTGCTTCCTTCAGAGTTAATCCGCTGGGCTGCCTGTCAATCACCACGTTGTTGACTGGAGTCCAAGGCCTAAGGAAAGTTGATTCATCTGAAGAGAGAGGGTAATTACCCCCTTAATGAATAATGTACATATATTATTCCCAGAAGCCCCACCCCCAAGCAGCTGATTACAGAGCTTTTTCAAGGAAGTATTGCTGAACCTGCTCATTTTTTCTGAGTTCAATTCAGGAAGTTTAGTTTAGGCTGCCGGTATTGAGCTTGCCACCAAGCCTGACAATGAACCCAAGGGTCTCCGTTGTAGGAAACCGTCAGCTTTCAAAATGTGTTCTCTGTTCTCCACACTTGTACTGTGGCAATTGTGTATCCACCCTCTCCCCAACAGATAGATGGATGGATGGATGGGTGGACTGGAGATGTCTCAGAGGTTAAGAGTACTTGCTGATCTATGCTCCCAGTGTCACATGGGAACATATGTAATATCTGTATATCACTTCCAGAGAGTCCAACACACTTTTCTGGCTCCGCTGGGTGCCAGAGATTCATCTGGTACACATACATGTAGGCAAACACTCATACACATAAAATAAAAAATATATCTTCAGCTGGATGGTGGTGGTGTATGTTTTTAATCCTAGCACTTGGGGGCAGAGAAGGGGAAATCTCTGAGTTTGAGGCCAGCCTGGTCTACAGAGTTCCAGGACAGCCAGGGCTACAGAGAGAAATCTTGTCTTGAAAAAACAAACTACAAACGTGTGTGCCCGTGAGCATGCATGCCATGGTTAGAGGTCAATTTACAGGGTTGGTGCTTACAGGAATATATGGGTCCCTGGGATAGAACTCACACTGTCAAGTTCTTATACTAATGAGGCTTAGAACCTATAATGTTGAACCCGATATTTTTTTCCTGGTAACAAATCTTGCAGTGGTCAGTCCTTCTCTGTCCTCTCAAATCCTAGGATTGCAGGGTTGTTTCACCAGATCAGCCATTGAGTTGCTATGAGATGAGTTTAGGATGTCTCATACGCTGGGCAGACGCTCTTAACACTGAAGTATATCCCCAGTCTTTTATTTCCAGTGACCTTATTCTTTTGGTCTCCGTACTTGCTGTAAACTAGATACTAATCTGAAGTACTGCCTATATTCAAGCTGAATATTCTGCAAAGAGCTGCTTGTCAGGCAAGGCAGTCTTCCTCCTATTACGTCATACCAGGGCTGAGTCACACATGCAATAAAGTCTGATTCAGTTTCTCAAGCAGCTGGAGCTGGCCTAGCCTGAGGGGGCATCGATAGCAGGCGACCTATGAGCCAGATCTCAGTTTTGACTGCTCGCTGACCTTTGCTGCCTCTGGCCTGCTTGTGCACATGTGGGTTAGGTTCAGGACAGATGTTGGCATTTGGAACAGCACCGCCTGCATGAGCCAGCCCTTTGAGGAGACCAAACCAAACACAGGACAGAGCGGAGCCAATAAAAATCTGTTTAGAAAATCTCTCAACAATGTGGCTTCCTCTTTAGTTCTGGGTTGCTTTGTTTTTTGACAGGGTCTCTCTTTCTCTAGCCCAGGCTAAATAGTGTGAGACTTTCGGGTACACTGCCACACCTGGCTTAAGTTTTTTTTTTTTTTTTTTTGTACTGGTTACTGGGTTTCTGGCCTCCACCATGCTAGCCAAACATTTCACTACAGAGTCATGCTCTTATCCCTTTAGAAAGGGAGAGAGGGGAGGGAGGAAGGGAGAGAGAGAAAGAAAGAGAGAGAAAGAGAGAGAGAGAGACAGAGAGAGAACGCTCATACAACTATGGTGGCACATGCCTTTAATCCTAGTAGTCAGATCTCAGTTTGAGGCCAACCTGGTCTACAGAGCAAGATTCCAGGATAGCAAGGAGTACACAGAGAAACATCTTGAAAACAAAACAAAAAGAAAGAAGAAAAAAAAGCATCTCATGTATCCTAGGCTAGCCTTGAAACACTTTTTTAAGAAATTGACTTTTTTTTTTTTTTTTGAGACAGGATCTCACTGCATACATAGCATTGGCTATCCTCAAACTCACTGAGATTTGCCTGCCTTAGCCTCCCAAGTGCTGGGATTAAAGGCCTTTGCTTTTGAATCTGCAAGGGCTGGTGCTAAAAGTAATTTAAAGATTATCTATGGATGGCAAGATGGTTCTGTAGGTTAATGCTTCAGCCATCTACCAAGGCTGACAACCTTAGTTTGCTGTTCATAATCCCTACAACAGAGAGAACCGACTCCTGCAGGTTGTTCTTAGACCTCACTGGGTGGCGCACACGTGTTAGAAAGCACAGGCAGGAACAGGAAACAAACCAAATGTAAAACAGACAAACCGGATAGTGTAGGCTAGCCCCATCCCCGCAGTTACCTTACCTCTTTCTTCAAGAGCCTTGCATCAGTTCTGAGACCTCAATCATTACATTCTGCCTTCATAAATTCTACTGTAATTAGATCCAGCTTGTTCTGGGGTATACTATCATTTTCCTTCATGCTAACAATAACCTCCTGTGAGATGATAGGTTTGATGTGTGGGTCTTCTTCTTAATCATTGAATAAGCACTCATAAGCAGTGCAGTGGCCCCTGCCTAGAACTCCAGCTCCAAGAGTCCTCAACGGAGTTCAGGAGATCTAGGCTAGCCTTGGGTAACAAAAGAATACCATATCTCAAAAAGAGAAGGGCCCAAAACATGTCTCAGTGAATAACCATGCTTCCCACCAAGCCTCAATTTGATCCCTGGAACTCAGTGATATGTAAAAAAGAAAGGTAAAGATAACCACTCCTGGAGTGGCTACTCCAGTATTCCCAGCATTCCTGGGGGTGGGGGCAAAATTTGTTCAAGGTAATCCTTTGATACATATGCAAGCAAAGGCCAGCTAGGACTTCATCTGGCCTGGTCTCCTATACCCCCAAATAAATACGTTGTGAATACACTTAACACTTTTTTTTCTTTTTACAGTGTCAAAATTTATTGACTAAAAACAAATTTACATTTGCAGTGGTTTCAGTGATGAGACCTTGGGGTATAATTCCCACCTACTTTGGTCATCTGGTCAAGGCAATGCAGGTATTTATGCTAATTTTTCTCGGTTTTTTTTGGAAACAGTTTTCTCTGTGTAGGCCTAGCTTGCTACATAGACCAGGTGGAACCAAATTTAGGCCTGTGACTAAAATCTAACTACTAATATTAAGCTCATACCACAATTCAGAGTAAATTTAGTTGTCTATATACATATTTGTAGTCAGAGAAAGAACTCAGTTAAAGGTGGTTGGCAGAGTTCGTGAAACGGTCAGATGGAAATGCAATAGGACTGGGTGCGGTGTGGCCACACCTTTAATCCTAATACTCTGCTGGAAGAGGCAGGCTGATCCCTCTGGGTTGCCAGACACTGACTCAAAAATGAAAACAAAAATACAAATGCAAATGGAGAGGAGAGATGGCTGATAGTTACTGAGTTTGTGTTTCTGGGGGTCCTGACACCCACGTCTGGCCTCCATGGCACCTGAACTCATGTACAGAAGACCACAAGCACCAGATGTAGTGAGGCACACCTTCAAAAAAAAAGAAAAAAAAAAAAAAACGAGGATTCATGAGGCAGAGCCAAGCCAAACTCAAGTTCAAGTCCATCCTGGTCGACAAAGTGAGAATTGTTTCTTAAAATAAATCTTTTAAAATGCAGCCATTGCAGAAAGCAGGTCAGAGGAGAATCTGGGTTGAGAGCAAAGGCTGAGAAAGCCATCTACTGAGATGAAAGCACAGCACTAGCGAGGCCTAGATGCAGTAAAGCCAGGCCTAGATGCAGACGCAGGTTGAGGGGCAGCAGGGCTGGAGTACAGCTGATGCCCCAGGGACAGTAGGAAGCTCAGTCTGGGTGTTAGATGACAGGTTTATGGGACCTGAGATGTCAAGGGTTGGAGTTTTACTACTTTTGGGGGCTCAAGTGAAGGAGTAAGTCCCTGTCTTTAAAAACAAAAAAAAAGCTGGGTGGTGTTGGTGCATACCTTTAATCCCAGTACTGGGGGTGGGGGTGCAGAGCCATGCAAATGTCTGAGTTACAGGCCAAACTGGCCTGGTTTACGTAAACTCCAAGACCTTTGCTACAGGGAGAAACCCGATCTTGAAAAAACCAAAACCCAAACAAAAAAAAGTAAACACCCTACTACCCCCTCTCAAAGTTCTATCTCGGGCTGTGGAATTACCCCATGCTTTAGAGTACTTAGCTTGGGAGTCTGCAAACTTTGCAAAGCTTTGGAACTCCTCAAAGTCCCACATCTCTTTCACAATCTTTGGTTCTCCCCGCCCCCCAAAGAGGTTCTTACTATGTAGCTTTGGCTGTCCTGGTACTAATGTATGCCAGGCTGGCCTTGAACTCGGGGATCTGCCTACCTCTGGCTCCCCAGTGCGCGGATTACTGGCTAGAGCCGCCACACCTGGTAACTCTTCTAATTCCGATAAAAGGGAATAAGGTCGGTTACTGATCTTGTAAATGAAGCCTCCCGGGGATCTTTGTCCTGGAAGAGGCAGCAAAAAATTGTCTCTCTTTTGAGAACGTGGGTCAGTGGACGCAAAACCCTCCTGGAAGTGGAAGTTGCTCCTGCCCTGTCCCTCCCTCCTCTCCAAAGTCTTTAGGCATAAATGGAAGAGGAATTTACGTAGAGTTCCTGGGCATTTTCCCTACTAGAACGACTCACTAGTCCAGCTCTACGACTTGGAGCCTGTGGAAACTTCCGGAAGAAGGGAAGTCAGGTGTTAAGCATCTGCAAACTTAAGTAGCCTGCAGCAGCCCAGAGGAGGGAGGGATCTGCAGCTGGGGCGACCAGATGTCGCTGCCCTAGCCGGAAATAAAGTGCACGCCCCGCCCCAGTCAACCCGCGGCACGACCCCAGGCAGCAAACCCCACCCCATTCCTCTGACAACTCGTGGGCCAGATCGGTTGTTTACGGATTCAGCTCCCGCCGTGGTGTCCCTGGAGATAGGGAAGCACACCAGCTCCTGGCCGGTGCTCCAGGACCTTTCTCCTCTAGGGATGGGCGGCTGTGGTGGCTACTCTTCCTCTCAGCCCTGGATTTTTCGAGAGAACTATGGGCTGTTTGCCCCAGAGAGAGAAACCGCTCCAATTTTGGTTAAAAGTAGAACTAAAAAAAAAAAAAAAAAAAAAAAAAAACAAAAACCTGCCAGGCGGGACCCATAACCTTCCGGGTGCAGGCCCGGGTGAAAGACAGCATTGAGTGTGAGTGGTGCTTCCCTCCTAGGTGTGAGCCCGGTACTCGGGAAAAGAAAACGCTTGAGGTAGCCGCCCCAACTAGAATCCCCAAGCAATCAGATTTAGAAAATACTTTTAGAAAATTATTTGCCCTGTTCCCGGTTCAAGCCATCGTCCACCCTTTCCTCTATTTCCCTGTCTCAAGTAAGCCAGTCAGCCGGCTACCTTATTCAGTGCATAAATCTTGCTGATTTTTTTTTTTTTTTTTTTTTTTTTTGAGTTCTCAGGAATGCAGGTAGTAACCGGTGTGGTGCTGCTGTGGTTTTAATCCCAGCTAGGAAGAGGTACAGGTAGGATCTGTATGAGTTCAAGGTCTGTTCGGTCTACAAAGCTAGCTCTAGGACAGTCAAGGAGATCACATAAAGCCTGCTCCGCTCAACTACGTTCCCGGCCCCGAAATTCGGATGGACTGGAATTTGATGCAACTTTTGTCTTCCCGGCTGTACCTCAAGCCTCCCTATTTGTTTTGAGAGAAAAGGTCTCTATGTAGCCTGTGCCAGCAATCGACTTTCTCTCTTCAGGCGACAACCTTTCAATTGCTGACTGCAATGCCTGCCAACACAACTACGTCCTGCCTCTTTTTTTGTTTGTTTGTTTGTTTTGAGACACGGCCTCACGAACCCACCTCCTATTGCTTCAGAGACCATGTGTGCCGTTTATATCAGGATAGCCTTCTTACAGGCCCTTCTCAGACAAGGCAATATTTATTTGTGGTTATACCAGAGTTCAGCTACAACAAAACAAAACAAAACAAAAAAACCCTCACATTGTGTGGGGTTTGTTTTTATCTCCTTGTGTGGACCTTGGTGGCCTGGGACTAGCATTTAGACCAGGCTGGCCTTGAATTCCCTGAGATCAGGTTACCTCTGCCTCCCAGTGCAGGGATTATAGGATTAAAGGTGTTTTTACTACAACCAGCTTGGGTTTTTAAATTTTTTAAGGCAAGGAAAATAGCCAGGAACTCCTTCTACTTCTGATTACCATGCAAATGCCACCGTGACAGGCTTATACAGTGCTGTGGCTCTAACCCAGGGAGCTTCCTCTGTAGAGTAAGGCTAGCCTTGAACAGTCCCAGCTACCTAATTTTCTTGATCTTGGCTATCAGCACGCAGGACCGAATGCCTGCCTATCACTAGTTATCACTCATTGTTGAGGCTAGCAGGAGTGACAATGCTTCTCTGATTAGGAAATAAAGACGGGGGGGGGGGGGAAGGCCCCAAAAAGCAAAAAGACAGAAAGAAAACAAGACTTTTCAGAAGAAGAACC
>JANHMN010000012.1:1229475-1254553 GCA_030674055.1 Rhabdomys pumilio | reverse complement strand
AGTGGTAGAGCACTTGCTTAGCAAGTGCAAGGCCCTGGGTTCAGTCCTCAGCTCTGGGGGGAAAAAACAGGAAACAAAACAGCAAACATATAATGATTTATTTATTTATTTATTTATTTATTTATTTATTTATTTATTTATTTATTTATTTTTGGTTTCTGTAGCCCAACTGCCTCTGCCTCCCAAGTGCTGGGATTGAAGGCGTGCACCACCACCGCCCGGCGTATAATGGGTTTTTAAAAACACTGTCTGCAGCCAGTTCTGGAGTGCTCATAAGTTCCCTGGATTCTCATACTGAAAAGTCTTGTTTGCTTCAGGTCTTTTTGCTTTTTGAGGCCTTCCCCCCACCCCCCTTCCTCTTCTTTTTGTTGAGCTGTCTTTTCCCTTGTTGGGCTGGACACAAGGTTTCATTAGCCTGATTTGCTTCAAGCAAACCATGTTGCCCAGGTTGGCTCCAACTATTTGTCTCTGTGTCTCTCCTTTGACTTTTGGAGAGCTGTGAACTTTTGATGGTCTGGAGTCAACAGCGTAGGTCAGGCTGGCCTTGAACTTGTAACACACTACTTATCTGTTCTGTCTTTGACTCACAAATTCGACCATTACAAGGAGCCATCACTACCTGACCGCCAAAGCTCTTTAAATAACATGGGTGAGTGTGTGTGTGTGTGTGTGTGTGTGTGTGTGAGAGAGAGAGAGAGAGAGAGAGAGAGAGAGAGAGAGAGAGGATATATGAGAATTCTGGAGCTAGAAGCAGGTGGACACAAGGAAAGGCTAGGCTACAGAGTGAGACTTTTGTCTCAGAAAGAAAGAAAATTAGTATCCTAATCACCATTTGTTCCTCTCCACCCCTTTAGTGCATGAGTTAGGTGTGGTCTGGTACTGAATACCCTAGTCAGCCGTCAGAATCATCAGAGCTTGCTTTACAGGGATGAGTAATATAGTCTTTTCCTTCCAGGAAGTTTTTCTAGTCCTGAAGCTTTCTTCTCTCCAGACTCTTCCCTTATTCTCTATTTTTTTTTATTACATTTATTTATTTTGGGGTGGGGGGAACACAAGTCATTGTGTATGTAGGTCAGAGAGGAGCTTTTGGAATGTACATTTATTTTGTAGAGGACACAGGTCACTTCGTGTGTGTGTGTGTGTGTGTGTGTGTGTGTGTGTGTGCATGTCTGTGTGGAGGTGAGAAGGCAGATTTTTGAGAGTTGGGAGTCCTCCTGTCAAGTGGAGCCTGAGACTGAGCTCATGTATTCAGATTTGTTTGGCAGGGTTACCCTGAAAACCATCTCTGCTATCCAGATTTTGTTATTTGTTTTAATTATTTCAAGAGTGTGCCTTTCAATCTCAACATTGAGGAGGCAGATTTCTGTGAGTTTGAGGTCAGCCTCATCTACAGAGTAAGCTCCAAGGACAGCCAGTACTTCACACAGAAACCCTGTCTCAAACAACAACAACAACAACAACAAAAAGGCCTGGAGAGATGGCTCAGCGGTTAAGAGCACTGGCTGTTCTTCCAGAGGTCCTGAGTTAAATTCCCAGTTGTTTTTCTTAATTTTCGTTGTTTTTTGAGACCTTGTCTGTCCTGGCTGCCCTGGAACTCACTATGTAGACCAGGTTGGCCTCAAACTCACACGAGACCCTCCTGCCTCTGCCTCCAAAGTGGGGTCCTAAAAGTGTGCACCATGGCTGGCATTGAGCTTTGTCATAAGCAGTGTTAGATACATATTTAACTGGGACATTCAGTACAGGTAGGTCAGCTGTCACTTCACTTTCCCAAGGCCATCTCCAAAAGAGCAGTCTCAGTTCCTATCTTTAAAGTGTTTCCATTTTTTTTAAAGGAGGATCCAGCTCGTAATGTAGGACACATTAAATGCTTAGCTGTAGACAATGCAGTGACACTGTATTAATTCCAAGTGCTAAATGTGGTGACACCCTTCAATGAGAAACTGTCAAGGCTGCGTCCACTTAAAACAAGGAAATAGGAGGCAAAATGGAGGCCAGAGATTGAGGAGCCCAGGGCAAAATATTCAGCCTCTGTGATTGCAAAAGTAACTAGATTGCCGTGCTTTTTACTCAGAGGGGAAATGGAAGTAGTTTAAGAGAGCTTGGCTTCACTAAGTTCTCTAGTCTGAGTTACTCTCAACCCCGGCCCTCGGTTTAGCGTGTCTGGGGCAGCTTAAGAAAATGGCGTTTGCTAGAGCTTCCCGAAAGCCTTCCACATTGGTCAGCTCAATTGACTTGGGTTTTCGTGTGCCGTCACCAAGCTGTCGTCCCGCCCGCCGCCGCAGGGCTTCCACCCACGGCGAGGGGGAACCGCCCGCCCATCCCGGCAGGGGTGACATTCGAGAGGTGCTGTGAAGAGACAACTCGAACGGTCCCGGGTAACGCGACACCCTCGCCCTCGCGCGTCTCAGCTCTGACACTTGTGGAGCTGCAGGGCTCCGCTGAAGCGTACAACCTAACGAGGGAAAGAAGGCTCCTGAGGAGGGCCAACATGGCGACCAACTTCTCTTGGCACAGCCCGGTTCCCTCCTCATGATGGGCGGCCCTGTTACGACCATTGGCCAAAGCTAGAGGCGGTGCCTCGCTGCCTTCGCTGCCTCATTGGCCTGAGTATCTGAGGAGGAAGCTTGTTCTTCTCTCCCCATTCCAAGTTCCAGCCTTCACCTTTTACTCGGCGCTTAATTGGTTGTTCGTACACGTCAATATGCGTCCTGTTCCGGCTCTTTTCAGTTGTTGTCCAATCAGAACTTTGTTAACTGCCCGCCTGAATTCTGATTGGTTGAGAAAGCTTGATCCTATCCCATTCCGGTCTACTTCTTACTCTTCTCCTAAACGGACTTTGCCCAGGCATGCCCAAGATTCTGGTTGGTCGTTGTCCTGTCTTTCTTACCTAAGCTCTTCCTATCCCCATCGCTCACTGAGCCCGCCTGGCGGTTGACTGGTTTCTCTGCAAGTCCATCTTCTTCTCATCCCGCCCACCACCACTTCCTGAGTCTCTAATTGGTTATCAAAACTGAGAGGGCGGTCTCTCTGGGCGGAAACCAGGCACGCAACTTGGTCTTACACGCCTCAGCGAGAGAGCGCGTCTTGCCATTGGATAGGCTGCCCGCCTTTCCTCCGCAAGTCCCTCCTTTCACCCTCCCTCATTGGGCGGGGCAGCAGATAAGGGGCGGGGATTAGGCCGGGCTTGTGGCGCGCTGCTCCCTCCTCCTTACCCCCCCCTCCCTGTCCGGTCCGGGTTCGCTTGCCTCGTCAGCGTCCGCGTTTTTCCCGGCCCCCCCCAACCCCCCCCGGACAGGACCCCCTTGAGCTCGCCCCTCAGCTGCCACCATGAGCGGTAAGGATGAGTCCACTCCAAGCCTAGGGGTGGGAGGGGAGTGAGGGGGCGCGCGCGAGGACCGACCGGGCGGTCCCCGCTGTGAGGGGGGGGCGGGCGGGAGGCGGCGGCGGCGGCCTTGGTCCCGCCCGGGGCGGAGGGAAGGGAGGGAGAAGGGGCAGTGGCGGGGCCTCGGAGGAGGAGGGGGATGGGCTACCCGCCCCGGGGGAGGGGGCAGCGTGGCCTCGCCCGCCCCCTGCCCGCCCCGGCCACGGGGGACGGGCCTTACCCCCCACTACCCGGCCGGCCGCCTGAGGCTCCTCCCGTCGGGGGCTGGCGCCGCGGGGGCGGCCCGACCAGTCCAGGCCCCGCCTGGGCCAACCGCCTCCCCGGTCCGCCCTCCGGTCGCAGCCTGCCCCAGGCCCTCCCCCGCACCCCCGTAAATTTCCCTTCCCCCATCCGACCCGCCCTTGCCACGCCTCTCACCCCGAAACCGCCCCTTCCTTCTATGCCCGCCCCCTCAGCCCCAAACCTGGGTTCTAAGCCCTAGACCTTTTTAGCCCCTTACCTGTCCTCTCAGATGTTTCCTCACTTCCCCTTATGGTTTACTCTTTCTCGGCCTCTTCTGTTATTGTTTACACTTGATCTTTCTCCATCTCTTTTAGTCCTAATTTTAGCACACTTTCCATCCACCCACAAATTGGGTCCCCTTTTCCTTCCAGGATGCTTTTTTTTTTTTTTTTTTTTTTTTGAGATAGGATCTATGTACTACTCGTAGTAACTCGAAGTTACTATGCAGCCCTCAGACCTTTAGCTATCTGGGTGCCTCTTCCTCCTGAGTGCTGCTGGGATTAGAGTGTGCCAGCACTAGGTGCAACTTTTTATTATTTCTGAAACTGCTCTCAAATTCCCTTTCTTAGAAGTGCTATTTGTGTTGAAATCAGTTCTTACTCTGTAGCCCTGGCAGACCTAGAACTGGTGAAACACCTGGTTCATCCTTCCAAGTCTTGGGATTATAGGTGTGAGTCACCATGCCTGGCTACCAAAGCAATTTTTGAGTCATTTCTGGGGTTAATTTGTGCATGGGAAAATAGTGACCTGTCTTGGACACCATTATTAAGCCATGTGCCTTCTCTGTATGTCTATGGCTTTGGCATCCCAGTTTACTATGTAGCTGAGAATTTCTTTGAACTCTTCCCTCCACTTCCAAATTCTGGGATTTTAGGATTACCACCATATCTAGCCCTATCTGGTTAATACCTTTTTAAGACTATTCTGTCATTGCTGATGGTCAAAGCCTTAATTTTAAATCTTACGTTGTTTTTATTCCCCTCCACTTAAGTTATTTGTTTTGTAATTATTTTTAGACCAAGATCACTCCATGGATGAAGTGACAGCTGTGGTGAAGATTGAAAAAGGTGTTGGTGGCAATAATGGGAGTAGTGGTAATGGTGGTGGTGCCGCCTTTTCTCAGACTCGAAGCAGCAGCACAGGCAGTAGCAGCAGCAGTGGTGGCGGAGGAGGGCAGGTGAGTAATTAATGATGGGGAAGGTGTTGAAAGGGTATAAATATTCTTAGAAACTTCCTTAACCAAAATTTCTGGGAAAAATATCATAGGAAGTACACCTAGAAAGATAGGTGATCTAGAGGGTCCCCAAATACGAAAGTTGGAACAGTACACAGAAAGTGAGCATTTTGTTTCTGGGTTTGCTCTTTATATGCCTGCATTGTGGCTGTTTACCTGTTGAATACTGCCCCTAGGCCAGCTATCGGGTGCCACTAACTCCTTTCCTCTCTTCTGGCCAGGAATCCCAGCCATCTCCTTTGGCTCTGCTGGCAGCAACCTGCAGCAGAATTGAGTCACCCAATGAGAACAGCAACAACTCCCAGGGTCCGAGTCAGTCAGTGGGCACAGGTGAACTTGACCTCACAGCCACACAACTTTCACAGGGTGCCAATGGCTGGCAGATCATCTCTTCCTCCTCTGGGGCTACCCCTACCTCAAAGGAACAGAGTGGCAACAGTACCAATGGCAGCAATGGCAGTGAGTCTTCCAAGAACCGCACAGTCTCTGGTGGGCAGTATGTTGTGGCTGCGACCCCCAACTTACAGAACCAGCAAGTTCTGACAGGTCTACCTGGAGTAATGCCTAATATTCAGTATCAAGTAATCCCACAGTTCCAGACTGTTGATGGACAGCAGCTGCAGTTTGCTGCTACTGGGGCCCAAGTGCAGCAGGATGGTTCTGGTCAGATACAGATCATACCAGGTGCAAACCAACAGATCATCACAAATAGAGGAAGTGGGGGCAACATTATTGCTGCTATGCCAAATCTACTCCAGCAGGCTGTCCCCCTCCAAGGCCTTGCTAATAATGTGCTCTCAGGACAGACTCAGTATGTGACCAATGTACCAGTGGCCCTGAATGGGAACATCACCTTGCTACCTGTCAACAGCGTTTCTGCAGCTACCCTGACTCCCAGCTCTCAGGCAGGCACGATCAGCAGCTCTGGATCCCAGGAGAGCGGCTCACAGCCTGTCACCTCAGGGACTGCCATCAGTTCTGCCAGCTTGGTGTCATCACAAGCTAGTTCCAGCTCCTTTTTCACCAATGCCAATAGCTATTCAACAACTACCACCACCAGCAACATGGGAATTATGAACTTTACCAGCAGTGGATCATCAGGGACTAGTTCTCAAGGCCAGACGCCCCAGAGAGTTGGTGGGCTACAAGGATCTGATTCTCTGAACATCCAGCAGAACCAGACATCAGGAGGCTCACTGCAAGGAAGTCAGCAAAAAGAGGGAGAGCAAAGTCAGCAGACCCAGCAACAACAAATTCTTATTCAGCCTCAACTAGTTCAAGGGGGACAAGCTCTTCAGGCCCTCCAAGCAGCACCATTGTCTGGACAGACCTTCACAACTCAAGCTATTTCCCAGGAAACTCTCCAGAACCTCCAGCTTCAGGCTGTTCAAAACTCTGGTCCCATCATCATTCGGACACCAACCGTGGGGCCCAATGGACAGGTCAGTTGGCAGACCCTTCAGCTGCAGAATCTTCAAGTTCAGAACCCACAAGCCCAGACAATCACCTTGGCCCCTATGCAGGGTGTTTCCTTGGGGCAGACTAGCAGCAGCAATACCACCCTTACACCCATTGCCTCAGCTGCTTCCATTCCTGCTGGCACAGTCACTGTGAATGCTGCTCAACTCTCCTCCATGCCTGGCCTCCAGACCATTAACCTCAGTGCATTGGGTACTTCAGGGATCCAGGTGCACCAGCTTCCAGGCCTGCCTTTGGCTATAGCAAACACCCCAGGTAAGACATCAGTTCTTTGCATTTATCATAAACTATACTTCTCTGATACTAATGAATCTAAAGGGGGAAATAAAACTTTCTGGGATATTTCCTCAAGACTAAACACTCAAGCAAGTGTAAAATGTTTTAGTCAAGACATTTGGAGCTGAATCAATAGAAATGTCTTCTTAGTTGACCTGATGAGAAAAGAGCACTTCTGGGTAATGTCCTGTGGTTTCTACTTCCTAGGTACCACAAACTAAATAAAGCTTTGTGTGCTTTCTGCATAGGGTCTGGTAGTAAGCATTTTAGGCCTTGAGATCCATGTGGATTCTCAGTCATATTTCATATTCTTTTTGTTTTTTTCCCCTCACCCAGCAGTGATAGGGATTGAACATAAGGCCTTCTGAATCTTATGTACACTTGTTGTTATATCTCTAACCCCTTCCTTGGTTTGCAACCTTGGTTTGCAATTTGTTTTCAGAAACACCCTTTTAAGAATGTAAAAATGGATGCTGATAAGATGATGCATGCCTTTAATCCTAGTATGCAGGAGGCAGAGGCAGGTGGGTCTCTGTGACCTCAAGGCCAGCTTGATCTACATAGTTCCAGGATAGTCTGGACTAAGTAGAGAGACTCTGTCTCAAAACAAAGATTGTAAAACAGAGACTGGATGGTTTAGCAGTTAAAGTGGCTGCTCTTCTAAAGGACATTGAATTCCCAGCACCCATGTGGTAGCTGCTAACTGTGACTCTAGTCCAAGGAGATCCAACTTCTCCCTCTTCTGGCTTACTTGGTCATTGTACGAATGTGGCGCATGGTTGTATATTTAGGTTATACACATAAAAATAAAAGTTAAGATAACTAGAATGTGAAACCCAGACTAGAATTGATGCTCAGCGGTAGAGTGCTTGTCTGGCATGAGTCTAGACTTTGGATTCATGTTCAGCACCATACAAAAATTATTATTATTATTATTATTATTATTATTATTATTATTAATTAATTTATTTATTTACTTATTTATTTTTGGCTTTTTCGAGACAGGGTTTCTCTGTGTAGCCCTGGCTGTCCTGGTACTCACTTTGTAGACCAGGCTGGCCTCAAACTCAGAAATCCACCTGCCTCTGCCTCCCAAGTGCTGGGATCAAAGACATGTGCCACCACTGCCCAGCCAAAGAATTATTTTTTGAAACAGGGTCTTTCTGAGTAGCTCTGAGTGTCTGGAACTAGTTCTATAGAAAAGTGTTGAATATACTCCCATCTTGGTGGAGAAGGCATTACAATTGAGCAAGTGTCAGGAGCAGGAGGCAGCAAGCAGTTCCTCAGTTAGGTTCAGGAACCTAGCCCTGGCCAAGTAGGTTACAGATTATGATGATTCAACCTAAACAGTTTTCTCATGAGTTGTTACTCATAATTGAGGGGAAAATGGCTTAATGGATTCCTGAAAGATTTCTTTTTCTCTTTTCTCTTTTATTTTCTTCCTTCCTTCCTTCCTTCCTTCCTTTTTTTTTTTTTTTTTTTTTTTTTTGGTTTTTCGAGACAGGGTTTTTCTGTGTAGCCCTGGCTATCCTGGAACTCACTCTGTAGACCAGGCTGGTCTCAAACTCAGAAATCCACCTGCCTCTGCCTCCCAAGTGCTGGGATTAAAGGCGTGCGCCACCACCGCCCGGCCTTTCTTTTTTTTTTTAATGTTATTTATATGCATGTGTTTATATCTGTGTATTTGTGCAATTTGGGTGGGTGTGTGCTACAGGAGGCTAGAAGAAGTCATCTGGTTTCCTGAGGCTGGAGTCCCAGGTGTTTGTGGTCACCTGGTATGTATGGGTGCTGGGAACCATACTCTTCCCTCTGAAAGCATCCAGATCTTTTAACCACCGAGCCATCTCTCCAGCCTCAGAAAGATTTTCAACAAGTTGAGTTTCTGGTTTTCTTTGTTTGTTTTGGGGGGTTGTCTTTTGTTTTTGTGTTATTTTGTTTGTTCATTTGAGGACGGATCTTACTAAGAGACCCTGGCTATCCTGGAGCTCTCTATGTAGGCCACGTTAACCTTGAACTCACAGAGATCTGCTTATCTGTCTCCTAGTGCTGGAATTAGAGGTGTGCAGTAGCATACTTGATTTTCCTAGTTGGTCTTTAACACCCCACCTTCTGTGCAAACTGAGTAATCAATCATTGGATATATAGATACGGTGATCACTTCTTGTATGTAATCCCACAACTTGGAATGTTGTGTAGGGGAGAATCATGAGTTCAAAGGTTGGGCTAGTTGCTAGGTAGTAGTGGCTCATGCCTTTAATCCCAGTATTTGGGAGGCAGAGGCAGGTATATTTCTTGAGTTTGGGGCTAGTCTGAATTTCCAGCCTGATTTAGAGTGAGTTCCAGGACAGCCAGGGGTACACAGAGAAACCCTGTTTCCAACACCACCAACCCCCCCCCCCCAAAAAAAAAAAACATAAATACACACAAAAAAATCAAAGGCTAACTAGCTGCTGGCTATATGGGGAGGCCTTGTCTCAAAAACAAAAAAACCCTACTAAAACCAACAATAAGGTATTAGAGAGCCAAAAGTCAGAACCATAAGATAAAACTGAAGCCCTTTTTAGATTTTGTCATTTTAGAATGTATCATAAGGCTGATTATTGTCTATCAAAAGGATCAGTGCTGGTTTGAGCTACTTAGTGATTTCTTGTCTCTCCCCAAAATAAGTTTTTAAAAAAATTACCATGTAGGTCAACATGGAACTATATATTTTGGGGCACAGGCTCATATTCTATACCTCAGGATAACCTCATTGCAATGGATCCAGCTAGAAATTTGGATCATTTTGATTTCTAAAAGGTTTGTGACTTAGGCTTAGAAAACAGTTGTGAAGCATTTCCATTGCTCACTCATGCTTTGGGGGAAGTTTGTCATTTGATATATCTAGTGGTCAGGACAGCTTTGTAAAATTGATTCTCTTCCACCTGTATGTAAGCTCCAGGTGTTGAGCTCAGGTGGTCCAGGCTTGCTCAGGAACACCTTTACTGAGCAGCATTTTGACCTGGAAAGCCCATTTTGTAAGTTAAGATTGTTTTCTTGATTAATATGCTTTCGAAGATACATGTGGTTAATTTTTAATTTTTTTTTAAGATTTATGTATTTTATGTATATGGAAACACTGTAGATGTCGTCAGACACACTAGAAGAGGGCATCAATCAGATCCCATACAGATGATTGTGGGCCACCATGTGGTTGCTGGGAGTTGAACTCAAGACCTCTGGAAGAGCAGTCAGTCAGTGATCTTAACCTCTGAGCCATCTCTCCAGCCTCCCGGTTTTTATTTTCCTTAAAGACCAGGTCTCACCATGTAGCTGAGTGGCACCTTGAACTTGTGATCTTATTAGCTGCAACTCCAAGTAAAACCTCTACCTGGTTTTACTAGGTGCTGCTGGCCTTTGAACCCAGAGTCTCATGAATATTATGCAAGCACTCTCCAACTGAGCTACGTTTCTAGCTCCTAAATTTCCTTTTTTGTTGTTAAACTGGTCATGATTGTAACTCCCCTCCCTCTTTTTTAATTGTTCAAATTTTATCTTTAAAAATATTATAGTTCCCTAGAGACTTAGACTTCCAGGTGTTTAGTTGTTACAGAATACCTTATTTTACCCTCTTTTCTGTTACAGTATTACTATGTATTAGAAAACTCAAACATTAACAATACTTTCATCCTTTTCACAGAATAGTATAGTAGAAAGTCCATTGAATGTAAAACCATCATACTGTTCTAAGATGAGGTAGCCTTAGAAACTACAGCTTTGGGCCAAGTTTGGTGTCTCATAACTTTAATTACAGTACTCTGAAGGTAGGGACAGGCAAAGGGCTACATATATAGTAAGAACCTGTCTTTTTAAAAAAAAGAGAGAGAGAGAGAGAGTGCGCGAGCGCGCAGGACTGTAGTGCCTCAAGACTTTAATCCCAGCAGAGGCAGGTGGATCTCTGAGTTCTGTGACAGCCAGGGCTACACAGGAAACCTTGTCTGGAAAAATCAAAACACCAGAAGGAAGGAAGGAGGAGGGAGAGCTGTAGCGTGTTTCATGTTTACTCAAGTCTCATCACATTATTTTTAAAGTCATTTTAAAAAAATGCTTAGGGTTTTCTATTGATTTTTACTCTTTACTTTTGTGTTGAATATACAAAGGCATAAATCTAGAACCGAGATAAAACCCTTACTTCTGTGTCCCATATTTTTCAGACTTTGCCCTGGCGGGTGGTAGTGAGGGAAGGGACCACCCTGTTAACTGAGGTTAGTTTCCAAATGTGAAATGATATGTAAGTTCCTAGAGTTGTTTTTGTTTTTAACTAACCCATAGCCTTTTTCTTTTTTAATCAATAACTTTTTCTTTTTTTGTTTTGTTTTGTTTTGTTTTTCGAGACAGGGTTTCTCTGTATAGCCTTGGCTGTCCTGGAACTCACTCGATAGACCAAGCTGGCCTTGAACTCAGAAATCCACCTGCCTCTGCCTCCCAAGTGCTGGGATCAAAGGCGTGTGCCACCACCGCCTATACAATTTTTTAAAATGGTAATCAAAGGCCTTATAAGTTTGGTAATGCTCAGTCAGAAGTGTAACCCAATACCCAACCTAGATATATCAACTACCTTTGACTGGAGAACAGATAATCTTGATGTCTACAATTCACATGAAAATTTCAGGCACTAAAAACTTCTACATCTGCTAAGTTTCATTGGGGTCAGGAACATGTTTTGTCTCACAATTAAGTTGAATGTAATACCGGCATTGGTTTGCTAGCAGTGTCACTCAAGTTGGGGTCAGATTGCTTAGACCTAGTTCATTAAAAAGTTGTGTTTTTGACTAGTGCATATGAACATTAGAAATGACATTTAGGTTATAAAAATTTTTGTTTTGTTTTGGTTTTTCGAGACAGGGTTTCTCTGTGTAGCCCTGGCTGTCCTGGAACTCACTCTGTAGACCAGGCTGGCCTCGAACTCAGAAATCTGCCTGCCTCTGCCTCCCAAGTGCTGGTATTAAAGACGTGCGCCACCACAGCCCGGCTAGGTTATAAAAATTTATTTCCCCTGAGATTTAGTTTTTTGTTGTTTAGACTGGCTTGAGACTATGGAGTCCAGGCTGGCTTCAAACTTATGGTAATCCTCTTGCCTCAGCCAATGAGTGTTTACAGATATGAGCATTTAGAATTAGCATTTTGTGCAAAAGCTCATATGAGAAACATTTCAGTTTTAAGATAATGTAGTTTATCAAATGAAGCATGTTACTGAATCTTTATCTAACACTTGTTTATTGAAGTGATGGTGCTTTTTATTTTTTATTTGTTTTTTTTTTTTGTTTGTTTGTTTGTTTTGTTTTGTTTTGTTGTTTTTTTTGAGACAGGGTTTCTCTGTGTAGTCCTGGCTGTCCTGATACTCACTCTGTAGGCCAGGCTGGCCTCAAACTCAGAAATCCGCCTGCCTCTGCCTCCCAAGTGCTGGGATTAAAGGCGTGCGCCACCACCGCCCGGCTGTGATGGTGGTTTTTAAATGATGACTTCTGTTTAAAGAGAAGTTCTTTAAATATCAGCATTTTTATTGCTTTGAAACTCAGTGAGATATGAGAAGACAGTCTTTATTTCAATTGTTCCTATCTGTATATTCCAATTGCTTTGTCTAAATGACGATATGGTAGCACCATCCAAAGCACTTGGGAGACTAAAGGATTTGGAGTTCAAAATCATTTTCGGCTGTGTTGACAGTAAATTTGAGACTAGCCCTTGTTTTCAATAACAGCAAAACTCAAAACAGACAAACAAAAGTCCCTGAATAGAATTTTCCCCTTTTGAAGACCTGAAAATACCTTTTTTCTTTTTTGATTCTCTTTCTCCCTCCTATTTCCAGGGTGTTGTGTAACCCAGGTTGACCTCTAGCTGATTTTCAACTCCTGATCTATTGCTTCAGCTTCAAAAGTTGCTGTGATCGTGGGTGTGTCCACAATACCCAGTGAAAACTTATTGTAGAGAACTATTTAAAAAATTATTTGTTATTTTTATTTTATGTGCATTGGTGTTTTGTGTGTTCCTGCGAGGGTGTTAGATACCCTGGAACTGGAATTACAGATATTTGGAAGCCACTACATGGGTGATAGGAATTGAATCCAGGTCCTCTCGAAGAGCAGCCACTATCTTTTTAACAATCGAGCCATCTCTCCAATCCCCTCTGTAAAAAGCTTTTAAGTGAATTTTGGAGAATTGGTTGCAAATCTTGATTATAACTTGAATTTTTATATGTGCTTCCATTTTTTTTTGTTTTTAGGCTGTGAGTTGATTATGGAAACTGGACAGCATTACTTGTTATACAAGTTTGGGTTCACATATCTAATTTTTGTATATCTACCATCTTACCTATGTGCAAAAGAAATGGTATCCAGACTGCTTTGAAGTTTTTTTTAAACAGGAAATACCTAGGTCACAACAAAGATTTGCCCTTTTTAAAGATTTATTCTTAGTATTTTATGTGTATGAATATTTTGCATGCAAGACTGTGTACCACATATGTACTTGGTGCTTGAGGAGGTGGTGAGCCTCCATGTAGATTCTGGTTTTTTAAAACAGCAGGAGCCTTTAACCATGGAACCATCTCTCCAGCCCCCCCCCACCACACACACACACAAATTTGCCTTTTAAAAGATGAGAGAACTTATAGCTGGCCAGGATGACTCACATCTTTAATCAAAGTGCTTGGGAAGCTGGTAAATCTCTTGAGTTTGAGGTCAGCCTGGACTAGGTGGAGTAGGGGGAAAGAAGGGAGAATGATGAGGGACTTATTTTAAGTTCCTACCTGTTCTTCCCTTAGCCACCCTCTTCCTACATACTGTTGAACATGAAAATCCAATAGAGATGCCTGTGTTTTGTTTAAGGAGTCCTCTTTGTTGTTTTTGCTTTTTTAAGACATGGTCTCTATATAGCCCTGGCTGTCCTGAACTCTCTCATAGACTAACTAACTCAAAGAGATTTACGTACCTCTGCCTCCCTACCCTTTGGATTAAAAGCATATGGCCAGTGTGATCTGTTTTTTTGACTCTCTTCTCTCTCTGTCTGTCTCTCTCTCTCTCTCTCTCTCTCTCTCTTTTTAATTCGTATGGGTGTTTTCCTGCATGTATGTCTGTATACTTACTATATGCCTGGTACTTAATGCCAGAAGAGGAATTCAAATCCCTCAGAACTAGAGTTATAGATGGTTGTGAGTGGCCATGTGGGAGCTGGGAATTAAACCCAGGTCCTCTGGGAGAGTAGCTAATACTCTTAACCTGAGCAGTCTCTCCAGCCTTTGACTCTTATTTTATTTCTTTGATGTAGGGTTTCATATTGTCTAGACTAACCTCAGACTCACTGTGTATCTGATAAAGACCTTGGACTTCGTATGTATGTATGTATGTATGTATGTATGTATGTATGTATGTATGTATGATAATGCGGTACCTGCACATAAGTGTGCAGGTTCATGTGCTCCTGTGCCTGCATGCAGAGATTCCAACAAGACCTCAAGTATCTTTATCTCTGTCAGCCCTATTGCTTTGAGAGAGAGTCTCTGTCTGAACTGGAAGTTCACATTTTCAGCTAGGCTAGCTGATGGGTTATTGAATGATCAGGTTCTGCCTGTCTCTGTCCCAGCATGCTAATGCTGGGTCTGTAAGTATATGCTGTTATACATAGCTTTTCATATGGTGCTGGGGATTTGAACTCACATACTCATGTTTACACAACAATCTCTTTACCCACTGAGCTCCCTAGCCCCAGGACCTTAAATTTCTGATACTCTGTCATCACCTACCCAGTGTTGAGTTTGTAAGTGCCCACAGTAGTGCCCAATTTATGCAGTACTGAGAATCAAACTCAGGACTTCATGTGTGCTACATAAGTTCTCTACAGACCAATTTCTGACTACCTTTCCTATTTTTTCCTTGAGAAGCTATTAACAATAAATTTGGGCTGAAGAAATGGCTCAGTGGTTAAGAGCAGTGACTACTCTTCCAGAGGTCCTCAGTTCAGTTCCCAGCAACCACATGGTGGTTCACAACCATCTGTAATGGGATCTGATGCCCTCTTCTGGTGTCTCTGAAGACAACTACTGTGTACTCATATACATGAGATAAATAACCCTTTTATCTTATTGTTCTTTGCCAGTTTTCTAAGTGATTCTGGATAATGCCTTCAGGTCTCTTGTTCCTAATTTTTGAGGTTATCTTATATCTTGAGATGTAGCAAAGGATGACCTTGAACTTCTGATCTTGCTGCACCTATCTCCCAAGTGTGTATGACCATAGACTATAGGTTTCCATCAGAATATTGAATATTTTTGGTTTTTGAGACTGGATCTCATGTGGTAGTCCAGGCTGTCCTCTAACTCAGGACATTTATGGACATGCTATTTCACCCTCCTGAATGATAAAATTGGAAGCATTTTATGTTTTTTGTTTTGTTTTGTTATTTTGAGACAGGCTTTCTCTGTACAGCCCTCGCAGTCTTGGAACTCTGTAGACCAGGCTGACCTCTGACTCAGAGATCAGCCTGCTTCTGCCTCTTGAGTGCTAGAATTAAAGGTATATTCTACCACGCCTGGCCCCCTTTTCTTTTTTAATATTTGGGGGTGTATGTATGTATGTAAGTAAAACATGTGCCTATGTGAGTGTGCATGTTAAGTTCGTGGAAACCAGAGCAGTTGTTGAGTGTCTTCTTATTACTGTCTGGCCTGTCCCTTGGAGTTAGGCCCCCTCCCCAAATCTGGGACCTGTAATTGTAATATATTGTCCAGCATACCCCGATTCTGTGTTGGTGTGTACAAATATGCAGAAGCCAGAAGTGACATCAGGTGAGTTCTTTAGATGCTTCACTGTATTATTCATTAATTCATTTATATTTATTCTTGTGTACTTGTGTGTCTTACCTGTATGTTTGTCTGTACCACATTTGTGCCTTGAGCTTGAGGTTAGAAGAGGGTATCAGATCCCCTGGCACCAGAGTTTCAAATAGTTATGAGCTGCTGTGGAAACCAAACCTGGTTCTTGTACAAAAGTGGCTAGTGCAACCCCATCTTTGATTGCTGAGCTATCTGGGGGGGGGGGGGGGGGGTGGAGAGGGACGAGATCAAACCATTTTAGTCAAAGAGGATTGAGGTAGAGGCTGGAGTTTAATTTTGCTTCCTTGGTAGGCATATTTCTGGCCCTATGTCCACTAAAAGCCTTTAATGAGTTTTTTTTCTGAAGGACTTAATGATGTGTTATGATGCCAGTGAAATACTGTTCAGAGATACTGAGCTCAGCTTGCCCTAAGAATGTACCTAGAGAAAAAATTACAGAGTATGAACGGAAAAATGGCACAGTTGGTGAGAGTTCTTTGGTACAGTTTGGGAGTTCAGTTTAGATAAGTCCCAGGGTGGTTTTTTTTTTGTTTTGTTTTTTGCTTTTTTTTTTTAAAGATTTAATTATTTTTGAGGGTTGGAGCGATGGTTCAACTGTTAAGAGTATTGGCTGCTTTTCCAGAGGTTCAATTCTCAGTACCCACATTGCAGCACCATTACTCCAGTTCTAGGTTATCCGACACCCTCACAGGCATACATGCAGGCAAAACACCAGTGCACATTTTTTTAAAAAAACAAAAAAACAAAAATTAATTCTTTTATTTTGTTTGTCTCAGCATCATGTGCGTGTAGTATCCACAGAAGCCAAACTGGAGTTAAAGATGGTTGTAAGAAATCATGTAGGTACTTGGAATCCTGCCTGATCCCTCTGGAAGAACAGGCAGGTTTTTGTTTTTTTTTTTTTTTTTTTCTTTTTTGGTTTTTCGAGACAGGGTTTCTCTGTGTAGTCCTGGCTGTCCTGGAACTCACTCTGTAGACCAGGCCGGCCTCGAACTCAGAAATCTGCCTGCCTCTGCCTCCCAAGTGCTGGGATCAAAGGCTTGTGCCACCACCGCCAGGCCGTCAGGCAGTGTTTTAAAGAATCAAGCCATCTCTCTGTTTTTAGCCCCTGAAGTCTGGTTCTTTAAGCCTCCATGTTGTAGCTGCTGAAATGGTAGAGGTTGGCAATACAACCTAGAATAGTTCACTTTAGTGTTTGTTTGTGTACTTAGTTTTGAGAAAGGATTTTATTATGTAGTCCATACTGGCTTCAGTCGTTATCCTCCTGCCTCAGTCTCATGAGTGCTGGAAATAGTTCACTTGTTTGTTTTGGGGCAGGGTGTCTCTGTAGCCCTGGCTGTCCTAGAACTCCCTGTATAGATAGATAAGGCTGGTCTTGAACTCACAGAGATCTGCCTGCCTGTCTTCCCAGTGTTGGGATTGAAGGAGTACACCACGACACCTGGCTTTGAGTACTATTTCTACTTCTGTTTATTGTGCTTCTGCTGTGATTGAGAATGAATTGACACTGAAAGTACACAGTGGCCAGGAATGGTGGCTCATGCTTATAATCCTTGCAGTTGGGAAGTTGGGGCAAAATTTTGTCTTATTTTGCCTTGTTTATGACACTATCTGTGTGACTCATTAAATTCATTGTGTGGCAGGGACTGACTATTCCTGCCAGCTGCACTTTTTGAGCATTGGAATTATAGGCAATCAGCTTTATGACCTACATTTTCTTTTTTGTTTGTTGTTTTTCAAGACAGGTTTTTCTCTGGAGCCTTGGATTTCCTGGGAACTCACTCTGTAGGCCAGCCTTGGCCTCAAACCCAGATCCACTTGCTTCTGCCTCCTGAGTACTGGGATAAAAAGTGTGCCTTTTGTCTTTATATTCATGATAAATGACAAAACTCAAGCCTTAGTTAGGGAACATTAACAAAACTGAAATTAATATTTAGATTTGATGGAAAGACTTCCAGAATATATTCTCTATGTTTCTAAAATTTATACAGTCACTTCTTTTTCTCTTAAAAGTCTGATAAGTTAAAAAAAAACTGCTGTCTTATTTAGTCACAGTGACATCTACTGGTGAAAGTCATTAGCACCATTTTGCTGATTGCTGTGCTTTAAAGAAAACGACTACCTATTTCTTTGAGGCAAGTTTTCAATTAAAAAAAAAAAGTAGTATACCAAAGAGAAAGTTACAGTCTAAATGTTTTTAACTACAGAGAAATACAGAAGATATAAAAGGGAAAGGGGAAAAAAGTTAAGGTTTCTCATCATGCTTACTAACTAGTTCAAGTATTTTTTTGTGCATGTACTTGACAGGATCTCACTTTATAGCTCAGTCTGGTTTCACTCTCCTCCTGCACCTGCCTGGTAGTGCTGAGATGACAGCCATGTTCCACTTTTCCAAGCATGGATTTTATTAGTTGTAAACTTAAAATTTATTTTATGTGTATGGCTGTTCTGCCTGAATGTGTATTTATACACCCATGTTTATGTACATGGATGCTGTGTACTAGAGGAGCCCAGAAGAGGGTAGGGTATCAGATACCCTGGAACTAGAGTTAAAATGGTTGTGACCTGCCGTGTATGTGCTGTGATTCAAAACCAGGTCCTCTGAGCAGTCAGTATTCTGAGCCAGTTCCCAACTCTCCTAATGCTACAGTGCCTCATGTTGTGGTGACTACCCAACCATAAAATTATTTTCATTACTTCATAACTGTAATTTTGCTACTGTTATGAATGTAAGTATTTGTTTATCTGATAGTCTTAGGCAGCTTCTGTAGAAGGGACCCCAGATTGAGAACCACTTCTAAGTCTTCTTTCCTGCTCATGGTGAGCTTCCCCGCTTCCGCCCCCTTGGTCGTTTGGTGCATGCTTTTAATACTAGTATGAGGGAGGCAGAAGCTGGTGAATCACTTAAGTTCCAGGCCTCCATATTGAGATCTTGTGTTTCTCTCTCTCTGTGTGTGTGTGTGTGTGTGTAGAGAGAGAGACATACAAAGGGAGGAAGGAAGAAAGAAAATTATGTGTACTTGTACGTCTACCTCTTTCTGTTTACATGTGTGTCAGTGCAGGTGTTTGTAGAAGCCAGAAGGTGTTGGATACCCAGGAGCTGAAGTTACAGACTAAGATTGTTAAGAGACCTACTGCCGGGCGGTGGTGGCACACGCCTTTAATCCCAGCACTTGGGAGGCAGAGGCAGGTGGATTTCTGAGTTGAGACCAGCCTGGTCTACAGAGTGAGTTCCAGGACAGCCAGGGCTATACAGAGAAACCCTGTCTCGAAAAACCAAAAAAAAAAAAAAAGAGAGAGACCTACTATAAGAGCTAAGTCCTGGTGCTGGAGAGATGGTTCAGCAGTTAAGAACACCAGCTTCTCTTCCAGAGGTCCTGAGTTCAATTCCCAGCAAACACATGGTGGCTCACAACCATCTGTAATGGGATCTGATAACCTCTTCTGGTGGGTCTGCAGACAGCTACAGTGTACTCACATAAAATAAAAATAAACCTTAAAAGAAATCTAAAGTTAAATAAAATAAACCCCACAAAACCATACAGAGATCCATCAGCTTCTTTCTCCCTGGTATTGAGATTAAGCATGCATCCAGCCAAAGAGCCAATCTTAAGTAGATGTAAAATACATTTAGATCTGTACATCAAGTGCATGCCTGGTGCCTGCAGAGCTCAGAAGATAGGGTCAAATCCCCTGGAACTGAAGTTACAGACAATTGTCAACAGTCATTACACTTATCCACTGAGCCATCTTTTCACGCCCTATGCCTAGCTTTTTTCTCCTTAGGATACCCAAATGTTTTCTTTTGTGTCTCAAAAGTCTGTGCTTACTCTACCATATATTCTCCTCCATCTTCACATTTGGGAGGTCAGGGTTGGAAGAAGAGGTTCTCACTAAGTTGTCCATTCTGTCCTCTGACCTCTCAGGCATCCTGTATGTATGTATGCATGAGTATGTGATGCTCAGACATACATGCAAGAAAGGCATTCATATACATAAACTAATCTAAAAATACCTTCATCAGATTACCTCTGTAGACAAGTCGGTAGGTTATTTTCTTGTATAATACTTGATATGGGAGAACCCAAGCACAGAGGGACCTGGGTCTCCAACAGATCTCAGCTGGGTATGGTGTAAGCAGGATGACCAAGCCTTGAGGATTAGGCCAATCCTACTTTTTGGTTCTTGCCTTGTTCTGCGGTAACTTCCCTCAGAATGGAGTATGGTCTGAAAGTTGTAAAATAAAGTGAACCCTTTACTTCCCAAGTTATGTTTTTGTTATGGTGTTTTTCACAGCAAGATGACAGACAGAAATCCAGAAGCCTAATTGGAGTTTTTAGAAATATATAAAAACTAGCTTTTTGAATGGAGAATACTTGCCTACTGTGGGAAGGCCCTCAGATCAGTTCTAGAATGGTGTTTTGTTTTATAGTTCTTGATGTTTTCATTTCATCATGCTTTAGTAATTCCCAAGATTTTTTTTCTCCACAAAGAAAAGGTTTTGACTCTTAGTGATCTTGGAAGGTTGTGGCTTTAGCCACACTTCTTTACTTAGAAGAAACTGAAAAGATCCATAGCATCCATAGTTGTTTCAGAAATTGATGCTAGAGGCAACAGTTGGGTTTGGCCAAGACTGTCATTACACTGCGCCTCTGGTTTTCTAGTTACTCTCGTCACAGGAAGGCCAATCTTTAATTTATCTCATTGCTTAACTACTAGTACCATGTTTTAAGATTAAATTGTTCTTTTTTTAAAACTATTATGAAAAGGGGTGGAGAACAGATTCCAGTGTGATATTGATGTCATATTGGCTTCATATTTGTCATGGGTATTACTGTTTAGTCCAGGTTATTCTGGAACTACTATGTAAACTTAAACCTATAGACCCTTGGCAGTCCCTCAGATACTTATTTGGGACGATGAGCCTGAAGATTGCTTGAACCTAGGAGTTCAAGGTCATCCTGGGCAAATATAGCAAGGCCTTATATCAGATAAAATAAGAGAGAGAGGCTGGAGAGATGGCTCAGTGGTTAAGAGCACTGTCTGCTCTTGGAAAGGTCCTGAGTTCAAATCCCAGCAACCACATGGTGACTCATAACCATCTGTAACGGGATCTAGTGCCCTCTTCTGGTGTGTCTGAAGACAATGTACTCACATACCATAAAATAAATAAATCTTTGAGAGAGAGAGAGAGAGAGAGAGAGAGAGAGAGAGAGAGAGAGAGAGAACGAACGATCTTGAAGAAATAGTGTGTTATGGGCTATCGAGATGGCTCAGCAGGTAAAGGTACTTGCTGTCAAGACTGACAGCCTGAGATTGGTTGTTCCTGGAACTCATGTGGTAGGAAGAGAGCTGATGCAGGCGGTGGTGGCGCACGCCTTTAATCCCAGCACTTGGGAGGCAGAGGCAGGCAGATTTCTGAGTTCGAGGTCAGCCTGGTCTACAGAGTGAGTTCCAGGATAGCCAGGGCTACACAGAGAAACCCTGTCTCGAAAAACCAGAGAGAGAGAGAGAGAGAGAGAGAGAGAGGGGGGGGGGGGGGGGGGGGGGGGGGGGGGGAGGGGGGGGGGGAGGGAGAGGGCGAGAGAGAGAGGGCGAGCGAGCGAGCACGTGAGCCAGCTGATTGTCAGAAGTTGTCCTTTGGCTTAGACATGCATCTTACACACACTAATAATGGAAGAACTGTAATTAAAAGTTTGAAAAGAGAAAGGATGGTGCTATGAGTGTGATGTATCAGTGAGATTTTCTTCTTTTAATTTAATGTAATTTAATTTTTTTTTTTCTGGTTATTTAAGACAGGGTTTCTTTGTGTAACCCTGTTTCTCCTAGAGCTCCTTCTTGTAGACCAGCCTGGCCTCAAATTCACACGAGGTCCACCTGCCTCTGCCTTTCAAATGCTGAGATTAATAGCCTGTGCCACCATCACTTGGCTCTGCAGTGAGATTTCTGTAGCTGCTTTGTCCTGCCCATTGTCACCTTTCTCCTTTTCTTTCTATATCAGGTGATCATGGAGCTCAGCTTGGCCTTCATGGATCTGGTGGTGATGGGATACATGATGAGACAGCAGGTGGAGAAGAAGGAGAGAACAGCCCTGATCCCCAACCCCAAGCTGGTCGCAGGACTCGACGGGAAGCATGTACATGCCCTTATTGTAAAGACAGTGAGGGAAGGTGAGTTTATTTTCTTGAATATAGAATTTTTCTTTTCTTTTTTTTTTTTTTATAGAAATAAACAATGAACATAGAAATATGTGGAAAAGTATATAGTTTTACTATTTAAGACATGGGAGAGGACTGGAGAGATGGCTCTGTAGTTCAGAGCACTGACTGCTCTTCCAAAGGTCCTGAGTTCAATTCCCTGCAACCACATGGTGGCTCACAGTGTTGGGATCCCATGTCTTCTGGTGTGTCTGAATAGAGTGACAATTGTGGTCACATATGTTTGTAATCCCATGTTTTGTGATAGACTTTTCCCAGGGAGGTGTAACATATACATGTGTCTATTTAACCCCAAATAGGGAGTATATAAAATGAGGGTTTTGGCACCAGATATATAAAGTTGAGGACATGACCCTGACCGCTCCAAGGTGTGGTTGAAGGGAAGATAGGAGGTACAGCCAGAAGTACTGAAGAGTCCAGAGCAAGGAGAGAAAGTAGTAGACTAAATAATAACCAATAAATTGGACCTGGCCATAACAGGAGAGAGAACAGGGTAGAAAGTGAGAGAGAAATATAAAAAATGAGAGGCAAGAGAGCACCTGTCTAAATGGCAAGGTTGTATGGGGACTATAAACTTAGGGAGGGAAGATTATAAGCTGGAAAAGTTTAGGGTGGTGGTCAGGGTGAGAAGAGTTAGGATGGACTTTAACAGGTATTTGCAATATATATATATATATATATATATATAAATATATATATATATATATATATATTTGTTTTTTTTCGAGACAGGGTTTCTCTGTGTAGCCCTGACTGTGTATATTTTTTAAGTATTTATTATTTATATGAGTACACTGTAGCTGTCTTCAGACACACACCAAAAGAGGGCATCAGATCGCATTACAGATGTCGTGAGCCACCATGTGGTTGCTGGGAATTGAACTCAGGACCTGTGGAAGAACAGTCAGTGCTCTTAACCATTGAGCCATCTCTCCAGCCCATATATTTTTTTTTTTTCTGTTTTGGTTGGTTTTGTTTTTTTGAGACAAGATCTCACAATTCAACCTCTCCTGCTTTAGCCTCCCAAGTGCTGGGACTAAAGACACGTGGTCTGCCAAGGTCAGCAGCTTTTATTTTATTTTATTTATTACTTGTTTGTTTTTGAAACAGGGTCTCTTTATGTAGCCCTGGTTATTCTGGAACTCACTATGCAAACCAGTCTGTCCTTGAATTCACAGAGACACTCCTAGCTCTGCCTTCCCTGTGCTTGGATTAAAGGTGTGAGACCACACCCAGCTCCTGTAAACATAACTTTTATTCACTTGATGTCATTGTACTCTAACCTAGAACTAGGCCTATAATTCTACTGCCTCTGAGATTTACTGCTAAGTAAGCTTTTGTTGGCTGGTTCATTACAGTTATTCTGGCTCAGAACTCCTTCAAGCTGACTGATTCAAACAGGCTTCTGCTTCTCACTTAATTTCCCTGCTTCACATCAAACTAACTCTAGCAATCTGTTCTGATCTTTTGACTCCTTCTAATTCTCTAGCTTGTTCTGTCTTTACCTGTGTCTAGCTTATTATAACTTTCTTCAACCTGTTTTTTTGTGGGGATGAGGGAGCCTTTCCCTGTAAAACTGCCTCTGAATTCCATTAACTGACTGAACAGAGCTGTCTAGAACTCAGGGATCTGCTTGCCTCTGTCTCCTAGGATTAAAGGCATGCCTATATCCTAGCCTGTCCTCCAGTGGAGATGCCATAGTGAGTTCTAGGATTACAGAGACCTAGAAGATCTTTGGATACGATCTCTTGATAGAGTGACCATGTTGTGAATTATAATTCCTCTATAAGCTCCTTATTTTATTTTACATGGAATCAGGGTGATGCTACATCTCCTAACTTGGCCTTGAATTTTTGGTTCTTGGAGCAAGAGATTCTAAGGATGAGCCTCCATGCTTTTCTTTCACCCTTAATATTTAGGCCTGGAGTAGTAGCTAGTAGCTCATTTTGTTTATTTTAGTTTTTCAAGACAGGGTACGTATGTACGTACGTATGTATGTATGTATGTATTTTTATGTAGTCCTGGCTGTTTTGGAACTTTGAAGATCAGGCTGGTTTTTTTGTTTATTTGGTGTTTTTGTTTTTGTTTTTCTGAGACAAGGTTTCTCTTTGTAGCTCTGGCTGTCCTGGAACTCACTCTGT
Organism: Rhabdomys pumilio; assembly: GCA_030674055.1. Lineage (NCBI taxonomy): Eukaryota > Metazoa > Chordata > Mammalia > Rodentia > Muridae > Rhabdomys > Rhabdomys pumilio. The sequence goes on along the minus strand of JANHMN010000012.1, from coordinate 1,230,672 downwards.
AGACCAGGCTGGCCTCCAACTCAGAAATCCAACTCAAAAATCCGCCTGCCTCTGCCTCCCAAGTGCTGGGATTAAAGGCGTGCGCCACCACTGCCCGGCTTCTTGTTTTTTGAGATAGTAGTTTTGCTCTGTATCCTTGGCTCAGTCTGGTTTTACACGTTAAGTCTGTTCTTTTTGAGAGTAAGTTCCTCTGCTCCTGAGTACTAGAATTCCAGGTACATATCACCTATACCTGGCAGAATTGTAGTGGTTTTCCTATTGTTGATATTTTTGAAACAAGGTCTTACTGTATAACTCTAGGTATCCTGGAACTCAACATGTACTTGGTTGTACTTGAACACACAGCGATCTAACTTCCTCTACCTGTTGATCACCACAATACCCAGCCTAACTTGTAGTTTTGAGACCTTTCTTCAAATCCCCAAAAATTTCCTCTTAGAGATCTTCTTGATGCCCACAAATGTATCATGTATAAGGAAAACTTGGCTTAGCAAAGACTTTAAAACTATCCTGTGAGAGATGGAGAGAGACAGGCTCTGCTGTGTCCTTGTCTGGCCTCTGGGCTGAAGTAGTTCCTTTAGTTCCCAAATAGCTAGGATACAGACACGTGCTATTGCACTTGCCTGTTTGTTTTCCCTTTTTACAAGTTTTATTCAGCCCATTCTTCTTTCTCCATTAAATCTCTGATACTGCACTGGTTAGGCATTTCAGTAGGTAAGAGTACTTGTTGTAAAAATAAGGACCTGAATTCAAGTTCTCAGCACCCATTCATTCATTCATTCATTCACTCATTCACTCATTTATATTTATTAGTTAGGGTTTCCCTATGTAGCCCTGGCTGTCTTGCAGCTCACCATACAGACCATGCTGCTCTTGTTTTGCACCCCCACGCCTGGCCAGCTCCAACGTTTTTAAAAAAAATTTCTGACGGGAGGTAATCTATAACTTGGATTTTGTAAGTGAAAAATCATAATCACCTAAGCATTTACCTCTGATGCCAAGTTTGGTGGTGACTCAAACCTGTAATTCCAGCACTTGCAAGGTAGAGGAAGAAAGAGCTGGAGACCAAAGTCGGTCTCAGCTAGCTATATATTAAAATTTAAAGCCAGCCTGAACTATATGAGACCCTGCCTCAAAGCTCTCTCTCCTTACACACACACACACACACACACACACACACACACACACACACACACA
>JANHMN010000012.1:1186416-1229465 GCA_030674055.1 Rhabdomys pumilio | reverse complement strand
ACACACACACACACACACACACACACACACACACACACACACACACACGAACTGTGTGTGAGGGTTTGAGGAGATGCAACTTATAAGAGAGCTTGTCTTGATGAGAGTTTCAAAGGCAGCTTCAGTTACATAATACATTGTCACAAACAGAACAAGGATCTGGGGCTGGAAAGACGTCTCTGCAGTTGTTCTTCCACAGTACCTGAGATCAGTTCCTAGCACCCATGTCAGTAGCTCTTAACGACCTGTGACTTCAGCTACAGGAATCTGGTGCCTTTTCAGACACCTGTATTCACATGCACACAACCAGACATGGACAAATCTTTTTTGTAAAGAATTTATTTGTCTGGGTGGCGATACCCTTTAATCCCAGTACTCCTGAGGCAGAGGCAGTTGGACCTCTGTGAGTTTGAGGCTAGCCTGGTTTACAGAGCAAGTTGTAGGATAGTCAAGGCTACACAAAGAAACTGTGTCTCAAAAAACAAAAAACGCTGGGCGGTGGTGGCGCACGCCTTTAATCCCAGCACTTGAGAGGCAGAGGCAGGCGGATTTCTGAGTTCGAGGCCAGCCTGGTCTACAGAGTGAGTTCCAGGACAGCCAGGACTATACAGAGAAACCCTGTCTCAAAAAAGCCAAAAAACAAAACAAAACAAAAACAAACAAACAAACAAGCAAAAACAAAAAAAAAATCTAAAAATATAATTTGTGTATTTGCATGCAGCTAATAGGCCAGAGAGGACACTAGCGTTTCTGAATCTGGTGGTGTGGGTCACTTGATTGTGGTTGTCTTCCAGTCCTCTAGAAGAGCAAAAGCACTTGTAACTACTGAGCCATCTCTCTAGCTCCCAATAAAAATAAAAGTTCAAAAAACACAAGCTAGGTGTGGTGGCACATGCCTTTAATTCCAGCTTCTTGGGAGACAGAAGCAGGTGAATCTCTGAGTTAGAAGCCAGGATGGTTTACAGGGGGAGTTCCAGGACAGCCAGGGCTACACAAAGATACCCTACTCCAAATACAAACAAAGCAACAACAACAACAAAAAAAACAACAGGGGCTGGAACAATGACTCAGCAGCTAAAAGCATTGACTATTCTTCCAGAGAACTGGTTTAGATTCCTAGTACCCATATGATGGCTTAGAACTCTGATCTATCCTTCTCTGAACTCAGTAGGCACCAGGCGTGGTGCACATACATGTGTGCAGGCAAAATATTCATAAAATAAATAAATCTAAAATCTAGCATTTTGATTTCCCACCCACCCATACATATACACACAAAGAGACAGAGTTTCTCTGTGTGACAGGCCTGACTGTCCTAAAACTTGACTCTGTAGACCAGGCTTCTCTTGAACTCACAAAGATTCAATTGTCTCTTTCTTTGGAGTGGAAAAAAAAAAAATAATAATAATAAGTTCTAGTGACAGGTATGATGACACACACACTTTTAATCCTACCTAGTTTTATGGAAGCTGAGGCAGGTAGATCTCTTGAGTTCAAGGCCAGCCTGATCTACTTAGCAGTTGTGGGACAGCCAGAGCTACAGAGAGAGACCCTTTCTCAAAAGCAAACAAACAAAAGAATGGGGTTAAGTAATTGCTTCTCACACTTCTTGGCTCCTAAATTTCTATCTCCATAGTAATAAATCACTATGTTCTCATTCTTAGAGGCTCTGGAGATCCTGGCAAAAAGAAACAGCACATTTGTCATATCCAGGGATGCGGCAAAGTATATGGCAAGACTTCACATCTCCGGGCACACTTGCGCTGGCACACAGGGGAGAGGCCATTCATGTGTAATTGGGCATATTGTGGGAAGCGCTTTACCCGATCGGATGAGCTTCAGAGACATAAACGTACACATACAGGTGAGTAAGACCCGAGGTAAAGGGAAATAGTAGACAAGAAATGATACCCACGCCTGTGAAGCCAACTGAAATCCCTGAACAGCGTATAAGTGAATCTAACTGTCTCCAAGAGTACTTGAATTAGTCTGGAAGGTTTTAATAAGGAGTTCAGTTTCAAGAGGGATTTTGAAGGACACATATCAACACCAACTTTGTTCTGACTGCTTTTTGGCTAATTTACCCTTTTTTTTTTTTTAATCTAGGAGAGAAGAAATTTGCCTGCTCTGAGTGCCCTAAGCGTTTCATGAGGAGTGATCACCTGTCAAAGCATATCAAGACCCACCAGAACAAAAAGGGAGGCCCAGGTGTAGCCCTGAGCGTGGGCACATTGCCCCTGGACAGTGGGGCAGGTTCAGAAGGCAGTGGCACTGCCACTCCTTCAGCCCTTATTACCACCAATATGGTAGCCATGGAGGCCATCTGTCCAGAGGGTATTGCCCGTCTTGCCAACAGTGGCATCAACGTCATGCAGGTGACAGAGCTGCAGTCCATTAATATCAGTGGCAATGGTTTCTAAGATTAGACACCCAGGGCCAGAGACATATGGGCCAATACCCACCAAGCCTGGGATGCAAGGTAGCATGGGTCCAAGAGACATGTGGAAGAGAGAGCCATGAGGCATTAATGTGCTTGGTGGTAGGAAGAATTGGGAGATGGTACAAAAAAGAAGAGATGGGATCGTGGCACCCATCTATGTCACTGGTGACTCCTTGAAAATGAAAATATTACTGAGAATTCTGTTGGTGCCACCCTTTGATCAGCATTTATCTTATCCCAGGTTCTTCTTACACGTCTTACCCCAGCCTCCTCTTCCTGTTTTTCCCTCTTAGCTCTCCCATGATGGATTCCCCCCACCCTTTTCCTAAAGCCATCATGCCTTGATAAATATATATGATCATTGAAATACTTTTTAACAAAAACAGATTCTATATTATATATATATATATAAAAAAAATATATAGAAATGCTTTCACAGGGGCTGGCTGGGAGGAGGAAAAAGACCATTCTGTGACCAAAATACCTTGGTCTTTTTTTCTTTTCTTTTCTTCTTTTTTTTTTTTTTTTAATATTGCCTTATTTCTCAATGGCTGAGCCTTATCATGACACATCAAGCTTTCCTATAAATGTCCTGGCATCCCACCAGAGTAAGCATTCATACTCCTGCTTTTAGTTCATATATACATATATAATGTGTCTTCTTAATTTTGTTATTTTATTTGGGATCAGCTCCTTGCACACCCTTCCTGACTCAATCCTTTTTGTCTCCCTTTTTCTCACATGATCACTTCCTGTGTTGTTTTTGACAGTGATTCCTGGATTTGGCACTTCTGTTGATATTTTAAAGTCCTTAGTTCGAGCAATGGAGTGGAAAAGCCTTGAAGTGTAGTCTGATGCATGAAGTAGCTATGGAGGGAGTGTTCAAAATACTACTGACGCAGGCACCTTCTTAGTGCTGGAGAGTCAAAACCGTCTCCCTTTATTAGCTGTTCTAAACATCAGAAATCAGAAGTCTTTCTATGGAATTGTACAAGAGACCCTTTGAAGGAGATACACTGTCAAAATGGTCAGATAGCAGGCAGCAGCTTTCAGTATGAAAAAGATGTTCTCAGAAAAGGAAATAACTCATAATCTTGGGTTCAGAAGTTAGTGGAATTCTTCAGATTTCAGTATCATTGTCTTCCAAATAGCTCTAAGCCTCAATGTTCCACTCTGAAAGGAACCACACTTCCTCTCTTGAACATTTCTGTAGTTCCTTTCTGTTAATGTTTTCATGTTAAGGAGCATCAGCCAGTGAGTCTGTTTGGACTCTTCATTCTGTAGAGTGCAAAACTTATGCTAGTGGCAAAAGTGGTTCTTTAAAAAAAAATGTCCCCGTTAACTCTTCCTTAGATGTACTAGGGTAGTTCCTATGGGACAGGGAAGCACACAATCATGGGAATGATAGCCCAGAACAAAAAGAAATCTTGTCTTACCACTGTGTATTATAGGAGAAACTGGGAGAAATTATCCTGCTTTCTCTATGGCCTGATTCTATAAGAGACTGATCCAAAAATTATATCTGCAGAGAAATTCAGTGTATTTGACACTGAGACTTAAATGCAACCAGAATTGTCCTCAAGGCCAGTCATTAAAGCATTGTCTCTCTTGACCTGCTATCTTGTCAGAGAGCTTTTCACTGTGAGGAAGTTTGGAAGTGGTTGAGTGTATGTGTGATAGGTTTTCTGTTAGCCAATATTTAAAGAGACCTGCAATAAAAAATTACCCTGATCTAATAGAGAAACTAAAATGTTTGTGTATGATTGCGTGTGAATGTGTTCGTGCCTGTATATATCTACATGCAGATGAGAACTTATATTTGAAATTGTTGAAAAATAAATTCAGACTGAAATGCCTTTCAGGTCCATTATCTAGAAATTGGTCATAAAACTTGGGTATGTTTCTAAGGTCAGTTCTCTGCTTATGCTAAATCGGTTAACAATTACGGGGTGGGGGTTATCCTAGTGCACTTTCTAAAGAAGAAACTATTTTTGTGTTTGAAAATGAAATTGACATCCAAATCTATAGTGGATTCCTTATTCTAACTTCTCTATCTTGGCTACAAATAAAATTATAGTGTTATTATACATTTTATGTAAATTCCATCTAAACTAGGTTCCTGATAAGTTTATGGTATTGTTAGCTTGAAATATTAAAATTAGTCTATCCCATTTTGTCCTTTCTGTGCAGACTTAATACTGTTATCAAGACTCAGGAAATCTTTCTAGGGAAAAGTAGTGGTTTTGTTGGAACAGGGAGGATTAGCTAGGATTTATTGCATAGCCTTAACCTATTGGTAGAAATCTGTATAATTAGTATCAAGATGAAGTTATAATTTCTTAAATGGTACAAAATTTACTTTGATTTCAAATTTAAGGTTTTCATTGGTATGAGCTTCTTATTGATATAAAAGTTAGATGAATATTGTTACTCTCATGGGCATTGTGCCTGTATAACACATTTAGGAATACAAGGCTTAGACCCAATTCCTCTTTAACTTTTTTAACTGATTTGGGACGGTTAGCCTGTGAGTTAAGAGACTATAGCAAATTCATGGCTTTGAGCTTATTGTTAGGGTGTTTTCTATATTTTATTTAGAAATAACTGAGAGGAGTTAACAGACAACAGTCCAGGTTACCTTACATGGATAGCTGGATTTCAAAACGTCAGAAGTTCATAGTATTGATGTTACAAATATTTCTATATCAATGTTCATTTTGATTAGAAACCTATCTGCTCCTGACAGCTTTCTGTCTTGGATTCTAAGAAGAAATTGAGCATCCTTGGAGTTACTCCAGTTCTGCGGAGACAGCCACTAGGCAAGAATTGCCTCTCTCCATCTACAGACAAAATACTGTCCAGAAAAGGACACACTTGCAGAATAGTCGACTGATTATATCTGCCTAGACAGAGTAATCAGCCCTTAATAATTCTGCATCACTAAGGTCTGTCAGATGATTCTGGGCCAGAAGGCTGAAGATTTGATGCTTGAATGTTTGGTAGTATAGGGGCTGTCCAGGTGTTCAGTGGTCTCTATAAATTGGCTAAGTTTTAGAAGCTATGCTTAGTGCTTCCCACAACTTCAATTAACTCAGTCATTCTGGATTTCTGATGGGGTTGAAAACCTATAGTCTCATAGCCAATCCTGGCTATTTACTTTGAGAGAAAAGATCTGAGTTGATGGTTTTCAGCTGACATTCATTCTAAAGCCAAGAAAAAAGACAGGTTCAAAACTAAGTGTCTTAGGAGAGGCAGCCGAGGTTCTGGTTAGTCAACAAAATGATGAACTGGGTATTAGGACTATCTTGTACTTCACTGGTACAAATAGGAATAATTATGCTCTAATTGTATTTTTAGAGAAAAGTTTTACTTTAACAGGAAGGGTGATAGGTAGGAGGAGCTAAGGGGGAAGGAGTGTGGAGAGGAAGAGATGGAGTAAGGAGAGGAGAAGATGAAGTAGAGGAGAAGCTAGGTGATGAGAGAGAGAAAGAGAGAAAGGGGAGGGGCATGGAGGCAGAAGTTCTCGTGTCTCCACCAGTCAAAGATAGTTTATATATCTAGGTAGGGTTTTGGGTTACACTTCTGATTGAGCATTATCATACTTATAAAGCCTTTGATTAACATTAAAAAATTGTATAAAAGCAAAAAGGAAAAGGGGGCAAGGGATAGGGGTTTTCTAGGGAGGGGAAATGGGAAAAGGGGATGACATCTGAAATGTAAATAAAATATCCAATAAAAAATAAAATAAAATAAACCACAAAAAAAAAGTCTCAGGAAATATTTCAAGGGACTGTCCCCAAATCACATGTTATTAATGTTGAAGTAAAAGCTATCTGTCCTCAGCCACCATCACACCTTTTATTCCTAAAGAAAAGCAGAACTCACACCGTGTTTTTTTTACATTTATAATCATGTACTTTGGCGTCTGGAGGAAGAGGGCAGGATAACTCACTGGAGTGTGCAGTAATTTGCTAGAAAATTTCAAGGAATAGACTCTTGTTCAGTATGAGGTGATTAGACATAAGCTGGCTTAGTGATGCTGAGGAAGATAAATCTTTAGATGAGTTATATGAAGGGGTTTTCTCCTGCTCGTGAAAAGATGATAATTTACACTCAACCTCTGCTACATTAACATTACCATGAATTAATTTATATCAGTTTCTTTCTGCTTTATATATTCCCTTCTTTGGTGTCTTATTTGACCATGAAATGGAATCAGTTTCTGCTCTTGTCTCCCTGTCTATGAGCCACTCAGCCTTTTTCACAGTTAAGAGACTACATTCCTCTAGTCAGGGTCTCATGACTGAAAAATAACCTTTCCCCAAACTTTTAGCCATCAAAACTTGACATAATTGTCATGCATATTGATTCTGAAATTCTTTTGATTACATTTTTGTTGTTGGTTTGGGGTTTTTTGTTTGTTTTCTTTCATTGACACAGGGTTTTACTCTGTAGCCCAGGCTAACCTGGGATTCACTATGTAACTCAGACTGGCCTGGAACTTTGAATAATTTTTTTGCCTCCTAAGTGTTGGGATTACAAGTATATGTCACTATGTCCAGCCTTCATGATTTTTTACTTAATTTTTAAAAAATTGACTGCACCTTGCTAAGTGGTGGGTGACCATCAATGTAGTAATCGTATTTTTTGTTTTGAAATAGGTCTTTTTTAGGTACTCTTGGCTGGTCTGAATTTATATGTAGTCCAGGCTGCAGAGATCTGTCCACCTTGGCCTTTCAAATGTTGAGGTTCAGATGTGTGCCATCACACCCAGCAGAAATAGTAATCCTAAAGCATTCGTTTCCCTCGTCCTAGGCTGCCCATTTGTATGCATCTACAAACTATTTGACTGTGTCATCTTTTTCCTAGAAAGGACCGACTCACCATTTTCATTTTCCTTCAGGGACCTCCTAATTGGCACTCTTTTGTGGGTGCTATTCAAAATGCAATATAATGGTTTTTTCTCAGCCTGGTCTCAGAATAAATAGACCCTTTAATCACAGAAAGTATAGACTGAAGTATGGGATGGAGGTGTTACAATTTGGGGAGGGTGGGAGACTAAAGCTGTAAATTACTATGGCTGATTTATTTCTACTATATACATATATTTTTTGCTTTTGTATATCCTATATAGAAAACTAAGCATTGTATTTTTTTAACAAATCTGAGAAAGCACTATGAACTGCAGGTGTTTGACTTTCAGAATATATTTTGTATTGTTAATACTTCACATTATGTGAATACTGGAAGCTGCAGTAGGCTGCAATAAAATTGGATGCTTTTTGAGGGGTTCTTTTGGAGGTGCTAATCAGGCCTCTGTTATACTTTGAAGGAGCCCTGGTGCTACATGATTAAAGTTTTCATTCAATTTTAAGTGCCCTAATGTCTTTTTGGACCTTGGGATCAGATGAGAAGTGATTCAGAGATCAAGTACCAAGGAAGTGACGGTAGTGTCCCTGCCTCAGTTGAGGGCCTCTTTGCATGGTTTTACTTTCCATAGACAAAGTTGGATGGATAGCCTCTTGGGGTTGAAAGGAGAATGTTGGAAATCGCACAGAGAGTTTTGTCTTCTCTTAGAAGAGCCAGTAACTTACAAGGATAAAGGTAGCAGCGGTTGCTTTGGGAGGGTATGGCACTTTTCCAACCCGGAAAACATTGCTTCGAAAGCTGCTGATAAAACCTGGGCAGGTTATTACTTGGGTTTAGAAGACCGTGTGCCTCTCTTGGCTCTGCTCCGGGGCCACAGATCTCATCTAGGAGAATGAGCAGACCAGCTTTGAGGTTGAGCTGTTTCTTTTCTTTGTCTGCCTTCCCTAAATACCATCCCCAGAAAAGACATTAAGCAGCCTTCCTTTATTTTCAGTTCCTACTCCCTCTTCCAGACTTGGCTCACGTGTTATGTAGATTGAAGACTGGGAAGAGAAAAGAGGGCTGTCTTTGGCTCCATTCCTTCCCTAAGTCACTTCTGCTCTGACTTCCCAAACTCAGAATGATTATTCCATAGCACTCAATTGAGAGTGAAACTTTTCCTTTTTTCTTTTCAATTTGCCCCTTCTTTATCAAACAGCCCAACCTTCCTTGTCTTGGCTAAGACAGTACAGGGACTCATCTGTCCTTCAGCTCCTCTAATTCCCAGCTCACTGTGCAGGCCGAGGAGCATGGCAGATCAGGCTGGGGCTACAGATGAAGAAGACTTTGAGGTACCTTTGCTTGCTTGTGTGCTTGCCTTCAGGAATCACACTGTGCCTTCTCCACTAGGGAACTGATTCTGTCTACACAGCTTTTCCAGTAACTGCTCTTGAAAATTGTGGATAATGGCAGTTCTTCATATTTCTGATGACTCTTCTCCCAGTAACATCCTAATATTCCTTACCTAGCTAAAGACTAGGCACAAAGTCAGAATATGTTGATAATGATCTGAGGAAGCCAAAGGCAGCTGCCCTAGGGCCTGCTTCCCTCTCCCAAGTCATCCCAGGGCAGAGGAGTAGTGCTCCAATCTGGTGCCTAAAACCAGTTTATCTTTCTCAATACTGGCAATAACCAGTCTCTGTACCACTGTTGCCTTTAAACCTTTTAATCTCACGATGTTTGTTGTGGGTTCCAATCCAGTTATCACCAGGGCTGTGAGGGTAAATACTTCTAAACAGTCACTCACCTTGTTCTCTGCCCTCACTCTTGCGTATGTATGATGTTAATCTCTTGTCTTCCTGCTCCTTTTGTATCTTCCTCGTCTCTCTCCCCCTAAATTTGTCCCTGGGTGTTTTGGGGATCTCAGTATCTCTTTCTCTATATCTCTATCAATCTCTCTGCCTTTTGTACAAAGATTAGTTTCAATGTAGTCTGTAGCTCCTTTGTAAACCAATTAAAATTTTTTTTTAATAAATCATGTCTCTGGTGTATTGAGAGGGTTGGGAATGGGGTATATGTGACAGTTTCCCTATTTTGAGTCCACCATGTTGCAGCTACCTACACTACATTGTGCCCCCATACATTTTATTTAATGCACGTACTCTACACTTTAATCTTAGATGAGGGTTCACGAACAGAACAGTGTGCTTTGACTACACAGAAATGTGGTGGACTCCAGGTTTGGTCGTCCATGTCTGTAATCCCAGCACTGGGAAGACTGAGTAGGCTGAATTAGTGTGGATTAGAGAGGCCAGATTGGTCTGTATAGGAGGTTCTAGGCCAGTTTAGAATCTTTCAAAAATAAAGTAGGAAGGAGGATGGACTCTGAGTTTGAGTTCAATGATAAAGTATTTCTGTGCATGATACTGTACATGATGCCCTGAGTGCAATTCTAAGCACTTAAAGATGACTGTGAAGAGAAACAAGAATAGTAGCTGCCCCAACTTCAGTAATTTTTTTTTTCTGCGATTGTGTCGGGGGCAGGCACACATGCCACAGGACATGTGGAGGTCAGAGGACAACTTGCAGGAGTCTTCTTCCACCATGTGAATACAGAAATTACTCGGTTGTTAGACTTGGTGATAGAGGCTTTTACCGCTGAGCCGTATTTCCACCACCACCACCCTTCATTTTTATTACTATTTATTATTTTTGGTATGTTGAGACAGGGTAGGTCTATGTAGCTTTGACTGTCCTAGAACTCAATATAAATAAGGCCAAGCAGACCCAGGGACAAGAGATTATCTGCTGTCTGCTCCTGCGTCGGTAGAGATGTAGTCGCCACCTCTGAGTGCTGGGAGTTTTATGTGTACTGGTGTTTTGTCTGCGTGTATATCTGTGCACCATGTGTGTACAGTGCTCATGGAGGCCAGAGGTGGTCAGATAACTTTGAACTGGAGTTAACACATGACTGTAAGCTGCCATGTGGGTGCTGGGAATCAAACCTGGGTCCTCTAGACCAGTATTGAGTGCTCTAACCACTGAGTCATCCCTCCTGCTCCTGTCCCACTCATGACCACACCTGGGTTGTTGTTTTAACAGTCTCTGCAGAGAATGGACTTCCAACACCCTATATAGCTGAGGTTCTTGAACTTTGGTAGTTTTGTTTCCACTTGCCAGTGCTAGGTTCACAAGCACGCTGTACCCATGACATTGGCATGTGAAGAAAGCACGCTACCAACTGAACTATGTCTCCAGAGAACTTTTAAGTAAGCTACTTATTTTTGAATACTATCTTTTAGGGAAAAAAGATAGTTTTTGATTTGCAGAAAAATCACAAAGGGTTTCAATAGAACAGCCTCTTTTTTTTTTTTTTTTTTTTTTTTTGTGGTGGTTGTTGACCTATGGTCTATATAGTCCAGGTTGGCCTTGAACTTGGGACAGTCCTTGAGCCTCAGTTTCCCAAGTGTTCTTATTACAGGCCTGTACTTTAAAGTCCATGTAAACAACTCTGTGTGTGAATGCAGGTGTGCTATGCATGTGTCACAATGCACGTGGAGGAGGACCCTTGGGTATTGTTTTGAGACTCACAAACGTGGTGGCATACACCTTAATCCCAGCACTTTGGAAGGACAGTCAGGCAGATCTCTTGAGTTTGAGGCCTGCCTGGTCTGAAAAACTAGTTCAAAGGTTCCACAGAGAAGCCCTGTCTTGAAAAACCTAAATAAATAAACAAGTAAAATAGAAGCCAGGTGGTGGTGGCCCCAAAACATCTTCAATCCTAGTACTCCGGAGGCAGAGACGGGAAGACCTCTTGTGTACTGAGGAATTTTAACTCCTCATGCTGTTGTGGTGAGAGTGCTTTACTGACAACCATCTCCTCAATGTGTATTTATATTTGAGACAGGGTCTCCCTATGTAACCCTTCTAGGCCTGGAATTCTATGTAGACCAGGCTGGCTTCATCTCTCATAGATCTGCCTATCTCTGCCTGTGTCTCTCCAGTGCTGGTGTAAAGGTGAGTGCTACCATCCCCAGCCAGATGTGTGCTCTAACAGCCTGACTCACTCAAGTGTTTTTCAAGCCTTTGCTATTTATTTGGTACTAAAGCTAAGGCAAATGCTGAAACAGGCCCTCCCACCATGTTGCGCCTGTGATACAGATGCCACCAGTTGCTTGCTCTTCTATTCTGGCCTCATTTTCAGCAGCCAAATTTTCTGGTACTTAATGGAGACAATGGAATTTCTTCAAACTGCTCCTCACCACCTCCAAACATGTTTCCCCACCAGTTTGCCCTCTTCCTAGGAAGGAAGCTCCCCCTTTTCTCTCACTTGACTTCTCTTTGTTCTTTGTTTTGATGTGATTTTTTTCCTTTCATCTTCAGCCTGCCTTTGGTTCCCTCCTTAGCTTACTGAGCATGTTCCCAGTCTCCTCCTCCCCCAGCAAATTCTGAAAAACTGCTTCCTTTTCAGGTCATTGATCTAACTTTCGTCCTTCCCAGAGTTAGTGGGAGCAGTTTACACCCATTTTTATTCACCCCTCAGACCACTTTGTTATCACCAATTCTTTCAGAAATTTTCAGATTACTGTCTGCCACCTAGTTGCAGACCAATGATTTCTTCATGTTGCAGTGTGCTCCTGATTGGTGATTTCTTCATCTTTAACGTTTCTTGTGGCGGCATGTGAGCTGATGTGAATGTGGACCAGGCAGAGGGCTGGCTCAGTTGACCAGTGAGTTGGCAGAAGGGTACAGGCCCTTGGCACTTGCTGATCCTGATAACTTGAGTTCAATCCTTGGGATCCATGTGGTTGATGGAGAGGACAGACTCCTTGCAAGTTGCTCTCTGACCTCTACAAATGCAGTACATAAATAGAATGCAATTTCTTTTTTTTTTTAAAAAAAAAAAAAAAGCCAAAGGTTGAAGGAGGGTGGGGGAAAGCAAATGTGAACATGTACACCTTTAATCTCAGCACTCCGGAAGCAAACAAAGCGGGTGGGTATTCCTGAGTTCAAGAGTTCAAGGCCAGCCAGGCCTACTACACGGTGAGACAGACCTTCCTCGCTTCAAACAAAACAAGTTACAAGGGGCCAACGAGACAGTAGTTAAGAACACTTGCTGAAAGCTGGGCACACACCTTTAGTTCTAGCACTCAAGAGGCAGACAGATCTGAGGTTGAGACCAGCCTGATCTATAAAATGAGTTCCAGGACAACCAGAGATATTATTACAGAGAAACTTTGTCTCAGGGAAAGGAAAAAAAAAAAAAAAAAAAAAAAAAGACAACAAAAACAAAACAAAAGAATGCTTCCTGCTCTTCCAGAAGACTCACGTCTGGCAGCTCACAACTACCTGTAACTCCAGCTCCAGGAGATCTGATGTCTTCTCCTGGCCGCTGAAAACACTACTTCAGTGCACAAACTCACAGGTAGACGCACACATATAAACATAATTAAAAGAAAAAAAAGTAAAATCTTTTAAATAAAGCAAGATGTAATAAAGCCATCTGGCTAGATGGCTCAACAGGTAAAGGTACTTGCCCCTAAGCCTGATAACCTGAGTTTGAGTCCTGGCACCAACATAGTAGAAGGAGAGAACCATCTCCTGAGGGTTGGCCTCTGACTTTGATGTGTGTGCTGTGACATGTATACACACAACACTCAAATAGGTATAAAGAATGACCAAATACAACCCAAGTGTGGTGGCTTAGATTATAATCTCAGCACTCAGGAGGCAGAGGCAAGTGGACCTCTGTGAGAGGACAACCTGGTTTACAAAGTGGCACTCTGTCTCAGAATGTGTGTCTCTGTATGTGTGTATGCACGCATATGCGTATATCTGGTGGTGAAAAGTCAGCCAACACTGGCAAAACAAAATATGACACTAAGTTACTTGTGTCTTCTCCAGCCCTTCTAGTCTCCTTCAGAGACATTGCTTCCTCTGACACTTAAACGTTGGTGTTCCATCTTAGGCCCTTCCTTCTTTCTCAAGTCTCATCTACTCTAGCATGTTCTCTCTCTTCTTCCTCCACCTCTGTCTCTGTTGTCATGTATACACACCCCTACTGCCTGTGCCAAGTCCTGGGATTAAAGGCATCTGCCACGGTGCCTGGCTTTGTTGGTATTTTTTTAAGTTGCCTAAGCCGGCCTTGAACTCCTTCTGTATTCCAGTAGATCTTGGAGTTTTAATCCTTCCATCTCAGTCAAGTAACTGACATTATAGGCTTGTTCCACCAGCTCAGATTTCACACACACACACACACACACACACACACACACACACACACACAGAGAGAGAGAGAGAGACAGAGAGACAGAGAGACAGACAGAGACAGACAGAGGTGAAGGAGGGGGAGAGAGATTTGTGTGTGCAAGCGCATCCATGCAAGTGTCTGAGAAGAAAGTGCTAGCTCCTCTGGACCTCTGGAGCTATAGTTACACGTATCTGTGAACTGGAAACTGAACTCAGGATCTTCTGTAAGAACAGCAGGGCACCCTCACCCGCTAAGCCTGGGTTATATGTGTGTGCTGCCACACAATTTTTTTTTTTTTTTTTTTTTTTTTTTGGTCTGCTTGGGGTTCCAACTCAGGTTCTGTCTCTCCAACTGCAGTTGTTTCCTTCTACCCCCGCACCCCCCCACCACCACCTTGATACAAGTTCTCACTCTAGTCCAGGATGGCCTGGGATTGACTGTATAGTCCAAGGTTTCCTCCAACTTGCAGTAGTCTTCCTGCCTCTTAATTCCAAATGCTAAGATTACAGGAGTGAGCCACTGTGACTGGGTTCTGGGTTGTTTCTGTCTTCAAAAGAAATAGTGACCCAAGGCTTTGGCAGAGGAGTTCGCCTTGCTGCTGCATCCTTACCCTGCTCCCACTCTGGAGGAGAGCGTCTCCAGAGACATTCCAAACAAAAGAAGCCATTTGATCTTCAATTGCCCACATCCCCACTTATCTGATCTGGGGGCTGGCGAAGGAGGACAGCAGGAACTAAGCGTAGCATCCCACACCTTACTAGCACAGCCCAGCAGACTTCCAGAAGGGTCAAGGAAGGAATCGTTGCTATCTCCAGCCCTGTCCTCTGCTCCAACTGGGTTTCACAGCTATTGCCTCCCCTCATGCATGCTCCCCAGAAGAAAGGCCCCGACCGCTGTGAGCTGGTACCTTCACCTCTGATCTAAGTTAGGTCATTCTGAGAAACGCAGCTAGTACACTAGTACAGGGACAGAAGCATGAACAGGAACCAGTACCCTTTGACCAGCTCTTTGAAGCCGGCTGCTCGGTGACTGGTTTCTTACTCTGGGGAAAATGAAGCTGCATGCCTGTCTCTAATACAAAGCAAGCCACAGACTTTGTTCATGCGGACGTGCCCTCTACACACCCTGTGGCCCCCCCCTTTTTATTTTATAGTACTGCATTTTAGGACGTTTCTGAAACGTACTGTGAATATTAGTCATCTGAGGAGGTCCTCTTGCCCGGGACAAGTTTCTTCTGTCTGCTGACCTCTGGTGGTGAGATTTTGAACTGTAGGCCCCCTTCCCAGTTGTTAGCCTGTTGGCAAACTTTAATGCTGGCTGGTACACACTTCTCAGCAATCCGAATTCAAATGTTGAAATACTATAAACAGTGGAAATTTTTTAAGACACAGTCTATGTAGTCATGGCTGTCCTGGAATTTGCCATGTTGACCAGGCTGGCCTATGAACTCACAAAGATCCATCTGCCTCTGCCTTCTGAATTCACCATGCCCAGTATGGAAACATTTCTTTAGCCTATGAAGTTTGCATTTGTTCTAAGGCAACATTGTACAATACATAGAACAGAGAATAGAGCCCGGGCTTTGGAGTCATACATACACAGATTCAAATCTCACTCTTTTTTTTTTTTTAATCAGAATGACTATTGACAGTTCATCTATGCTGAATCTTAGTGAACAAAATTAGATGATTTAAAAATGCTTATTTCTGCCGGGCAGTGGTGGCACACCCCTTTAATCCCAGCACTTGGGAGGCAGAGGCAGGCGGATTTTTGAGTTCGAGGCCAGCCTGGTCTACAGAGTGAGTTCCAGGACAGCCAGGGCTACACAGAGAAACACTGTCTCGAAAAACCAAAAAAAAAAAAAAAAAAAAAAAAAAGCTTATTTCTGGCTGTTCTATAAAACATAGTAATGCTTACTAAAAGATATCTTCTCAATGGTGGTAATTTCCTCAGTGTTTGAATCCTTAGACCTGTGCATGTGTATGTGCTTTGTACGGCTTGTACAAGGGCTCTGTAGACTCTAGGCAAGTGCTTCTTATCATGTTAATTGTTTTTCTTTCTATGTTATGGCAAAATATATAATAAATTACCATTCCAATCATTTTCTTTTACTTTATTTTTTATTTTTTAGTTAGTTTTGAGAGTTGTTATTATTATGTTGGTTTGTGTTTTTGAGGTTTTTAGTTCTTCTTTTTTTTTTGTTTTGTTTTGTTTTGTTTTGTTTTGTTTTGTTTTTTTTCGAGACAGGGTTTCTCTGTGTAGCCCTGGCTGTCCTGGAACTCTGTAGACCAGGCTGGCCTCGAACTCAGAAATCTGCCTGCCTCTGCCTCCCAAGTGCTGGTATTAAAGACCTGCGCCACCACCGCCCGGCGAGGTTTTTAGATCTTGAGGCAGGGTCTCACTATGTAGGTCTGTCTGTCCAAGAACCATGTGCACTAGGCAGGCCTCAAAGTCACAGAGATCTGCCTTCTTCTGCCTCCTGAGTGATGGAATTCTAACCATTTCTAGCATTTTTCTCTTTTTAAAACTTTTTTGAATTTTGGATGTCTGGAGAGATGGTTCAGTTGTTAGGAGCTGTTGGAAGCACGTGCTGTTCTTGTTTTATTTTATTGACTGCATGTATGCCTGTACACCACACGCATGCCTGGTGCCCATGGAGGCCAGAAGAGGATGTCAAATCTTTCGGAACTGGAGTTACAAACAGTTGTGAGCTGCCATGTGAGTGAACCAAGCTTGGTTCTTCCAGGAGAGTTCCAACTGCTTTTGATAATGGCGCCATCTCACCAGGCCTACTCTGAAATTTTTCATATTCTTTCTGATTTTTGAGTTTGAAAAATGAGATCGACTTTAGTTGATCTGTGAAGTCTTCTCTGTTCAGTATGCTACAGATCTGAGTTCTCAATCCGTGGGAACCATTTTGGGCAGAGCCCTCAACATTTGACATCTTTCTGAAAAAGGCAGAAGGTCCAGTACCTTCTTCCAAGGTCAGTAAGGGGTAGAGATTTCGGGAGTTAGTTATCACAGGGTTCTCAGCTGGACAGCCAAGGTCCCTTCCTCCCCTCTCTGCCGTGAGAAAGAGGAGGCAGTTGAAGAAAAGATTGGTTCTCTGCTCCTCCCTTCTCTCCCTGTTTTCCTCACACCCACTTCTCCCCCACAGCAGTCTTCTCCCCCACAGAGACTGGGATAGGACAGAGGGGGGCGGAGTTGGGGATTGAGGGCTTGGAAGCCCCACAGTGCCCTGTATTTGTACGAAGCCTTGGCTGGGGTAGCTGTGCTGGTTTATGCTGTCCTGCTGGCATCCTTTAGCAGGATGATGGGCACACTGGGGCTTTGGACACTGCTTCCTGCAGCTGCACAAGGTAAGTCTCTACAGAGAGGAGGGGGAACTTTACATCACTCAGCAAGGGAAAAGGTGTACTCAAAGCAGCAGCCATCCATTTGAAAGAGGCCATGGTATGGCCCAGACCTCAGGACTCTGCTGACCCAGTGTCCTGTGCCTCTGCTGTACTGACCCGGAATCCAAACATCATGTTTTGTCTATCCTTGGCTGCTATTTGTTTTTGTCTTCACTCCCTTCTTGACTCCCCTTTCTTCACCTTGGACTTCAGTGTCACCAAACAGGAGGACCTGTGTGTTCTTTGAGGCCCCTGGAGTGCGGGGAAGCACAAAGGCTCTGGGGGAAGTGCTAGATGCAGGATCAGGCCCTCCCAAGGGTATCCGCTGCCTCTACAGCCACTGCTGCTTTGGGATCTGGAATCTGACCCATGGCCGGGCACAAGTGGAGATGCAAGGTAAAGTACATGGTGGGTGAGAGCTAGGGTGGGTGAGAGCTAGGGTAGGGGAAAGGCGTCTCTAGGTTAAGGCAGCCAAGAGGGAGGGGAGAAGTGGAATGTGTAAAGGTAAGACAGGCATGTCAGATGCCTTTGACAGAGAAGGGATTTGTTCTCTGTCCCCAAACCTCATTGAACTCTCTCTCCTTTTCCTCCTTCCCCTAATCCCACCCCTCCAGGATGCCGAGACAGTGATGAGCCAGGCTGTGAGTCCCTCCACTGTGACCCCATCCCTCGAGCCCACCCCAGCCCCAGCTCCACGCTCTTCACATGCTCCTGTGGTACTGACTTCTGCAATGCCAATTACAGCCGCCTGCCTCCTTCAGGCAGCCAAGGGGTTCCTGGCCCCCAGGAGCCAGAGGCTACCCCAGGTAGTTGCCTTCCCCATGGTACTAGAGCCCACAGGGGGCAGAAGCATAGGTCAGGGTGAGAACCAGGGCCAGTTCTCACCCCACCCCCGCCCAAACTTTCTCTCCTCCTGGCCTTGGAGAGTTGGTTGCCCTGGTGACTGGGAGATAAGGGGGCTTGTGACCAGCATGGGGGTGGTTTGGAAAGCAATCTCTTTGAAGAGGGGAGAGGTTGAGTGCTCACCCACATGCCTTCTTTCCTTGCTCTCCAGGTGGGCCCATCTGGATGGCATTGCTGCTGCTGGGAATGTTCCTTGCGCTCCTGCTGAGCAGCATCATCTTGGGTACCAGCGTCTCCCACCCCCCCTTATGATCACATGACCCTTCCCCAAAGGTCCAACCCTTCCCCAGGCTCTGCTGATCCCCCAGGTCTGGGATTTTTTTTGTAGCTCCACATTTCCTTGCAAGATGCTCTCCTCCCACATAGTTCCCTTGGCCAGCTCCGTCCTGTGCACCCTACCCTAAGGCTCTTCTCTTCTTCAGCCCTGCTACAACGAAAAACCTGTAGAGTGCAAGGTGGATCAGACCCGGAGCCAGGCTCAGGCAGAGACTCCAGTGAGGAGCTGCCGGAGCTGGAGGAGCTGCGCTTCTCCCAGGTGCCCCGGGGAAGGAGGGTGGGCTCCTGTGGCACTCCCGGAGGTTCTGCTGGAGAGGAAGCCTGGCCTTGAGGCCCACACTCAATGCAGTGTCTCTACTAGGTAATCCAGGAAGGAGGTCATGCAGTCGTCTGGGCCGGGAGGCTTCAGGGTGAGATGGTAGCCATCAAGGCCTTCCCCCCACGGGCCGTGGCCCAGTTCCGAGCTGAGAGAGCTGTGTACCAGCTGCTAGGCCTACAGCATGACCATATTGTTCGCTTTATCACTGCTGGCCAGGGAGGCCCTGGCCCTCTGCCCTCCGGACCTTTGCTGGTACTGGAACTGTACCCTAAGGTGAGTACCAAGGAATATCTGTAGCCTGTGCTATGCACTATGCCTATGGGGTGCTACATGGCGATGGGGGCCTCACTCACTCATGTGTATTCTCCTGCCTCATCTTTCCTAAGAATGAAATATATATATTTCATTATATATATTTCATATATATTTATATATTTATATACACATGTGTGTGTATATATATGAAATATATATGTGTATATATATGATATATACTATATTTTATATTGTATAATATATATATGATATATATATATCTTTTTGAGACAGTTTCTCAGTGTAGCCTTGGCTGTCTTGGAACTTGTGCTGTAGACTAGGCTGGCCTTGAACACACAGAGATCTCCCAAGAGCTGGGATTGAAGGCATGTTCCACTCCTGCCTGGCTAGAAGTGAGCCATTGTTAAACACATGCCCAGGAATCGCTTTCTAAACTCATGCATATGTTCACTTAACCGATACTTGTAAACTATGTGGCAAGCACTTCTAGATGCTGAGAAAAGCACACACAGCAGTTTCCAGTTTTGCAGGTGTCACAGACTAACGGGTCATAGAAAGGGGATAAACACAAAAGGAAGTGTCAAGCAAATGTCAAGTGTGTGGAGGACGGGGCACTGGGAGCAGGAAGCAAAGATAACGACAGAGTAAACCCGAGGGACGGTCGAGATGGTGTGGCCGCTAACGATGCTTACTTACTGTGCAAGCCTTGGGCATCTGAGTTCAGTCTCTAGAACCAAGGCAAGGCAGAAGGGGAGAACTCTACACAGTTGTTGTCTTAGTCAGGGTTCTATTCCTACACGAACATCATGACCAAGAAGCAAGTTGGCGAGGAAAGGGTTTATTCAGCTTACACTTCCACATTACAGTTCGTAACACATACCATGAACTCAGGCAGGTCAGGAAGCAGGAGCTGACGCAGAGGCCATGGAGGCGTGTTACTTACTGGCTTGCTTCCCCTGGCTTGCTCAGCTTGCTTTCTTATAGAACCCAAGACCACCAGTCCAGGGATGGCACCACCCACAATGGGCCCTCCCACCCTTGATCACTAACTGAGAAAATGCCTTACAGCTGGATCTCATGGAGGCATTTCCTCAAGGGCGGCTCCTTTCTCTGTGATAACTCCATCTTGTGTCAAGTTGACACACAAAACCAGCCAGTGCAGTTGTTCTCTGACCACAATGCACTCTGGTGTGGCTTCCCAAAGACTCCTCCTCCAGTAATAACTTTAAAAAATATGTGTAGGTGTTTCACCTGCACATATGTCTGTGCACCTTATGCATGCCAGGTGCCCATGAAAGTCAGGAGAGGGTATTAGCTCTCCTGGGACTTTCAGATTAGCTGTGATATGGGTACTGGGAATTAAACTCCAGTCCCCTGGAAGAACAGTCAGTGTAACTGCTGGGCCATTTCTCCCAGTTTTAATAAAAGAAAGGATGTATGTTCCCTGAGGTGAGAGAGTAACAACATGAACTTGAGGAAAGCTGGGTAGTAGGACTTGACTATAATCCCTGTACTTGGGAGGCTGAAATGAGAGGACTGAGGTGAATTCCAAGCTAGCCTGGACTCAAAGAAAAAAAAAAAAACAGGCCTGAGTGCAGTGGGACACACTCTAAACCCCAGTATTTGGGACGCAGAGGCAGGCATATCTATGCAAGTTCAAGGTCAGCCAAAGTTACAAAGTAAGACAAAAGAAAACAAGAGTGAAGAGGAAGACGGAGGCGGAGGCAGATGCGAGGCCACATCGAGCCTGGGCCTGCTCAAGACTGAGGTGCATTGTAAGCCCTAGGCCAGGCTCTAGGTACTTTGAACACATTCCCATGCTTAACTTCAGAAGCATTCCACGAGGCAGAAATTGTATACATAGAAAAGGAAACTCGTTTACTCAGGGTGTTGGACTTAGAGTCCGGCTCCTCAATGAAGTGCTGCTATCTCCTGTTTATCCAGTGTCAGCACCGTCTGTCCCTTCAAGTGAGATCTCCGCTCGGTGCCTTTGCCCTAATTGTACCTCAGCTCCTAACCTGCTTAAACGCAGTGGCTCTCTCCCAGGCTTCATCAACCCTTACAACTCTTTCATTGCTGAGATCTTGAGTTCTGGAAAGTTCCCTTTTCACCACATTCTTCTTGGGCCTATTAAAAAATAACATTTCAGCCTGGGGATATAGCTTAGTCAATAAAGTGCCCACTGTGTGTGAGTGCCTGAGTTCAGTTCTCAGAAATACATTTAAAAAGCCAGATTTGGGGCAGGAGAGATGGTTCAGCCATTAGGAGCACTGGCTACTCACTCTCCCAGAGTAGTATGTCGGCTGTCACCATTGCCTTAAGTCCAGCTCCAGGGGATGCAATGCCCCTTCTGGTTACCACGGGGCACCTGCAGACAGACAGACAGACAGACAGACAGACAGACAGACAGACACACACACACACACACACACACACACACACACACACACAAAGACACATGCCCATACTTAAATTTTTTTAAGTTTATTTTTATTTATGAGTTTGTGCTCCTCTCTCTCTGTGTGGTTATGCACACATGAATGTGGGTGCTCCGAGATTAGAGGCACCCCCTAGAGCTGGAGTTATGTAGGCAGTTTATTGCTTGATGTGGGTTCTGAGAGTTGAACTCTGACCTACTAGAAGAGCAGTATTCCACTGAGCACTGACTCACCTCTCTAGCCCAAAAGTAAAATAAATATTTGTTTGTTTGTTCAAGACAGGGT
Source organism: Rhabdomys pumilio (assembly GCA_030674055.1). Classification (NCBI taxonomy): domain Eukaryota; kingdom Metazoa; phylum Chordata; class Mammalia; order Rodentia; family Muridae; genus Rhabdomys; species Rhabdomys pumilio. Next base: position 1,208,035 of record JANHMN010000012.1, on the reverse strand, counting down.
TTCTCTCTGTGTAGCCCTGGCTATCCCGAAACTCACTCTGTAGACCAGGCTGGCCTCAAACTCACAGAGATCCACCTGCCTCTGCCTCCAGAGTGCTGGGATTAAAGGTACGTACTGCCACACTTGGCTAAAAGTAAGATAAATGTTAAAAAAAGAAATAAAATAGGAGAAAGTCGGGTGTGGTGGCGCACATCTGTAATGCCAAGAAAAAGAAAAACAGAAAAAGAAGAAAAATCCAGCCATCGTGGGATCTGCTCGGGAGGTGGAGATAAAATTTTGGGCTTGCTGGCTAGGCAGCCTACCGAATGAGCTCCAGGTTAGTCAGAAAACCTGTCTCAAAAACCATTCGCAGGCATACAGTTCCCTCTTGTTTGCTGAGCGTCCTCTGGCTTCCACACGTGCTGTCAGTCACGGGTGCTCATTTCTGTATTGTAGCATTTATTAAATTCCCTGCTTCTATTGTGCGCCCCTCTTCCTGAGACACAGTGTCGCCCGGGTACAACCGTGGCATACTAAAGGTGATCAGCATGTTCATGAATGGCCTGTTCCCAGTTGCCCCTCTTCCATTGGCTCCACATGTCTGTGCAGGCCCGTTACCCCAGGTTACCCCAGTGGTTTGAGGGACTGACACCCTTGAGCACCTTTGTCCTGAGTCTTCTGAGTCATCATATGACAGTGACTCTTAGACTGCTTGAGATCTACTTGGATCGCAACTTCCGTTCCTGTCTCATTATCTGACTTCGAGAAAGCTGACTCAGCATCCGCCGGTGCTCAATCTCCAGCCAGTGTGGTAGTTTGTGCCTGTGCTGCTGGCACTCAGGAGGCAGAGGCAGGAGGATCACTGCAACCTCGGCAGTCTCCTCTTCATAGTGATGTCAGTCAGGGTTGCATACACACCAGTGAGATCCTGCCTAAAAGAAGGGGGAAGGGAAGGAAGAAAAGGGCCACAAGGTGGCTCCTGGGTAAGGGTGCTTCTACCCAACATGAAGGCCTGAGGCAGTCCCTGAAGCCTATTCGGTGAAAGGAGAAAACCAACTCTAGCAAATTGTTTTTTGACCTCCACATGTGCCATGTAGCATGTGGAGTAGGTACCCATGTAGCATGTAGGTACACACATACCCACACACAAATACGTGTACTTTTTTTTTTTTTTTTTTTTTTCGAGACAGGGTTTCTCTGTGTAGCCCTGGCTGTCCTGGAACTCACTCTGTAGACCAGGCTGGCCTCGAACTCAGAAATCCTCCTGCCTCTGCGTCCCAAGTGCTGGGATTAAAGGCATGCGTCACCACCGCTCGCTCTATTTTTTTTTTTTTAAATAAAGGAGGAAAAGAAGAAAAACGAAAGAGAAAAAAAGGCCTACAAAAATCAGGGTTGTCAGAATGCCTTCACCCTGGGTCCTCATGAGGTCTGTAGGAGACCCTGTTCTAAGGGTCGCAGTTAGTACCCACTACTAGTGAGTTAAGCTACTTTTTCCATGTCAGGCCTTAACACACACACACACACACACACACACACACACACACACACATGCCTGACTTGTTCCTAATCCCCTTCCTTCCACTTCCCAAGTGCTGGGGTGGCAGACACGCAGAACCACACCCAACCAGAGTTACTATTGTTGCTGTCACTTTGATGCATATTCTCATGCTTCCACTGTCTGTAGTGTCTTGACCTCGTTCTGTCAGGGTGTCTCTGTCTGCTGGGGAGGTGCGAGCTGGTGTGTGTAGGGTCTGTCAGTCGCTCTCTGCTCCCTGGAATGATCTGTGGGCCCTGTTCCTGCCTCTGCTTTTCTCCAGGGCTCCTTATGCCACTACTTGACTCAGTACACGAGCGACTGGGGAAGTTCCTTGAGGATGGCTCTGTCCCTGGCTGAGGGCCTGGCGTTTCTCCATGAGGAGCGATGGCAGGATGGTGAGTTTGCAGCAACAGGGAGGGAGGAGTCAGTAGCCGCACCGATGAGTCCAGTTCTCCCTCCGCTTAGAGGAAAAGGACTGCACCAAGCAGAACCGCATGACTTTGCCCACAGGCCAGTACAAACCAGGTATCGCTCACCGAGACCTGAGCAGCCAGAATGTGCTCATTCGGGAAGATAGGTCATGTGCCATCGGAGACCTGGGCCTTGCCTTGGTGCTCCCTGGCCTTGCTCAGCCCCCTGCCTTGGCCCCTACGCAACCCCGAGGCCCAGCTGCCATTTTGGAGGTGAGTGCTTTTTGATAAGTGTGAGACCTGAGATGACGATGGCTCTGATGACTCTATAACCATTGCTGCGGCAACAGGTGCGACTTTGCTAGTAGACGGGCATTGCGGTGATTGGGGGATGTGTGGACCAGAGCTGCGAGACAGGTTGCCATAGACGTGACTCCTGGTACTCCACATCTTCTCCCAGGCTGGCACCCAGAGGTACATGGCTCCAGAGCTCTTGGACAAGACTCTAGATCTGCAGGACTGGGGCACAGCTCTCCAGAGAGCGGATGTTTACTCTCTGGCGCTACTCCTGTGGGAGATCCTGAGCCGCTGTTCCGATTTGAGGCCTGGTAAAGTCTCTGCCCCAGAGTTCCTCCCAACAAACGCTCACACACCTTCTGACCTATTCTATTCTTTACCACCTAGGAGCCTCCTCACCATGGTACATTAACAGTCTCCACCTATACTTTTCCCAGACCACAGACCACCACCTTTTCAATTGGCTTATGAGGCAGAACTGGGCAGCAATCCCAGTGCCTGTGAGCTCTGGGCCCTGGCGGTGGAGGAGAGGAAGCGTCCCAACATTCCACCCACATGGAGCTGCTCTGTCACAGTAAGAAACCACAGGCTTGCTAGCTGGGGACCAGGAGCAGGGGCTGAGTAAGGATTTCTCTGCCACAAGGTCTGCCACAGACCTTCTCCTCCTATCCTGGGCCTCAGTTTACCTTTTCTTTGACAAGTCTTACACAATTGGTTCCACCCACCCGAGGCACACGCCTTCCTGTGGAGTCTCTTTATCCCTATCCCCTTACTCCATAGTTAGTTCTGTCCTTCAGTCATCTCCTCCAGGAAGTCCTTTCTGACTTTTCTCTTACTCGGAGCTCAGCCCCCCTTTGACAGTGTTTCTTCAGGTACAGTGTACCCCAAAGTTCAAACCAATACCCCATCATTTTGTACTATGCAGCTGTGTTTGTGCTGTGGACCAATTAAAGCTAGCTCTAGGTATAACAAGGTCAGAAGGGTCATTTGATAGTGAAAGCCTGGATCTCTTCACAAATGGTTTTCTGAGGTGTCTCTTCTCCCACTCTCCTGCCTGACATTTCTACCATACTAGTGTCTGTTGGGTTGGCTAATGGAAGCCAGGCTTTGTCTGTAGGACACAGTGGATTACTAAGAGAATGAAGAGTAACTTCCCATTAGCACGTAAGTTGTCAGCCTGGATATCCTTAGAGGAAAAGGTAGACCCTTTGGAAGGTATTCAAAGGACTCTGTCACAGGGAACAAACTCAAGGGGCTGGACTTTAGGGGATGGGGTGATCCACAAGTGGGGTGTGGAGTCAGGAGTGGTGGGACATGCTCCTAGCAAGGACTCTGTGCAGAATGGGGTGGAGCAAAGACTGGAGATGTCTACTCTGGGGTTGGCCAGGCCCACCATCTAGTCTTTCCCTCTAGGACCCTAGGGGGCTGAGGGAGCTCCTGGAAGATTGCTGGGATGCAGACCCAGAAGCACGGCTGACAGCTGAGTGTGTGCAGCAGCGCCTGGCAGCCCTGGCTTACCCTCAGGTGGCTTCCTCCTTCCCAGAGAGCTGTCCACTGGGTTGCCCTGAGAACTGCCCTGCGGCCCTGCAGCACTGCTCTGCTGTTCTCCCCTGCAGGCCTCAGCAGAGTTCTTGTCTCCTCAGTGTTCAGCAAGGCCCTGGTTCTAGGAGTCCTGAGCCTGTAGGTGCCACTGTTTAGGTGTATGTAAATGAGCAGCCTGTATGAACTCTTTATACAGGCTGACATACACGTAGCCGCCGATATGCACATGGTGACATGTGTGTGGCGATGCATGCCTCCTGCTGTCATTCTCTGGGTTTCTAACCCATGGGGTAGACATGCTCAGGAAAGAGAATAAAGCAAGATTCCCACTCACTCTTCCTTTCTACCCGTGTGTATTTACTTCTTTTTAAAGATCCGTTTACTTTATTCATAGTACGTGTGTTTGTCTCTGAGTTTGTGTGTGCCACATACGTGCAGGAGGCGTTGGAGGCCAGAAGATGTCAAAGCCTCTGGAACTGGAGTCACAAACAGTTGTGAGCCACCATGTGGGTGGGTGCTGAGAACAGGTCCTTTGCAAGGGCAGTAATTGCTCTGAGCTCCTAAGCCATCTCTTTAGCCCTTTATTTATGATTTATTTATTTTTGAGGCAGGATCTTATTGTGTTGCTTGGCTAACCTACACTTACTACTCAGTATGTAGCCCAGGCTAGTCTTAGACTTACAACAATCCTCTTGCCTCAGCATCTAGAGCAATGCTTGAGACACTAGTATTTTTTACTTACCTATTTACTTATTTATTAGGCAAGGTCTCACTTCGTAGCCATGGCTGGTCTGGAACTCACTTTGTAGACTAGGTTGGCCTTGAACCCACAGAAATTTACCTGCCTGTTTCTCAAGTGCTAGGATTTAAGGTGTGTGCCCCTTGTATCAACATTTATTTTTGAATATTTTATTTGTATCATTTTAACTCTCTCTCTCTCACACACACACACACACAGTATGTGTGTGTGTGTGTGTGTGTGTGTGTGTGTGTGTGTGTGTGCTGTACATACGGTCACAGGTGCCTGTAGAGACCAAAGGCATTGAATACCCCTGGAGTTGGAGTTTTAAGCCACTTGATATAGATGCTGAGTACTGAACTCTGGTCCTCTGGAACAGCAATGTATGCTTTTTAATCTCTAAGCCATCTCTCTAGGACCACCAGGATTAATTTTCACACGGTAGCATCACTTGCTGGGCACTGGAGGAGGAGTGGTCACAATGAAGCCATTGTCCCGAGGGCACTTAGATCGCTGAGGCTCATCATATTGTGGGGATCTGCACAGTGTCAGGGGTGAGTGGAAGCTTACCTAGGCAGCAGTTCCCCAGGAGCTCCAGGAGATGGCGCTACACCTCCGTTGGCATAGTGCTTACAGATTATTCAGGAAGCCTTGGGTTTCCCTAGCATTGCATAAACTGTGTGGTACATGCTTGTAATTCCAGCACAGGGAAGGTGGAGGCAGGAGCTGATCTGGAGCTGTGGGCAGGTAAAATCAACACATACAAACAAACAGCACGTGTACTTAACAGCTTCTATAGTACAAACACTAAAATTAGAACACTATAGAGATTATCGTGGTCCCTGCGCAAGGGTAACACAAAAAGTTGGGAAGCATTCCATATATTTTTTAAAGTTTTTTTTTTTAAAAGATAAATATACACATTTTCCTTCAGATTCTCTACATTAAGAATAAAATTTCAGGGGCTGGAGAGATGGCTCAGCAGTTAAGAGCACTGACTACTCTTCCAGAGGTCCTGAGTTTAATTCCCAGCAACCACATGGTGATTCACAACTGTCTGTAAAGGAATCTGATGCCCTCTCTTGGTGTGTCTGAAAAGAGTTACAATGTACTCTTAAACATACCCTGAGGTATATACATTAAGAATAAAATTTCGCCGAGCAGTGGTGGCGCACGCCTTTAATCCCAGCACTTGGAAGCAGAGGCAGGTGGATTTTGAGTTCGAGGCCAGCCTGGTCTACAGAGTGAGTTCCAGGACAGCCAGGGCTACACAGAGAAACCCTGTCTCGGAAAACAAAATAAAACAAAACAACAGCAACAACAACAAAAAAGAATAAAATTTCATCTTACCCTAATGTATTAGTTTCTCTCTATAAATATACAGACAGAGATATAGATATAGGTAACGAGGACTTATTAGAATGACTTGTAGGCTGCAGTCCAACTAATTCAACAGTGGCTAGCTGTAAGCAAAGTCTAGCTTGGTCCACGTGGTTGATGTCTCAGCTTGTCATCAGTGTAAACTGGAGTTTATACTGTTTCTTTCCAGGGGGAGAACAAGCAGGCAAGGAGCAAAAGCATCCTTTTCCCATGTTTTTATCTAGGCTTCCAGATGGCTCAGATTAAAGATGTGTCTTCTCACTTAAAAATCTAGATTAAATAATGCATCGCATTAAATAATTAAATAATGCATTAAATAATACTTCAAATTAAGCAAAAAATCCTCACAGATGTGTCCCCTACTTTTGAATTTTAGTTAATTCCAGATGTAGTTGACAACCAAGAATAGTCATCACACCTAATAAAAATTGTTTTAAATATTTATATATAGTTCGAGGTCATGTCGGCATACACAGGAGGAAACTAAAAATTGCAGAAATTCAGAATATGTGTAAAGTGGCATAGCTTTTAAAGTAACAGATTAAAGTGGTTTTGCCATTAGAAGTGATGTTTATGGGGGCTAGAGAGATGGCTCAGCAGTTAAGAGCAATACTTGCATTTCCAGAAGACTCAGATTTAATTTTCAGCACCCACAAGGCAGCTCTCAACTGTCTAAAACTGCAGTTTCAGCGGGAGTCTGATGCCCTCTTCTGGCTTCTGCGGGTACTGCATACACATGGAACCATACATGCAGCCAAAACACCCATACACATAAAAGGCAGTATTTTTTAAGGGTATTTATGGGCTGGGTATACAGCTCAGTTGCAGACAGTTGCTTCTCATGTGTTGAACTCCACCTGTTAGAACTACATGTACTGAAATGCATATTTGTAATCTTTATCTTAAAAAAAAAAAAACTCCGAGAGTTGTGGCTTGCTCTTGTTATTCTAGCACCTGAAAGAGGCAGACACGGGATGATTGCTTTCCATCCAAGGTCAACCTGAGTCATACAGGAAGACTCTGTCTCAAAATAATAAAACCAAAGGTGAACTTACTTATGTACCCGGAACAATGGCATGAAACAGCATCTACTGAACACATTGAGACCCTCTCCCTCTCTTATCTATCTTTCAAAAAAAAACCACACACACACACACACACACACACACACACACACACACACACACGAGTGTGGTTCTAGAAGCTAGCAGCATTGAAGTCTGGAGCTAGGACTCAGGAGCACTTCCTCCTTTTGTTCTCTGAGGTCTTTTCATTTTTTTGTTTTTACAGACAGAGATAGGGTTTCTCTGTGTGGCTCTGGCTGTCCTGGAACTTACTATGTAGAACAGGCTGGCCTCAAACCCGAGATTCACCTGCCTCTGCCTTCTGAGTGCAGGGATTAAAGACGTGTGCCACCAGCACAGGGTTCTCTCTGAGGTCTTATGCAGGGTTGGCTGGCCTCAAATTCCCTAAGAAGCTAACATATTCCTTGAATTCTGACTCTCCTCCTCCACTTCCCAAGTGCTAGGTTACAGACACCACGGCTACCTTAAAACAAACAAACAAACAACAATAACAACAACAACAAAAACCCCACCTAACTGTACTCAGCGACCTGTAACCTCAAACCAATGTTAGGGACTGGAGAGATGGCATTTGCTTCTCATGCACGGTGAGTTCAGTCCCCAGCATCCACATGGCCTCTCACAACCATCAGCAACTCTGATCCCAGGGGGGTTGATGACCTCCGCTGGCATCAAGCAGGCATTTGATGCACATATATTGAGGCAAAAACACTCATACACATTAAAAAAAAAAACTTAAAAAATTTAAACAAAACAAAGAAACCATTGAGAGTTTATCTCGTAGGCTCGGGTCCTTTGCTTGGAGTTGGCCCTGCCCCAGTTCCGCCCTACGGAACATTTCCGCTGTGTCTGCATTTCACCTGTATGTATTTCACAACCCAAAGCTGTCTCTAAAAGGCTCCGCCTGGCGGCTAGCGCAACCGTTTCCTCCTTGTTTAGTTGGACCACAGCGATTGACAAGTCAATTCTCCAATCATCATGCCGAGTGACCACTTAATTATCAATTAGGTCACAGGGGCGGTGCGGAAGCATAGAATGAATAGGGGTGAGTGATCAGGAAGTGCGAACCCAGATTGGAAGGAGGACAGGACCCGGACCGGCGATCTTGGGAAGGTGACAGGGCATCGGGCCTCTCAAATTCCTTTCTTTCCTCTTAGCTGGGCCAGGGATCCATTTATACCTGAGAACTAGGAACTCCATTTGCCGTGTGTGTGTGTGTGTGTGTGTGTGTGTGTGTGTGTGTGTGTGTGTGTAGTATTCTTATCTAAGCGTTTTGGGACCTGGAGTGTCCTTTTCTTGATACTTCAGGATGGGCTCCTTTTTTTAAGCTCCACTTCAGAGGTGCACCGGGGCGAGCAGGGAGTTTAGGTCCCATCTCACACTAAAGGGCTCCGGTCCCTTTCCAGGGGGAGGGAAATGAGCCGCCTCCATGCAGGTGAGATAATGAAAGAGGGAGGGGCCCTGGGAAGAGAGTTTTTGCGCTAGAGTACTGGAAAGAGAAAGGAAACTTTTTTGGTTTGGTTTGGCTTTCGACACAGGATAGCTCTGGCTGTCCTGTAACTCTCTTTAGAGCAGGCAGGCCTCGAACTCAGAGATCCACCTGCCTCTGCTTCCAGAGTGCTGCCTGTTTTTTTAAGTGGAGGTTGTAGCAGTTTTATCCGTGAAAGCTTTCGTAATGAGGAGGCTGTAGGGTGGGGCTCGGTCTCTAGAAAATCCTCTTTCCTTCCTGGGACCTTCAGATTTTTGCATGTTTTACTGCGCAGGCGTGAGCTGACGTCTGGACATGTGGAATCCTAACGCTGGTAAGTTCCTGGGGGCTAGCCTCTGATCCCGCCCCAGCCCATTTTCCAATGAAACCGGAAGTTTCTGTGTCTATCCCATAACCCCAAGCAAAGTCACCAGACCACTGCTAACTACCAAGTTCTGGCTTTCCATAAGGCGTAAGAACGATAGTGATTTATGTTGCTTGTTGATAGAGGTTCTGGACAGTTCTAATCTTTACTCTCGTATTCTTCTTCCAGGGCCAAATCCATTTCCACCCCAAGCTGTGTGCCCAGGAGGTTCCAATCCTGCCTGTCCACCACATCTCAATCCTGCCTTTCCCCCTGGCCCCTGTCCTCCCGGAATTCCCCAGGGAAACCCAGCCTTCCCTCCATGTCGTCCCCCTTACCCTGTACCACAACCAGGGTGTCCAGGATACCAACCCTCAGGTCCCTACCCTCCCCCATACCCACCAACCGCTCCTGGCATGTGCCCTGTGAATCCTCCGGCTCCTGGCATGGTAGGCCCAGGAATGGTGATAGACAAGAAGGCGAAGAAGAAAATGAAGAAAGCTCATAAGAAGTCACACAAACATCACAAGCACGGGAAGGTCAGTGCCCTCTGGAGCCTGGCTGGGGAAGGAGCTCCCTTCAGAGGGACGGGGGTGATCAGGAGTTGCAGAAGTGTTCACGGTTTGTGGGCTCGGGAGACAGCAACCGTGTCGCTTTGGCAGATGCACGTAGTTTTTCCTTTATGTAAAGGGATACTCCTGAAAGGAGTTTAGCAATATTTGAGGCATCAGACCACTCCCAACTACAAAGGAAAAGTGAAGTGAACCTCTTTCCCAGTAACTCCTCCCTCGCCCCACCCTAGGTGTACCCTTTGGTAAATTGGACACACCCACTGGGGTTATCTAAATGTCGAAAGCGTCAGTCTTGACAAAGCACAATGACGCATGATAGTTTACAGAGTGGTGATATGGCCCTAGTTCCTGGATTTTGTCTCCTTCAGTGTTCCCAGGCGCTGAGTTAATTCCCTGGGCGAGCCTTCTGTGACTCAGCCTCCAGCAAAGCTTTGGGGTGAAAGGGGATTTTCCTCCACAAGACAAGTACCTTCCTTCCACAGGAACGTTAATTATTATTAGTGAGAGTGGGAAAAGCATCTGTCTGAATCTTGAAGCTTCAGGTAGATTTTATGCCCAGTGTTTGCTTTGTGGATTTGGGCTCTACTTCCTGATTTTGGGTCTTAGGTAGAAATGTGGGGAGCAGGGAAGGAAAGGAGACACTGAATGAAGGAGAGAATCCTGAGAGCCTAAAAAAATCTTTTTATGGTAGTTGATGGAGTTATGTCTGTGTGGATCCTTGGATAAGATTTCTCCAGCCAAGTGTCTGTCTCTGCCATCTTCCCCACTAATGGAACTTAGAAGTACAGCATCACCCACATGGCAGCCGTTCCTACCCTCTCTGTGCTGCAGAGAGGTCCTAGTTTATTTGTCCTTCCTTAAAGCTAATGGATAGAGACTTATAAAGGAGCAGCTGCTTCCCACACCGTGCTGTGTTTGCTTGTTCCACATTCCTGGTCCTGGCTAGGTGTGGAAAGTGGAAGCTCGTGTTCAGAAGGCACTGAGTTCAGTTCTGTGCAGTGATTGAGGATAATTTAATCCATTCTTGTATGCTTGTTGCTGATGGAGACCCTTGATTTTGTTGGTTATGGGACAGGATGGTATGAGACTCCTGCCTACTGGATACTTGGGTGGATGGGTGGGGCATCAAAGAATGACCCTTGGAGTGGCCAGAGGTCATCTGGATCTGATGATGTGTCCTTTCCCCTTGCAGCACTCCTCCTCCTCCTCTTCCTCCTCTTCCAGCAGTGACTCTGACTGAACGCAGAGCCTGGAGCCTCCTCCCCTCAAGCCTCACCAGCTCCACTCTCCCACCAAGCTTCAGCTGTCATCTTGTACTGAGGGGAATTAGCCCTCTGCTCCCTGCCCCACTCCTACCTGTGCCTTCCCACAATGTGTGGTCCTAGCTGTCTAGGGAAAATGGGAAGGCGATTGCCAAGGGCTAGCAAAAGCTGCCTTCTCCCTGCTTGATATTACCGTAGAGGTCAGTGGAGGAACTGTCTTTTGAAGATGGTGAGACCTCTGAGCTAAATGGAAAATTCCATTTTAAGATCTGCACCATGTGGGTTTTTTTTTTGTTGTTGTTTTGTTTTTCACTTTCTTTTGTAATACTTGTGACTTGGGTTTGTGACGGTCTGTGATGAAAAGCCTGTACTTTTGTAATGGCGGCACACGTGAGTTATTTAGTGGCAACTGTATTTCCCACAGGCCTTACTGATCGCAGTAACTGTCGAGTTGCTGGGAGGTGCAGTCCCTTTACTTGACGGGCTCTTTTGAAACCCAACTCATTTCTTAGTTCAGTATGTTATCTCAGATGGCTCTAAGTCCAAATAAAAGCTACTCTCCCAGCAGACTCTGCTCACCTGTGCGATTGACTGGGCTCAACACCATGGGCTAGTTTTGTTACTTTTCTTTTGGTCATACTCTTTAAAGTACGTCGCTTTTTTTTTGTTTGTTTGTTTTTTTGTTTTTAATTCCTCTGAGAGTCTCACATCATCCAGTCTTCACTATATTTAAAAAAAAAAAAAAAAAAGGTAACTTTGGTATACACATCATTGTGTCTCCACCTCTGGAGTGCTAGGATCACAAGCTTCAGCCACCACACACTGTGTGAACTCAGATCTGTGCCTGCTAGTCAGGGACTTTAGTTTAGTAAGGACACAGTGTATCAGTGAGGAGGACACCACGCTATTCTAAGAGGGGAGGAGCCTTCAGGATGGACTCACGTCTTTCAGACTGAATCCACACTGGTCTCCTAGATATGGACCGTCTGCACAAGTTTTCATTTGTTACAGAGGTTTTCGTTGAGACAGGGTCTGAGTATGTAGCCTTGGCTAGCCTGAACTCAACAGGTGGATGAGGCTAGCTTCTAGCTCACAGATATCTACCTGTCTCTGCTTCCCAAGGCTGGGATTAAAGGAGTGGCCCACTATGCCCAGCCTGCTTCAGAGGTTTTCAGTTCTTTGATGCTCATCAACTTTAAGGGGGCAATCTAGGGTTCTGCCCTTTATCTAATGAATAAGATAGATAGATAGATAGATAGGTAGATAGATAGATACACACATACATACGTATGTGTCTGGTCTAGTATGTATGTGCTTTATGTCATGCAGTTCCTGTAAAAGCCAGAAGAGGGCAGAGGATCTCCTGGTACTGGAATTACAGATCATTATGAGTCTGGAAATTGAACCTAGGCCCTTTGGAAGAGCAGCCTGTGTTCTTAACCACAGAAACATCTCTTCATCGCCACCCTCCTTTTTTTTTTTTTGGTTTTCGAGACAAGGTTTCTCTGTATAGCCCTGGCTGTCCTGGAACTCACTCTGTAGACCAGGCTGGCCTCGAACTCAGAAATCTGCCTGCCTCTGCCTCCCAAGTGTTGGAATCAAAGGCGTGCGCCACCACCGCCTGGCTATCACCCTCCTTTTAAAGAGTCTATGTAGCCCAAGCTGAGCTTGAACTCAAAGTCATCTTCCCTCAGCTTCCCAGGTGCTGCCATGATAAATCCAAGCCACAGTGCCCAGACTGAGGAGGCTCAGTAACGGTGCTTGCCTTGCCTGTATGATGTCCTGGATTTAATTTTCAACAACACAAAAGAAACAAAACAACAACAAAAAAACTAGTGTGATGGTCCCATGTAGTCCAGACCTCAAGCTCACTACGTAGCCAAGATGAACAACTTCCTGATCTTTCTGTGTTCCCTCAGGGCTGGAATTGCTGATGTGTGCTAGTATGCCTTATTTTATATAGTGCTGGGGCCTGAACCCCAGGCCATGTGCATGGTAGGTAGGTAAACATTCTCACAACCCCCACCTCAGGAATTTTTTTTTTTTTAAAGTTTTAGAGAGTATTAGTCAGGGTTCTTTAAAGGACATAAATATATATGTATCTACATGTACGTAGAAACAAATATGTATTATATACAAATATATATAAGTATGGAGCTGGAGAGATAGCTCAGTGGTTAAGCACACTGACTGCTTGCTCTTCCAGAAGTCCTGAGTTCAATTCCCAGCAAACACACAGTGGCTCAAAACCATCTGTAATAGTATTTGATGCCCTTTTCTGTTATGTCTGAAGACAACTACAGTGTCTAATATACACTAAATAATATATAAATACATTTGCATATATAAAAATCTATTTATCGGGCTGGAGAGATGGCTCAGCGGTTAAGAGCAATCTTCCAGAGGTCCTGAGTTCAATTCCCAGCAACCACATGGTGGCACACAACCATCTGAAATGGGATCTGATGCACTCTTCTGGTGTGTCTGAAGACAGTTACAGTGTACTTGTATAAATAATAATAAATTAATAATATTAAAAATCTATATATATAAAGATATATGTATATATATAGACGGGATTTTTTGTTTTGTTTTGTTTTTTGTTTTTGTTTTTCAAGACAGGGTTTCTCTGTGTAGCCCTGGCTGTCCTAGAACTCACTCTGTAGACCAGGCTGGCCTCGAATTCAGAAATCTGCCTGCCTCTGCCTCCCAAGTGCTGGGATTAAAGGCTTGTGCCACCACTGCCCGGCATATGGGATTTATTAGAATGGCTTATAGGCTGTGGACCAGCCAGACCGTAGTCCAACAATGGATATCTATCAACAGATGGTACAGGAATCCAGTATTCAGTCTGTGAGGCTGGATAGACTTCAGTAAACACCAGAGTCCTGAGGAAGTAGACTCTAATGTCAGGGAAGGAATAGATTTGCCAGAGAGAGTGAGCAGGCAAGGAGCAAAAGCTTCTTTTTTCCATTTCTTGTATATAGGCTTCCACCAGAAGGTGTGGCCCAGATGAAAGATGGATCTCCCTGCCTCAAAAGATCTGGATTAAAAGTGGGTCTTCCCATTTCAAATGGTTTGATTGAGAAAAAAAAAATAAATTTCTCACAGGTGCACCCATCTGTCTGGGTTTGAGTTAAATCCAGATGTAATAAAGTTGACAACCAAGAACGGCCATCACACACAGGCAGCCCGAGAAACAGTATGGTGCTCCTGGAGAGTAGCAAACAAGAGGCTGCTTTTCCCCCCCATGGCCTATGCAGCTTTTGATGACTTTGAACTCACTATGTTGGTTGACCATACAATTGCTGGCCTCAAACAATCTGTTGGCCTGTGTCCAGAGAGCTGGGGTGACAGGTATGGACCATCTTGCCAAGATGCAGGGTTGGTTTTTTGGGGGGGGACAATGTCTAGGCTGACCTTTAACTCCTGCTCTCCTCTGTCTCCAGCTTTTTGGTTGCAGGAACTAGATGCAAGAGTACATTACTATAATCAGTTTAGCCAATATATATATATATGATATATGTATATATGTATACACACACACACATATATATATGATATATGTATATATGTATACACACACACACACACATATATATGATATATGTATATATGTACACACACACACACACACACACATATATATGATATATGTATATATGTACACACACACACACACACACACACACATATATATATGTATATTAATGTATCCTTGGCTATCTGGAGTAGCCTATGAGGACTAGCTTGGGATTAAAAGTGTGTCTACTGCCATCTTATTGTGTGTGTGTGTGTGTGTGTGTGTGTGTGCAAATTTGGAGGCCAGAGTAAGACTTCAGGTGTCCGCCTGCCTCTGCCTCCCAAGTGCTAGGATTAAAGGCGTGTGCCACCACTGCCCGGCCTAAGATTTATTTAATTTACACTTCCTTTCTCTCTCTCTCTTTCTTTCTCTCCTTTCCCTTCTCCTCTTCTTCCTCCTTTTCTTCCTCTTTTTCCTCTTCCTTTTCTTCCTCCTCTTTCTCTTCTTCTTGGGCTTTTTTGAGACAAGGGCTTCTTTATGTAGCCCTGGCTGTCCTGGAACTCTCCCTGTAGATGAGCCTGGCTTCAAACTGAAGAGATCTACTGGCCTCTGCCTCCCAAGTGTTGGTATTAAGGGTGTATGTCACCACTCACTGGCTTTTGTCATTTTCAGATTTTGAAGTGTGTGTGTGTGTGTGTGTGTGTGTGTGTGTGTGTGTACGCATGCATATGAAATCAGGTGCCCTTGGAGGCCATAGACATTGGAGTCTCTGGAGCTGGAGCTGTAAGCTATTGAACTTCTAATCTCTCTAGCCTCTAAACTTGTATCTTTAGAGCTCATAGGTTTCTTATCCTTGTCCACATTTAATGTAAACCTTGCTGTACTAACTGTGTAATAAGAAAATAGCAAGACATACACACCTTTAATTCCAGCACTTTTTTTTTAACTTAAGATTTATTTCTTTATTTTATGTAGGAGTGCTCTATTTGCATGTACATCTGCATGCAAGAAGAGGGCATCTGATTACATTACAGATGGTTGTGAGCCACCATGTGGTTGCTGAGGATTGAACTCAGGACCTCTGGAAGAGCAGTCGTTGCTCTTAACCCCTGAGCCATCTCTCCAGCCCTAATCCCAGCACTCTGAAGGCAGAGGTAGGTGGATCTCAGAACGGGTTCTAAGCTAGACAAGGCTATCCTATCCCATCTCAAACGAACAAACAAACAAAAAGCCAGAAAAGTCAAAAAACCAACAGCAAGTCTCTGTTGGTCTTGTAGACACAAGGCATGTGGTGTACATACAGACACAGGTAAACTCTCATGCACATAAAAGAAAATTAAATTAAAAAAATGCAATTAGTTTAGCTTTAGTGATTATGAATAATAAAATGAATCTTTATCTGGCTGGCCTTTATGAATACTTTCTGTAGATAAATATGTTGTTTTGTGATCATAGGCAAGTTCACTCATTTCTGCTTTGGAGAATTTCTTGACCCATAGTCAGATATTGCTATTAGATTCTCTTTCTCTCTCTCCCCTTATCTTTCTCAAAGATATATCTTGTGCTGGACAGTGGTGGTGCACATCTTTGATACCAACATTCAGGATTTTAAGACCAGCCTGAATCTACACAGTGAGTCCCAAGGTTAGGATTAGAGACAATCTGTCTCAGGAAAAAATATAATTTATGTGTCTACACGAGCTTATGTGTAGTACTTGTATGCAAGCATGTGAGACCACAAAGACCAGATGCACTTTGATGCCTTAGGATTGAGTTACAGTCGATTTGTCAGCTGCCCGATGTGGGTGCTGGGAACAGAAACTGGGTCCTCTGCAATAACAATAAGTGATCTTTAAAAAAAAAAACCCACAAACTTCTTACTACTTATTATTTGATAGAACACTCCTACATAAACTGTTTTGCCTGCTTGTATTTCTGTGTACTGTATGCTTGTGGTACCCAAGGAATCCAGTAGAGGGCGTCTGATCCTCTTCTAGGACTGTAGCTAAACAGGTGACTGTGAGCCAGTGTGTGGATGCTGGGCATCGAAACCAGGTGCTCTGGAAGACCAGCTGATGCTTTTAACCACTGAACCATTTTTTTTTTTTTTTTTTTTTTTTTTTTTTTGGTTTTTCGAGACAGGATTCTCTGTGTAGCCCTGGCTGCCCTGGAACTCACTTGGTAGACCAGGCTGGCCTCAAACTCAGAAATCCACCTGCCTCTGCCTCCCACCCGGCCACTGAACCATTTCTTAAGCCCATTCCTCTCCTTACATTGTGTTATATTGTATTTCATTTGTATGCGTGCATGCACACGCTGTGATACAGTGTGGCAGTCAGGATAATGAGTGGTAGTTGTCATTAGGCTTGACAGCTGAGCCATATTGCCAAGCCTCTCTCCCTGCTTTGTGTCTGGGATTGTACCCAGGACCTTGTATGCCCAAGGTCCTTCCCCACCCACAGGCCTTCATCTCTCTCAACGCTGGCTCTGTTGGTCGGTCCCAATAAAACTCTTTGATTTTTATTTTGCCCTATGCCATGTTTGTGACCTCATGGATGGTGGATAGCACTCTAGTTGTTGGGAGCCCCACTGGTTTTACTGGTCCACCTGCAAAATCTTTTTTTTTTTTTTAAACATTCATTTATTTACTTATTATGTATACAGTGTTCTCCCTGCATTTATGGATGCATGCCAAAAGAGGCACTAAATCTCATTACAGATGGTTATGAGCCACTATGTGGGTGCTAGAAATTGAACTCAGTACCTCTGGAAGAACAGTCAATGCTCTTAACCTCTGAGCCATCTCTCTAGCTCCCCCCATGCGAAATCTTGAGGTTAAACTTTCAGCTTAGGTCTGACAGTAAACTTACTTCTTAATTGGCTTTTTTTCTGGGGTTTTAACCTTTTAACCTTTCCTACTTCCCTTTCTGCCCTTTACCCTTGGCCATTTTTTTTTTTTTTTTTGAGACAGGTTCTCTCTACAAAGGTCCAAGTCAAAGACAAAGCTGGTCTTGAACTCAAGAGATCCACCTGCCTCTGCCCCCTTAGTGCTGGGATTAAAAGTGTGTACAATGACACCTGTCACCAAATGGCACCAAGTGAGGTTTCTATTTTGCATTCCTAATACCTAGCTCCTCATTTGAGTGGAGGAAAGAAAGATATTAGGAGTCCCTGAGTCTTATTTTCCAGCTATTGTCACATGAGTCCACTTGACTGATTCTAAAATGACAACAGGTACTGCACACACGTGGTAGATAAAAACACCTGTATACATGAAAGGGAGAAAAATTAATATTTCTGGGTGGTGGTGGTGCACACCTTTGATCTCAGCACTTGGAAGGCAAGAGGCATTTGGATCTTTGAGTTCGAGCTCTATAGAGTGAGTTCCAGTATAGTCAGGGCTACCTAAAGAAACCCTGTCTCAAGAAACAACAACAAAAAAATTAAATTTATGTGTATGTGTATGTGTGTCTGTAGGGTAGTTATGTGCACCCAAGGGTGTAGGTGCCCTAGCAGGCCAGAAGAGGGCATCCGATCTTTGGAACTGAAGCTTCAGGTAACTGTGAGCCATCTACAGGGAACTGAGCTTGGTTCCTTTGTAAGAGCAAGTTATCTTTTTGATTGTTTGTTTTTTGAGAGTGAACCTCTCTATGTAGCTCTCAATGTCCTGAAACTTGCTATTTAGACCAGGCTGACTTCAAAATATCTGCCTACCTCTTACCTGCATATGCCTTGACTCCTTACAGATGTATCTATTTATTTTGTTTTAGTATGTATGTGTTTTGCCTGCCATGTATGTATGTGCACCATTTGGGTACAAGTGTCTGTGGAATGCAGAAGCGGGTGTTGTATCCCATGGAACTGGAGTTACATTACATTCACTGTGAGACCCTATGAGTACTAGTGATTGAACCCTGAACCTCTGGAAGAGCAGTCAGTGCTTTTAACTCTTGAGACATTTTCCCAGTCCTAAAGGCCAGTGAGATGGAAAAGACCTTTGCTATTAACCCTGATGTCCTGAATCCAATCTTTAGGACCCACTTGGTTGAAGGAGAGAATTGATTCTTCCTGAAAGTCCTCCTTTGTTTTTCTCCTGCCTGCTGTGGTGTACACACACACTCAGTTTGTATACACACATACAAAATGTTTTTTCTTACTTCTTTTTTTTAATTGGATATTTTATTGATTTATGTTTCAGATGTCATCCCCTTTCCCCATTTCCCCTCCCTAGAACCCCCATCCCATACCCCCTCCCTTTATACCATTTTAATTACATGCATGTATTAAAGTCAGTTCTAGGTTGAGAGTCTAGCAATACAATAGATGCAAGTAGTCAAGGAACAAGCAAGACAATAAACAAAAATAGTCAAAGAATAAGCAAGGCAATAAACAAAATTCCCTGAACACTTTCATGATCACTTTTTCCAAGGGCTTATCAGCATGACCAAAGTATCTGAGTCTACTTCCCTGTCCTTGTCCAAAGTCATTTTCATGTCTGAAGCCTACTTCCTTGTTCTAGTCTAAAATTTAGATTCCTGTCTGAAATTACTTATTTGTTCTTGCCTAATATCTAGATTCCTGCCTGAAATTACTTATTTGTTCTAGCCTAATGTTAGATTCCTGCCTGAGATCTAATGTTAGATTCCTGCCTGAGACCTACTTCCTTGTCCTTGGCCAATGTTATATTCCTGCCAAGCAGCCCATTTCCTTGTCCTTGGCCCATGTCAGCCCCAAAGGCTCTCTGGGTCTCCTCCTTTTTTATTTCAATAACAAGACTGAGTCTGTCTTAGGTCATTCTGACAAGAATGCCTTTCTTACCCATCATGGAATATGCATTATCAAAAGCAATGCACTTCTGTCTTAGGTTGGTAAGGCTCTGTGCAGAATCTTACCCGTCCTTGGCTTGCCAGCCTGTTAATTTAATAACTCTATCTGGGGGTCTGTTTTCAGGTTCAAGCCATGTACTTTGGCTGTCAACATGTTGATGTTGTTAGAGACAAGCTTTAACATGATGGGCAGTAATAAAAGTATTCCCAGGACAAAAAGGGCTAGCCTAATCAAGCTATATATGCCATTCTTGAAGCTTGACCAAAAAAGGTTTATTGCCTTTTTAAAGATACCAGGATAGTTGTCTTGTGGTGTGTAAAAAGTTCTGTATTTTAAAAATGTCTTAAAGAAAAAAGAGAGCAACAAATAACAATAAAGCAGTATTGCTATGCATTCCAAGATGGTCTGAAATTCACCATTGTCTTTCTTAACTTCCCCAGTGGTAAGATCATAGGCTTGCATTACTCACTGTGCTTGGCCACAGAATATCTTTTTGTGCTGATGCTTAACTTGTTCCTTTGTTCCTGTAAATGGCAAATCAGACCTAATAAAAATATTAACTATTTTGGGCAGGAATTCTAGATTATACAATACTTCTTTATAATAGTGAGATACTCACATTATCAATGTTGTCCTAATACGGTGAAGTTTGATTGCTTAACTTCGTTAAGGTGGTGACTTGTTAGATTTCTCCATTTAAAGTTACTTTATTGTACAGTTAGAAAATCTGTGTGATGATACTTCTTCTCCTCTCTCTCTCTTTTTTTTCAAGACAAGTTTTCTATATAACCCTGTCTGTCCTGGAACTCACTCTGTAGACCCGGGTGGCCTCGAACTCAGAAATCTGCCTGACTCTGCCTCTCCAGTGTTGGAATTTAAGGACGTGCACCACCACCACCACCATTTGGTTTAAGAACATTCTTTTAAATTTTAATTCTTTATTATAATTTTTATTGCCTGATTCAGTATCTGGGCTGCAAAATAGTGATGTTTTAATTTCTTTTGCACTTACCAAATTGGATTACTTTTAGAGTAAGCAGTTTGTGTGATACTTTCAGTCTGGCCATTCGTATTTTATTTTAGACAACTGTTATTTTCCTTCCCCTCCCTCCCATCTTTTCTTAATCCAAAGTATTGGCCACCTCTTCGCATTTAGGACTGAGCTTTCCAGTTCCCCCGCTAGAGGCCACTAGTAGCCTCCGCGCCTCTGTGCTGCCGCTCTATCACAGATCTCGCCGTTGGTTATCCGCTATCTCGCTGGTGCCGACGCTGTCCAAGGAGCCGCTCTAGGCTCTGGGAAGGCGGGCCGCATTGCGTGGGGAAAGTGTGGACGACGCAGTCGACTCGCCGGCCCCCGGGGCGGTTAGCGCTTCCGGGGTCGAAGGGTGCGCGGGGTTGAAAGCGGCCCGCTCCGCCCCGTCCCCCTCCCAGACCAGCAGAGGCAGCAGCCGGAGCAGCCGCAGCCTGCGCCCTCTCCCGCCCGCCCGCCCTCCGCCCGCCCGCCCGCCCTCCGCCGCCCTCCACCCGCCCCGGGGTCTCTTTCCCCCTTCCTCCTCCTCCACCCCCCCTCCTCCGCCCGCTAGCGGGGCCCCCCTCGCCTTCCCGCCCGCCCCTATTGTTCCGCCCCCGGCCTCCCGCCCTTCCCCTTCCCGCCCGCTCCCCTTTTCCCCTCAGTCGACTCGCGCCTCCAGGTAAGCTTAAAATTTTCTTCTCTGCCCCCGGCAGTAGCTTCTACTTCCACTCGTGACATCCTTCTTGGCGGACTCCGGTCCTATTCTGGAGCCTCGGCCTCTGGTAGTCCCGCGTGAGCGTCTACTACTTCACTCTCCCTGCCTGGCCATTCACGCGAGGCCCTGGCTCCAGCGCGGCCTAGTAGGCCTCGCGCAAAGCCTGCCCCCCCTCCCCCCCTTTTTTCCCCGGTGGCGGCTGCGCAGGAGTCAGGGAGGGCGCGCGCGCGGCAGGGGGGGCGGCGGTGGATTTGTTGGTTGAGGGGGGTGGGGGAGGCGATGGCCGGCTTGCTGGCGGGGCGGGTGAGCGCGGCTCCCCGCGGGTGTCAGGCGCTGGCGCAGACACACGAGGAGGCGCTACTTGTCCGGCCCCTCCCCCTGGGTAGCAGCGCCCCCCCCTGACCGAACCGTTTATTTACCCCCAACCCAGTCAAGGGAAGGGGGGGCTTTTTTTTTTTCTAAAGTGGAAAATGCTTGGATGACCGGGGCGGGGGAGGGGAGTGGGGAGCTGCAGAGTTAAAGGGTAGGCGGACTCCCTGTTACCGAGTTACTCTGACGTTCTCTCGGGTAACGAATTTTGAAATTACAAAATGCCTGCCGCTATAAACCAGACCGAGCTATTTATAGAGGGGTAATTGACTGCAGGATTAACAGCTGGATTCCCAGGATGGGGTACACTTAGATTGACCTACTCAGGAGAGGAACTGACAGGTTTCTCAGATTACTTAACGTGGCTTGGAGTTAAAAAATGCATCTTCGTGCTTTACTTAAGAAATGGATTTGTAGCTAGGTTTTCAGTTTTCTTTGCCTTTTGAGTTTGTATTACTGTATTTCTAAAGTGATTAATGTATCTGAGTGGGGAAATGGAACTAAAGCTATCCTCAGGTTTATACAGTGTATGGGGGGG
>JANHMN010000012.1:1081048-1186406 GCA_030674055.1 Rhabdomys pumilio | reverse complement strand
TTTTTTTTTTTTTTTCTTTCTTTTTGTTTTTTCCTTTGGAAAACAAAACAAAAGCCAGAATAATTCGATTAAAAGACAGAATAAATTTGGAGAAATAAATTCCCCTCAAACAGATTGCCATTTTATCTATTTGGTCTTTAAGTCTAGTTTGGGAGGATAGAGGTGGAGGATGTTACTCTGGTAGAGGTTTAATGAAAGCCATTCTATGTGCCAAGAGTCCATGATACCTGGTAACAAGAATATAGTTGGCACTGATCTTAGTGAGCATTGGACAAAACAGTACTCTTAATCAGAAAAGGGATAGATGTACAGACATATTTGATGTTTAGATTTTGCTCCTGTTTAAGAATACCACACTCTCTTGCCCCTTTTTATCTCCATACATATTAGTCTGGGCTTTGCAGGAAATGGCATGATATCAGCTATTCTGATTGTGCAGAAGAATCTTTCCAGCATTACTTTTGATACCCTTCCCATCTTTCCTCCTTGGAGGCTTCAGAGTTAGTGATGAACCCCAACAGCCAATGCTGGGTTTCCATTTTATTTTTTTCTGTTTGTTTAATTTGCAGGTCACTGATTCTGAATGCTGTGCATTAAATTTTCTTGCTCTTTTCTGTCTTTTAGCAGGTTTGGATGCATCTGCTCAAACTACTTCTCATGAACTCACCATTCCAAATGATGTAAGTGTGATTAAACTATGTTAGAAGTCTGAAGGAAACCTTACTAGAGAGAATTGATAGAATTAACTGTATTAAGTTTTCAAAGGCAGAAGAACCTCTTCTACTCTCTCTCTTTCTCTCTCTCTCTCTCTCTCTCTTTCTTTCTTTCTCTCTCAAAGATTTATTTTATATGAGTACACTGTAGCTGTCTTCAAACACACACCAGGAGAGTGCATTGGATCCCATTACAGATGGTTGTGAGCCACTATGTGGTTGCT
This sequence comes from Rhabdomys pumilio, assembly GCA_030674055.1. NCBI lineage: Eukaryota > Metazoa > Chordata > Mammalia > Rodentia > Muridae > Rhabdomys > Rhabdomys pumilio. The sequence continues at coordinate 1,185,469 of JANHMN010000012.1, read as the reverse complement.
GGGAATTGATTGAACTCAGGACCTCTGGAAGAGCAGTTGGTGCTCTTAACCACTGAGCCATCTCTCCAGCCCCCTTACTTTTCTGTAAAAGCATCTGGAACTGGGGTGGTGGCGTATGCCTTTAATCTCAGCACTCTTTGAGTTCAAGTCACCCTGTAGTGAGACCCTGTTTCCCACAAAAGAACATCAGAATTTGACTTTGCTTCTGGAGAAGTGATTCTATAGTGATAGTACATCTGCCCTTTCTACGAGTATGGCTGTTTATGTTTGAGAATAAAGTTATAATAAAGTCAGTGTCTCAGTCAAGCCACAGTTAACATGTTAAGGAATTATTACTCTTCAGTACTAGATAATGCAAATGTAATCCCAAATGCAAAAAAAAATCTGAATTTTTTTTTTTTTTTTTTTTGGTTTTTCGAGACAGGGTTTCCCTGTGTAGTCCTGGCTGTCCTGGAACTCACTCTGTAGACCAGGCTGGTCTTGAACTCAGAAATCCGCCTGCCTCTGCCTCCCAAGTGCTGGGATTAAAGGCACAAATCTGAAATTCTTATTAGAATCATAAAGTGATGGTGGAAGGATGATTTCACATATCTCTGATAGCCCAGCAGCAAAGGCACTGTTGATGTATTTGTAGCTGTCTCACTGGATTTCAATATTGTTCTGGTTAATTTGTTGTTGGAGTGGAGGCCTGACTATGGGAATAGAAACAAAAGCTAATGCTTGGGATGAGAAACTATTTGGAGTTTGTCTTGATTTGTAGTTAATAACATGAATGGTTCAGGAATTGAAGTAGGACCTTAAGTTTTTAGAATTCAAGTTTTAATAGCAGTATACCAGAAAGATTGTGGAGTGCAAATTTAGGTACAAACTGTAGAAATTGGTAAAAGATATTCTTGTGTATGTAGCTGTGCAACTCTTATTTTTGTTTTGTTGTTTGTTTCTCAAGTTGATTGGCTGCATAATCGGGCGTCAGGGCGCCAAAATCAATGAGATCCGTCAGATGTCTGGGGCGCAGATCAAAATTGCAAACCCAGTGGAAGGATCTACTGATCGGCAGGTTACCATCACTGGATCTGCTGCCAGCATTAGCCTGGCTCAGTATCTAATCAATGTCAGGTAAGTGTGACCAATCTTTCTGCTTTATGTGCAACATAATAGGAGTTGCCGTATGACAAATGTGGGGTTTTTCTCCCCTTAAGTTTCTGTGTTTAATGTAGCAGACAAAAACAAGCAGATTGGACTAAGTTTTCATGGGGTTGTTTTGGGGCAGTGGAAAAGGTGGTCGTATATGCCTGTGCTGAATAGGACAGTGCTCTAGTAATAACAGGCTCACTGAAACACATTTGGGTTTTGGTTGTTTTCACACATCATGTAGACAGATCATTTCATTTTTGATTTTGGAGTTCAAAGCAACTTGAATTTTTAGGGATATTAAGATATCTAAATAGCTTCTTGGAAATAGGTATTATTATTTACTCTGAAAACATTTTTCAAATGACAAGTGTGTTCTATTGTTTGTGAACAGATGAAGCACAGATTTAGGAATGCTCCAGATACATTAGTAATTTTTTTATCCCATTGCTCACCCTTTTCTCATACATCTATAAATGACTTCCTCGGGTACTATTTTTCTGTATGTAGGTTCTGTTGCTACACTCTGAGTCGTAGGACAATTGTATATAGTCAAATGTGCATCCTACTGGGTGTTGGTCCTTAGTGCTGCTTCAGTCACATTTTCAAATGTACTTAGTTATATCTTATATGGAAAGACATCATTATCTTTCTTGTATTTATTCTCTTCCACATGAAAATTGAGAGTTCCTGAATCTAAGAAAAGGTTTTAGGGATATCAAGTCTGTATTCATGTTATACATGTACTATGTATTTATACTTTATACCAGACTCTCGTATCCCTAGTTGAAAACATTGCCAACTTGCCAGTGGTGGTCTTGGCCATTGCTTTGTATTTCTGTGCCTTGAGCTAATGCTATAATTCATATGGAAAGAAGAGCAGCCCAGTGGTGGTGGCACATGCCTTTGATCCCCCTCATATGGGAGGCAGGATAGGTGGACCTCTATGTAGTTTGAGGTCAGGCTAGTCTAGTCTAGGGTGAGTTACAAGACAACCAAGGCTACACAGAGAAACCCTGTCTTCAAAAACCAAAAAAAAAAAAAAAAGTTAGAAATTGTTACCTTCTGCTTTTGGTAAACTTACCTTAAATGAGATAGCTCAAATTATAACTTTAAATTTGATTTTGGTGTTTTAATAAATTAGTGTCTACATGGTAAGGAGGCAGAACTTCATTACTTAAAGTAACTGCAGAATTGCTTTAATTAAATTAAATAGCTGAGTGAAACTACGCAAACATTGGATTTGGACCAGAACTTTTTAAAGCCTTATCACCAGTGCCAGAAGATGCACAAATAAATCTGCTTTTTATCTTCTCTACTAGGCCCACTTTGAATTTTATTCTTTTCATTATTCGCTTCACAGCATTTCTGTCCTTCCAGGCTTTCTTTACAGGGCTCTTGTGTCTTTGTGGTTCACTGCTGTGAAAATTCCTTAATGGACTGAACTGGCTCTGAACAAGCTAAATAGAGTTATAAGGAAATTTCCTGCTCTTTGGAAGTAGGCTTGTGGGGCAGGTTGTCTGATCTCAGCAAGTGTCTGTAACTCTGCCTTAGAGAAGGACTATATGGGGCCTGTTTTAGGAATAGAAACACGTTTTTGCTTTTTAAACACAAAAGTTGGTAGTACTTGATTATTTTCAACTCTAAAGTTTAGAGTTTATTTTAACTGAATTAAAGAGCCTACTTTTCACCAGAAAAGCTTCCCTAGATCTTGTCTACACTTGTTTTTATCATTTTCCTTTGAAAATGCTACATTCTTTGTAGTTTTGTCTATTCAGTGACCTACTTTGGACTTCATTTTGGTTCATTTGATACACAGATATAAATAGATAAATATTAGCTACAGAAAAAATTGTGTTAGGCATGCATGGTGATACCAGTCGCACTGAGGAGGTTGAGGCAAGAGGCTATGTACAGTTCTAAGCTAACCTGGACTACACAGACCCTGCCACTAAAACAATTTTTTTTTTTAGATTATTATAGTGTAACATGTAATTATGAATCTGAAAACTGATAATTTGGTTTATGAAATGATTTTTTGTTTACAAGGTTAACTCTTTCAAACTAAAATCTTTTTGTTGTTTGTTTTTAAACACTGTTGGGGGCTAAACTTAGAGCTTTTTGTTAATGTTAAGCAATTCGCACCCATCTTTGTCTTTTTTTTTTTTTTAAAGAGGGTTTTAAAGTTGCCCTCAAGCTACTCCCTATTGTATATCCCAGGCTGGTGTGGACTCTGACTGCCTCAGCTTTTGTAGTATCTGTTCCACCATGGCTTGGCCACTTTACTCTGGTTTCTGGGTTGTGTCAATCTATCAGATAGTTGGAAGTATGAGCTCTATGATTCCTTTTCCCATTCTTGTCTGCTGTGTCTTTATCAAAGTAGTTTTAAATAGCATTGTGTGTGACAGGGGGAAGTGATGATATAAATATTTTAGAGGGTGGGGCACAAGCTTTAAAAGTTTGTTATAAGTTGATATTAGATCTTCCTAGTTGGCAGCCAAAGGCACTTACTGATATAACTAAAGCGGATTTTGTCCTGTACTTTTTCCCTATTGTGGTCTTCCCTTCCACCCACCCTTTTTTTTTGTTCCTTTTTTCCTCTGTTACAGTTTAGAAAACGCTAAACCCTCCTCCCAGGCAGCCTCCGTCACGATCCCTGATCACCTCAGCATCAACCTCTCTCAACCCTCCACCCCTTCTTCTTCTTCTTCCTCCTCCACCACCACCCCCTCGCTCGCCACAGCGGGGACTTCCGACGCACCCTCCAGCCTCCCCAACCCTCTTCCGACCGCCCCTTGTGTCTCCAGTCTGCTTGGCATGAAACCCATCCCTCTCCTGGCTCTAAATGTTGTGTCTGCTGCTAAGGGTACCGGGGCTTCAGCTACCACCACCACCACCTCTACTGTGCCATGTGTAACTAACAAACTGAAAGGCGAGAAGCAGAGATTCTCTCCCTACTGAGTGCTTATCTTGGCATTTCTTCAAGTGTTTATTTTGTTTTTCTTTGTTAACATTGGTGAGAACCAAACTATTGTGAGCTTGTGACCATTTTCTTTTTACTACTTTGGGGGATAACTGGGTGGGGATGGGAACAAGGGTAATATTTGTTTAGGTTTAGGTCTTCACAGCTCAGTGCCTGTTTCAGAGTCTGACTTGTTGATTGAAATCTTTATCTAGAGACACAGTTCTTACTCTCTGATTCTGTTACACTTTTTTGTAGCTTTATTCTGCCTTGCCATATAAAAACAATGTGTTAGGCTCTGTGTTGATGAATAAAAGCTTCTCCTTTAATCCTTCCTTTTTTTTTTTTTTTTTTTTTACTTTAAATTATCTAATGATTAAAGTTGTCAGCTGGCCTTCTTGGCTGAATCTGTGTTTCTAGTTATAATAAAGTTACCACAGTAAGAACAGTAGCTCACTGTGTAGTGTGACGGGTGAAGGGTGGGGATTTGTGATTTGTGCCTTGTCTGATTGGATGGCTGTGTAGCCTACTTGGGCTTTTTTGTATCCCACATGAATTTTGTAATCTTTTGTCAATATTTCCAAGTAGAAGGGTCTTCAGTAGTTTAAATACTGATGATCCTTCATGATTGATCAGAAGTTTTTAAGAACGGCTTTCCTTACATTGCTAACACCAGTAGGTAATGAGGTGTCCTTGTCTGAGCTCTTTTCTCTGGTGAGTAGTTATTTCAAAAGCATATGCAGGACTGACTTCTTTAGCCATAATGATGGACAGTGGTCAGTGTCAGAGTTAGGTAGCTTTTGTCTACATTCCTTTAAATAGATCATTAGATATGTTACTGGGATGCTAGACAGGGCTTATAAATTTGATTGTTGGTTATTCTAAATATTGCTCAAATTCATTTACCTTCTGTTTCCTACCTGTCTTTCTCACTAGCAACAGTATCATGAGTGGAAGATAATATGCTTATATTTGAATGAATTCTATAGTGGGAAATAGAAAAGAGGCCCTAAGAATATAAACTTTATGAGTCATTTGTTATTTACACAGTGCTGTGTTTAGCTCATGATGTTTGCTTTCTCCTTTTTTCTGGTGTGGAGCTTGATCCTAGACCTTACACAGTGTGGCTTACTGCCTAGGTACACTTCAGCCACTTTTAAAAATCAAGATAAGCCATAGATGTTTTTCCACAAGAGAAAAAAAAAAAAGGTGTTCTAAGGGTTTTTGAGGCTTAGGCAGTGGCAGAATATTTACTGGGCCCTGGGTTTGTTTTCTAACATTTAAAAACTAAAAGGAGATGAGAAAGTCGTTTGATAATCCAATGTACATATTCTGAGTTTTTTCAGTGAATATTTCTAGATTTGTTTTCTAATGGTCGTTTTCAAATATCCCTAAGGGTAACATTGTTGAACACCATTAGACAGACATAGTTGCTCATACTTGTTATTATTAATCTTTCAGTTTCTGGTGTTATTGTGGCTCATTTATTTCAGATTAGCCTTACATACTTGTTCACATATCCCAAGTCTGGGTCAAGATTTTTTCCCCCCTATGACGTTGTGTGTCTCTGTATATGTGTGTAGTCCTAGCTGTCTGTGTACTACCCCCAACCCAAGGATTTTAGAAGAGCAAACCACAGGCTTATGCTTAGATGTTAGCTGCCTCGTATGTTGTGTAGTGCAACTCTTTCTATAGTTAAAACTTACTATGCTGATAACCATCTCCACTGAGATTTTGTCTGTTGGAAGCCCTCTTAGCCTTAATCCAACAAATATCCCCAAATAAAGAGTTGGTAGAACATCATCCAGATGTCCAAGGGCTTGACACCATAATTTTAAACAAATACTTTTGGTGTGAAAATTTTTAAGAGCTTGGTGATCCTTTATGGGTCTGATCTCAAGTCATTCTATTTCTGGTTTAGATTTCTCTCTGTAACTCATTTACTTATCTTACTCTTTAAATTCCTGATAATGCTTTATAATGAGTACTGGATAGTTCCTGAGCTGTTTATGTGGTCACAGTGCTACCACCCTGTATGGTTGTTTTTTGAGATACTAGATTAAAGCTATCCAGTTAAATTGAAACTTTCTTTCCCACTGATCTCTTATATTCAGAGTTTGCCTAAGTATATATGTACAGGGCCTTTCAGAGGCCTGAAAATGTTGGATCCATATAATTAGAGTCCCATACATTGTGAGCCACTGTTCCCTGTAAGAGCAACAAGTGCTCTTAACCACTGAGCAGTCTCTTGAGTCCCTAGAGCTTAGTTACCTTGCCATAGGGTCATCCCATTTTGAGATAGGCAAGAGTGTGTGTGTTGTTGCTGCTGCTGCTGCTGCTGTTCATGGGTCCGTGTGTTGTGTCTAGGTGAGTACCTGCCATAGTGCACAAGTGGAGGTCATTGTCTTCCACTCAGTTTCAGATAGTCCTTTTGATCACTGCTAAAAACTGACTTTGCAGTTTCTAAGAATTCTCCCTTCTCTGCTTCTGATTTGTGGTTGGTTTGCTGGAACTACAGATGCCAAGCACTATCTACTGCATCTGTTTTAACACAGGGTTTGTTAAAGTCAGTTCTTGGTGCTTGCTTGGATGACAAACCCTGTATCTATTGAGCCATCTCCACAGCCCATGTAGGCCTGATGTGTGTGGGTGTATGGAATTCAAAAGCTGATTTATTTTATTTTCCTCAGTCATCTTTCATATTTTTGAGATTTTTGAATTTGGGGCTCACTGATTTGAGTAGATTATATGCTCTCTTCTCCACCACCCCAGCATTGTTATTCCAGGTGTGCACTGCCACTTCTGACATTTTAACATGGGTACCAGGTACTCATTGCTTAAACCCTTTTCTTCCTTCATTTTGATAGAACTAAAGATTCATTCCCATCCGTGTGGCATTTCACCCATGAGAGGCCTCTCTCTACGTAGTTTGAAATCTCACATGTACATTTAAGGGTAGTAACATAGACAGGACAAATAATTTCTGACTTTAAAGAAAACACATTTTTTAATCGAAGAATGACTTCTCTGGTTTCTGGGATATATGGTATTAACCAAACATCACAAATGGATGTCAGTTAGCTCTTTGTGAAGTTAAACTTAAGCTTATGGTTTGGAACTGAAACACCTCTAGTTGTCTGCAGAATGAGGCGTTTTGCTGCTACTCAGTGACAGTGAAATGTACCGAATGCCTTTCTCTCAAAGCTTAATTGTATTCCAGGACCTCAAATGACCTATTTGAAACTGAAAGGCACTGTAGCCAGGTATGTTTACAAGGAGGATTTGGCACAGTAAGGCCACAGGTTTTGGATTTTGAAAAGTGAGCTAAGGAACTGAAAAGCTTTGGTACTTGTTTTCCTGTTAGTATTTGTCCTGAAATATAAATTTGAAAACAATAATTGGATTCGTCATTGTAGTTCCGATTCTTGCTCCCCCCTTTAAATAGTTAAAATTATGTAGTATTTTCAAATGTTATGCTCCCAATACAAAGTTTCTTTTCATTGGTAGGCTGTTCTAGGATCAACTTCTTGAAGCCTAATGTTCTCTAGAAATGCTTTGTTTCCAAAAAAATAAAACTTGTAGAGACAGTGTCACCAACTTAACCTCATTTGTTATGTTCTTCTGAGAACACCTCAGGAACATTGGTTGTAGTGGTATTTATATTACATAAACAACCTTACATATCAGTTCTAGTTAATCTAAGAAACCTTGAAATACCTTGGTGTAATGAACTACCTGATTGTAGGTAGCTAGGTAAACTGACTTATTCTTGTTTCTGTTTTACAGGCTTTCCTCGGAGACAGGTGGCATGGGGAGCAGCTAGAACAGAGCAGATTCATCCATAATCCCTTTCTGCTGTTCACCACCACCCATGATCCATCTGTGTAGTTTCTGAACAGTCAGCGATTCCAGGTTTTAAATAGTTTGTAAATTTTCAGTTTCTACACACTTTATCATCCACTCATGATTTTTTAAAGTGTTTTAATTCCTTTCTCTGTTCAGCAGTTACGCTGAGATATCCATATTTAGTTTTATAAGCTTCTCCCCCCCTTTTTTTTTTGGCTCATGAATTTTTGTTTGTCATGGAAATGTAAGAGTGGATTATTAATACATTTCAGTTTAGTTCTGTAATGTCAGGAATTTTTCAAAAAAAAAAAATTAAAAGATGGACTGGAGCTTTTTCTTTGTGAATAGAAACTGGATGCCACAGTGACTTATGTGGGTGTTATTCCTGTCTGATGTTATTTTTATACCTTTAACCTTCATAGAGCTCTGATTCAGTTCAACTAGAATTAATGGACTTCCTTTATTACCACTCCAATTTTTTTGTTTTAATTTGCCCTCGATCTTTCCCCCCATGATACTCTGTGGCCTCTGAAAACTTGTTTATGAAGATTGACAGTTACACTTACCCTAGGAGTGTAAAGCAGTTGGTGCGTTTATGGAGCTGGGACAGGAAGAGTTTATCTGCTGCCATTTATGTTAACTTAGAAATTAACTTGTCCAAATTGCTCAGATAAAATCTTACTTAAATCCAAGACTTAAACCATATATTACCACTCCACTCATTCACCAAGAAAACCCTCGACAGTTGGGCCTGCATGGAGTGGTTATATTTCAGGGTGTTCACAGGGGTTACAATATAGGACAGTCCCCACCCTACCAGGCACCAAGATAACAGCGGGGACTTAAACAGCACCCCAGTTCTTCAGCCTGAGCCATCACACATGCTATTAGTCTTCTAACTTGCCTCTGGGCCCAAAGCGAGGGCTTGGGCAGAGAAACAGGAACAAAGAAATGAGTTACAATTGCCACCTGAGAAACCTCAGAGGGAGGACCAAGCCTTAGTTTCCCTCCTCCCAAGTGCAAAATGTGTAAACAGTAAACGGAAAATAAAAGTGCAGTTTTAAGTGAATCCTCATCCTGCCCCCCCCAGGTGTTCAAGGATAGACAGTGTAGAGACAAGCCTGGCTTTCTATTGCCTACTTGCTTGTTTCAACATAAGGAATGGGGTGAAGCAAGAAGGGACCAGCTTCCTTTCCTCATAGCTCTAGGGTAGTACTTGGAGTCATTCATTTCCACAGCTGCCAGTGTCCCTAGAACTTATTCGGAAATTGGTCAGGGGCGTCGTTCCCTCTCAAGCCTGACTTAAGGCTAAGAAAGCCCCATCTATCTGTTGATTATGTGGCGCATATATATTATTTATATAAATATTTCTCTATGTACAAGGAATAAGAGTGTCTTTCATGGAGGAAGGGAGGCTGGGGGCCGCAAGGCATCAATGCTGTTGGAGTTGTCCAATTCAGTGCTGTCACAGTCCGAGTCCTCGGGATTGGGGCCCTGTGAAGGATATAAATGCAGTGAGGTGGAGAGCTCAGCATTACAGATCCCTTCAGTGGGGTGCTTTGACGTTATCAGCGGAGGTGGCTTTTTTTTTTTTTTATCTTTTAATCTGTTCGTATGTCATGCTCCAAGGCACTAGGCTAGACTTATTTTAGGATACTTTGATAACTGCAGTGTATAGCTGTTACACAAGTATAAACATCAGGCACTATATCCCCAGAACTGTTAAGTCTCAAATTCTACTTACATAGATACTTGTTTTCATGATTATGGAAGAAACTGGTGGCTCGAAGGTTGTAGGATAATCATCTTTACATTCTCAAATGACTGGGGTTTCTGATCCCAGTTTACTTTTCTGTGTCTGGTGGTTGCAACTCAAACTTACCTGATCATCCTGGTGTTGCACAGGCAAGGAGCTGGCTTCACGTTCAGGGACCACCTCCGAGGTAGGTAGGTCCAGTGGAATTTCTGAGCCCTGTGAGCACATGTCATCAGACCGTTCATCTGGCCGCTCATCAGTGTTGGTACTCCCAACTTCAGGTGTGCCACTTGGGGAAGGTTCACTAGCTGTACCTTCCTCCACATCTGATGGGTTCTCTGAGCTGAAGGTAGATAGTGACTGACGCATGTTCGGGCCCTGAGGCCACCTAAATGTTGAGGCATGGTTACAGCTTGTGTGTCGTCCTTTAACGTTCCCAAAGTGAAAGATGTCATTACAGCACCACTGACCTTTGACTTGGGGGTAGCTCTACTTCACTGTCAACCTCTCCTTCTTCCTCTTCAGATGAGATACCACGTTTCTACAGAAGAGATGGGTGTGCGGTGTTCGTAAACCAGTCAAAATATGGCAAGAAGTCATTAAGAATTGGGCAAGGGTACATAGTTGAGTGGGGTTGGGGCCTTAGCTAAGGAGATTAAGGAAAGTGGGTGTGGGGCAGAAGAAACTCCCCATACTTTACCTGACTTCGAGTCACAGCAGCCCTGTACAGCAGCGCAGCTGGGGTCAGGTGCTGGGACCCAGCCCGGTTTCCTCCCCGGCCTGCAGTCCCTTCCCTTCCAGTTCCCAGCAGCCCCACACCTTCTCCAGGCCCTACTGGTGGAGGTGGTTCCCCTTTAGCTCCCCCAGGTGAATCTGGGCTGGTGGATCCAGGAGCTGACCCCTCGCTTGGAGGAGTATCACCCTGGGGTGGAGGTGGTGAGCCAGGATCCCGAGCTCCCCCTGTAGCCCCTCGGCCTCGGGCTCCCAGCGCTGCTGATAGCAGGTCTGGGGATGATGAAGACATCTTTCGTAGTAGAAGGTCATGGTGGAGTCCACGTAGAGCAGGGGGGCAGGCATCCCAAGCTGAAGGGCCCACTCCTAGGCCCCCTGGGCTTCCTAGTCCTCCAGGCTCATGGGGTGGCAAAGCTGCACGAAGCCCAGGCAGGTCTCCACAGCTGCCCTTGGCACTGGCCTTTCGGTGACGGGTCTTGCCACGACGACTCCTTCCAGGTGAAGGAGGTCCCTTAGGACACCCAGGAAGCCCCACCCCACTTAGGGCTGCATCTAGTTTAGGTAGCAAAGACTCTGTCTTGAGAATATCTGGCCTAGTAGGGGAGGGAAAGTACAATGTTCAGATTAACAGTGGTAAGTCTCCCACCAGGATCCCTTCTGCCATATGCAAGCCTTAGTCCTCATGTGAGTCCCACCTTTTGCTATGGGGCGACAGTTTCTGTGGCACGTTCCTTTTCTTGATGAGCTTCTCCATCGTGTTTCCATGTAGGAGGCCTCGGGAAGGGTGTGACTTCAGTAGACCAGGACACCTTCTTTCTAAAGCCTGCTCTCGCCTTAAAAAAATCCAGACTCGGTTGGGGCTCCTGAATTGGTTAGCTTCATGAAAACTAGGGGTGTACTACAAAGGTTACTTACCTGAGCAGTTCCCTCTCTTTGAGTTCTAGTTGCAACATGAGGGCGTTCAGCTCCATGTACAGGTTGTTGGCTCTTTCCAACTTGCGTTCATAGTGCTCCCTGATGTCCAGGGCATGTCTGAAAGGGCAGATGATTTTCCCACGGTGAGCTGGGTGAGCTGGGTTCGCTTGCTGCCGAAATGGACCCTGTTCTCTGTGACTCCATGATGAATGGTTCCTGCTGTTTAGATAAGATTCACTTTCCTAAATAGGCACATACCTGAGCTCCTCCCTTCTCCGCATCACCAGTTCCTCTTCTAGGCGGTGCAGACAGGTCCCTTCTGACTTAATCTTTTCAAAGTGCAGTTTTACTTCTTCCCGCCACTCTGCCTAGGGATGGAGAGACACGGGGGAGGGGGTGAGGACTATGTCCCTGTCACCTCACAGACCTGTGCTCTTGGAAGGTTGCCCGAGCCACTGTAAGTTGTGAGCAAAAGGGAATGGATGTTTCTCTGCGGACTTATCTATTGAGTCACATTTACTGGTCACACCAAAGGCTGCCATGACTGCAAGGGTCAAAGGTCTGTTGTTTTTCCACCCAAAGCACACCTGGGACTTAAAGTAAGTCTCCTGGGGTGTAGAAAGCACATCAGCTGAGGCGATGTCCAGGTGCAGCAAGATCTGTCGGAATGACGGGCGGTTTCGCGGTTTGCTGTTCCTAAAATGGAGTTGTGAAATACAGAGGGGGATTAGAAAAGGACCAGAGCATCCTTTCCTATAGAGTCATCTGACACCATTTGTTGACATCAAAATACCACATAGAGGGGTCTATTAAACCTAGTTTCTCTTTTTGGTATTTTTGAGACAGGGTTTCTCTGTAGCTTTGGTTGTCCTGGAACTCATTTTGTAGACCAGGCTGGCCTCTGCCTCCTCAAGTGCTGGAATTAAAAGTCTGTGCCACCAGTTCCAATTTATAATATTTATACCCAAATAAAGTTTTTGATGTCTGGTTGCAGTGACAGATACCTTTGAATCTTGTTTACATAGCAACTTCCAGGCTAGCCAGGGCCACACCTTTCCCACAACTTTTAAATGATTCCATTAAAGGAAACACTGGGGATGTCAGTGACAGGTTCAGTCTTCCTCACTTGGGGACTAAGTCAACTTGATGAGCCAGCCCTGCGCAGGGATGTCTTTCTGCTTTACAGCAACCTGGGATAACAGACACTGTTCATTGGATCAAATCAGGTTCAGAGAGGGCAAGATGCAACTCTTTGAATGTGATGTGTGCTCTGCAGGCCAGTGCAGCCTATTCTCAGTTTTTTTTTTTTTTTTTTTTTTTTCCTTCTTCGAGACAGGGTTTCTCTGTGTAGCCCTGGCTGTCCTGGAACTCACTCTGTAGACCAGGCTGGCCTCGAACTCAGAAATCTGCCTGCCTCTGCCTCCCAAGTGCTGGGATTAAAGGCGTGCGCCACCACCGCCCGGCCTGTTTCTCAGTTTTAAGCTCCCTTGTTACACATTCTGGGTCCTGGACCTTGGAGGCATTAGGAAGCTTTGGCTTACTTTTGCTAAGGATTCTGAGCCTAGATGTCTTGAGTTCTAGGTGTTCCTTAACTTTAGTCAGTCTAGTTTCCTAGCTAGGCCATCCTTACCAACACTGGCGAAGCAGAATTTTAAAGCCATCTGGGCAGCTGGAGGGTACAGGTAGGTGAAGACTGTTGCTTCCCACACCCCAGATGATGGCTGAGGAATCTACATCTTTATAGGGAATCTCTCCTGTCAGTAGTTCCCACAGCACCACCCCAAAGGACCTGAATGAAGACAAGAAAACATCGTTTGGAAGGATTCTTTCCAGACCTGTATGACCTCTGTGTACTCTATGACCTCATCCTGGTGCTTACCAGATGTCCACCTTCTCAGACACAGGTTCATTTCGAATCACTTCAGGAGCCATCCAGGCTACTGTCCCTGCAAAGGACATCTTGGTGCTCTTGTCACTCAGCTCCTTGGAAGTGCCAAAATCTGAGATCTTCACCACATCGTCGTATGTGATTAGCATGCTGGTAAAGAGTGTAGTCAGCCAGGAGCCACAGCCCTCCACACCCCCACTTAACTGTTACTTTATAATATTTGACACACCTAAAGTTGAGAGGCTCACCACAGTCCTCCAGAGGACTGCCATTTGGAAGAAGGGATGGACTTAGGGCAGAACCTAAAATGTAAGGAGGTGGCCAGTCTGCCACAGGTAGGTCACCGACATGTACATCAGCTTGCACGCTTACTCACTTGGGTGACTTCAGGTCTCTGTGGATGATCTTGTGCAGGTGCAGGTAATTCATGCCACCAGCGATGCCCATGGACCAATCAACCAGCAAGGAGGGGGTGACAGGGCGGCCAGCCCTGAGCACCTCATATAGCTGTCCTTGAGCGCAGAACTCCATGAGGATGCAGTAGCAGGGGGCCTGTGTACAAACACCCCTGAGGGCCAGACAAGGGTAAAGCTTAATATCTGCCTTGTGTACCTGGGACCTACATTCCCACCCATGCCATTTCCAGGTCTCCTATGAGGAAGGAGGGGGTATAGTCCCAGGTGAGGGGAGTCCTGTGTGTCATGCTGTCCCCAGTCCCTGCCCTGGACCTCACTTGAAAGTGATGATGTTGGGATGCTTCAGCTTTCGAAGATGCTTGATGTCGGTCTCCTTGAGATCTCGAACCTTCTTCACAGCTACCTCCTCCCCATGGAAGCGTCCCAGGAAAACGGCACCCTGAGCCCCTGAGCCTACCCACTGCAGGTCCAGGATTTCCTCAAAGGGGACTTCCCAAAGGTCTGTAGGTAGGAGGCACAGTGCCACAGGCTCAGATCTGTATTGAGGGCCCTGTGAGACACTCAAGGGTTGGTTGAATATATTAATGATGAGAAAACAAAGTAGGCTGAAAAGGCTAGTGAAGGAAATACTTGGGAAGTCTTGGAAGAAGCTAGGTGGACGTAAGGGTATAGCTCATGTAGAGCACTTGGCTAGGATGTGTAAAACCTACGTTCCTGGGTTCAGTTTCCCAGCACAGTGTGAGAGCACAGTGTGAGAAATACTGAAGAGCTGAGGATTCAGCTGTGCAGTAAAACACGTGTCCAGCATGTAGTGTTCGTTTAATGCCAGCACCAGAAACAAGTGTAGGGAAAATAAGGCTGATTAGGTGTTTGGCAAGTTTGGTAGAACTGTTCAAGGAAATAGAGGGTGTTCCTACAGGGATCTGGCCTACCTTCTTGCTGTTGCTTGTGCTCTGTGGAGTAGGCTTTGCCAATCATTGTCCAGACAGGGCGCAGGCAGCCAAAAAGACCTTCAAGGAAGCCACTGCCACTCTGGCACTGCAGTCGCACCTCATCAGCTCGAACTCTAGATGCTCTACTCTCAGGTGACCCAGTGGCTCCCCCTGGCCCACCTGTATCCTGCTCATGTAGCTGTAGGACACTATTGGCAAAAGGCTCTGGGGGAGGCTCTCCACCTGGGGAAGGGCTGGGCCCTCCCCCGCCCTGCCCACCAAGAGGCACAACATCTCGAAGTACACATTGGGTAGGTGTCAGGTCCTTCTCAGGGGTGCAGTCTGAAGTGTCTGGATCCAGCTTTCGCATGGAAGCCTCACTTAGAGTAGACACAAAGCCCCCAAAGGAAGGGGAGGGTGTCCGGGTTTCATGGAGGCAGGCCATGGCCTCTGGAGCCAGGTGTGCTGAGCGGCAGGCCCTGTGAGGAATTAAGGAAGGAAGGCCCATCAGCCACAGTTCCTACCAAGAGCTCACAGTACCTAGCTGGAGTTGGTCTGAGTGTCACTCTGTACTCTATGGGAAACCTGATACAGATGAGCTTCCTCTTGGCATCTATTAGTGATCAACAATACTCTCGTATACAAGTAATATACTTGAGTATCATCAGGCAAAGGGAAGTAAAAACCCACTCAGGTACTGGTTAAAGAAGGGCTCTCTGGGTAAAAGAATTTGCTGTGCAAGCCTGGTAAATTCCTCAGTGAAAGGAAAACCAACCCCCAAAAGTGTTGTCCTGGCCTCTCACGTACTATAGCACATTCACACCCCCACATTTTTTTTTTTTTTTTTTTTTAAGTATCAAACGCAAGTACAAAGGCTAGAGTAGTGGAATATAAAACATTTAGCATGTGCAAGGCACTGGACTAACCCACTGCTGCAAAAGAAAAGCTGTTGGTGGTGTAATTATGGTTTCATCTCGCAACATTTAACTTATGTACTTGAATCCCTGTGTTTCATGCGAAGCATGGCAAAAGCCAAAACAAAAGCAAGGGCTGGAGAGATGGCTCCGCATCAAGTACTTTGTGGTCTTGCAGAGGACCTGGCTTTGGGTCTTAGAACCCACTCCGTGACTTAACAACCATCTGAAATTCCAGTTCTAGGTGATCCAACACTGTCATAGCAGAAACTGTACATACAGGCAAAACACCAATACATATAAATCTAAAAAAGCAATTTTTTTTTTTTTTACTAATAAAAAAGATAGGTCTGCTGTGGTGGCATGCACACTTGGGAAGCAGAGTTCAAAGCCAGCATTGTTTATATAGTGAAACCTTGTCTCAAAAAAAAAAAAAAAAAAAAAAGCAACTGAAACAATTCCTCTTTGCTGTGCAGTCGTCATTAACCCCTGCAGCAACTATTCTTGTCAGCTGATGTTGACTATAAAAGACACAGATGTTATATAAATCAGACGCTCCCTTCCCCAAATATACACATACATACTACACATATATACACAGGGTCTATGTAGGTTTGGTTGTCCTGGAACTCTATGTAGAATAGCCTGGCCTTGAACTTATGGAGATCTGCCAGCCTCTGTTTCCTTTGTGCTAAGATTAAAGGTGTGCACCACTAAGTCCAGCCTAGGAGACACTTTACCTTGGTTCTAAATCTCAGGCACACAGTGGCAATACACCTAGACCTTCCTTGTGTTCAATCACATACATGGAACTGGCAGGCTTCCTACTCAGGCATCCAGATCACGTTCCTGAATCTCCCTAGTCAACAGTCACTGAGGCCTTCCCAGGAACACCTAAGTACAGGGCTTACATCTGGGCCCTTCTCTCTTCTCTATGCTTACAGGTACCCACTCAGGCCTCCCTCTCCAGTGGGATGTGATCTCTAGAGCCATAACCATAGAGCTGTACTATCTCCTCAGCACAACTGGAAAAAGGGGTTGAGGGCAGAATTATCTATTGGGGTTATGTGAAGCTCTAGCCGTCAGAGTCATTCTCCTGAGTCCATCCCATCCTTCATCAGCTGCTTTCTGCGGGTCAAAAGAGGGTTCCTCTCTTTTCCTTATCATCCTACCCTCAGCTCCCCAAACCAAGATTCAGCTTCCTAGGCAATAGAAATATGTCCCAGTTCATAGCTGTGTGCTACTTAAATAGCACTAATTAAAAATCACAAGCTGAGGAACTGGGATGTGACTCAGTTGGTAGAGCGCTTGCCAAGCCCTTGCACCAAATGAACCTGTGGTGAGCTGCCTGTAATCCCAGCACTGAGGAGGTGGAGGCAAGATCAGTTCAACGTCATTTTTGGCTACAAAGCAAATTTGAGGTTGGCTTGAATACAAGAAACCCTGTGTCAAATAAAAATGGCTTGAGGATGTGGCTCAGGTAGAGCGCTTGCCTGGAATGCAAAAGGCCCTGGGCTGTATAAACCTGAGCATGGCACACCAGCACTTGGGAGGTGGAGGCAGGAGGATCAGACATTCAAGGTCATTGGCTAAGTAGTGAATCTGAGGCCAGCTTGAGCTATGTAAGACCCTGTCTATTTCCAAAAATAATAAAAACCACAAATCCAGGTGGGCCTCATGGTACATACCACTTATCCCAGCACTTGAGAGGCAGAGGCAAGAGAATCCTCAATTTGAAACCAGCATGGGCTACATAAAACTGTACCTTACGTAGAAGAAAGAGAAGCAGACAAAAAGTACAATACAAATAGGCACAGGTCATGCATCTAGTCCTAAGTTGTCACTACAAATACAACAGCAAAAATTCTAAGTTTTACATTTGATTTGGGTAAAGTATAGATATGTGTCAATGTCTCCAGTCATACAAAGAGCTGTACTAGGTAGCACTAGCATTCAGGCACAACAAACTCTCCCAGTATTTCAGAACCTGACACCAACAAGCATACTATTCTTCTAGCCACATGTTTAGTTGGGTATCATAGGATGAGATGTAAGGATACCTGACAACAATTTAACAGCTTCTGAGGCAAGTTCTTCAGCCCCTGCTGTAGTCTCCTGGGAATGAACCACAGTGTGTAGGGGGTGCCATAGAGAGGTATGCTCAGAGCATGATGCAAAGGAAATTTGCAAAACCAAGAGTCTCAGCTTGCCTAGCCATCATCTGCTGTCCTTTCTCTTGAAGACTCTCTCTGGTTATGGAACTAGGTTGGGACCTGCATAGGTAACAAGCACCTCAGCTGATTCTGTGACTAGCACATTTGAAAATCCTACCTACTGGGCTGGGTTCAGTGTCTAAAAGCACTGGTTCCTCTTGTAGAGGATCTGGGTTTGAATGTCACATCCACATGGTAGCTCACAATTATCTGTAACCCCAGTTCCAGAGAATCCAATAGGCACACACTTGGTACACATACATGCATACAGGCAAAATAGTCATACACAGAGTACAATAATTTAAAATAAATTACACATTGTCATTCTGTTTTCTCTAGTCCTGATACTGTTTCATTAGCTGTCACCACCTGGCCTAGGACAAACACCTCTTAAGTTCTTAATTTTTCATCCAGCTTCTGAAAGATCCAAAACACAAACTCTTCAGCCCCGTTGCTTTAGATACCTTAGTGGCTTACTTAGGTTGTTATTTAGGCCACCCTGGACATGAAGCTGTATCAGGGTTCTGAATTATGGTGTCCAAAGACAACATAAACTTTTCAACAAATTATTATGTATGTTAGCATTTAGTATAAATGTATTACTGCAATTAATCCTCAATCCAATATAGCACTCTAAGGTGGGAAGGCTGGGGGGGGGTTGTAGCTTAGTTGGTAGGGCGCTTGCATAGCATGGCACAGGCCTTGAGTTTACTCTCCAGCAGTATACGCACTGGGCATACTGGCACATCCCAGCAGTCCCAGCACTGAGGAACGGAGGTGAGAGGATCAGAAGTTCAAGGTCATCTCTGGCTTCATAGTGAGTTTCAGGCCAGCTTATGCTACAGAGTGAAACTCTGTCTTAAAAACAAACAAACAAATAAACAAACAAACCCATAAACTCTAGGGATATGGTGATTATTAGCGTAAGACCTGCACAATATTGGACACGTGAACATGCAACCCTGAGGTATGGAGGGCTCACACCACATCACCTCTTCCCTCCCTCTGGTCCTCTATTATTGAGACTATCCATGCAGCTAATGGTTGCTGGGGAGAGGGAAAGACATTTTTCTTGATGGTATAGACACTGGTAAAGTGCTCGTGATACTATAAATTAACCCTCATTCGATTAGCAAACCTGGTTAAACTCTGTGGGTCACAAAAAAAAAAAAAACCAACGTGACAACGGAAGGGGGCAAGCAGGGTGTGAAAACGATGGAACCAGAGTTATGGGGGAATATGGGTGATCAAGTACATTATGCACACGTATTAAAATGTCATAATGAAACCCATTATTATGTGTAATTAATATATGCCAAAGGGCCGAAGAGATGGCTGAGAGTGCTTACTGTTCTTGCAGATGACTGGGGTTCCATTCCCAGCATCCACATGGTGCTCGCAAGCCCTATAACTCCAGTTCCAGGGGATCCAAGGCCCTGCATGTGCGAGGTACGCGCGCGCGCGCACGCGCACACACACGCGCGCGCGCGCGCACACACACACGTCATTAAAAAACTAAAAATTATACAAATACAGTTGGCATTATTAGCCTCACTGGCGCCACCGCCAACAAGGTTACCCTTCTTGTCTTCCAAGTCTCACTTCAACCTCTGGAAGTCTTCTGTGCGGTTCCAACCCTGTCTAGTTAATTCCCTTCTGAGCAGGCAAAGCCTGAGCTTCCCGCTCCGTGGCTCCCGCTCAGCTTCCAACCAGAGTTGGAGCACTGCTCTACCCACCCAGGGCCGCACATGCTCTGTGTATCTCTCAGTTGCCTGCACCCTCAGAACAGCCTAGCAAAGAAGGCATTATTGGTCCTCCTTCGGTCTAGAGAAAACCAAGGAACCACAGCCTCTGAATTGCCGACGTAGCCCACAAAACGTGCGGCTTGAGAGCCAAGGTGTCCATTGTAAGGTAAATCACAAGCACAGACCAGCCTGCAAACGCACCGGAGAATTTCCTGCGAACAACCCAAAGGCTTCCGCCTCCCTCACCAAGGCCCCAAGGCTGGGGCTCTCGCATGCTCTCGGCCCACCTGCTGGACCGCCCGACCACCAGTGACCGCACCGCGGCAAGCGTAGTGGACGGGGTTACGGCGACGGCGCCCCATCCCCTGTCGACCTCTTTCCCGACCGTCATGTGGTGCGGGGCTGGGGGCGCGGCTGTGGGAGGGGTCCAAGAGGGGAGAAGAGAGCACAGGCGGCTGGGGGAAGGGCTGGGCGCTGCGGCGTAACCATGACTACTGGGCCCGTGAAGTCACCGGGACAAGATTAGCCCAGGGTCACGTGAACGCGAGGCAGGGGCGGAGCCGCGTAGGAGCCCGCCCCTGACCTGGGCAGGCTGGCGAGGGTAGGTTATGCTTGCTGCCTGCATGCAGGTGCGGGTTCCGATGTCATCCCCACCTGTGTGCTCTGAACCCCACCTTCCTCTGACCTCCGCATGCACAGTTACTTGGGCTAGGCACCTGGTGGAGAAAAAGCGGCTGGGGCTGGAGGGGAGGACTCGTGGTGTTGCTTAGGGGTACAGTACCACACAAAAGTTAAGAAATGGAAATGGGGTGGCAAGAAAAGAACAGTCAAAGGAACTAGGTGAGAAACCTGGAGGATGGCCTGGAAAGCCGGTTTTGAAAAGCAGAGAACTCTGGGAAGATGGAGATGAAAAAATATAGACCGCTTTTCCCTGCCCCAGTCTGCTTCCTGTCTAGAAGCTGAGTTTTGGGTATCATACCCAGGCTTTTTAAAATGGTTTGTGTCCCCCACCCCCACCTCCATCATCTGGGCTTAGTTTAGTCATAGAGAGGATGACATCCTCAGAATCGGTTTGCAGCTCTGCCTGCCTCAGATCACACAGGCATCCCCAGAGGGCCCTGTGGTATCCAGGGCCAGCAGCTGGGGAGAGTAGAGAAGCCATTACACCTGCTTGCCTTTAGGGCAGTGGCAATAGCTGAAGAAGCTGGGAGATGAGACCCAGGTAGGGTATTCAGCCATGCCCTACCACCCCTCAGCTGATGACAGAGCTTCCAGATTGACCTGAAAGAAGACAGGGAGGGTTGAGGGTCCCCAGGGAGCCATGGTAAACTGGAGATTCCTCTTTCCCAGTAAATGCCCCCCTTTCTGCTTCCTTTATTCCTGACCCACCAGCTGTGTCTCATTGACCCCAGCTGGGTCTTGGCGCCTGGGCTTTGGGGGTGGAAGACTAGAAGCCCCAGGCCCAGACATTCGGTCACCCTGGGGGAGGGAACCTGTCTCCCTGGCCATCAATTATGTAGTGCCTGGGGGTGGGGGTGGAGAGGAGGGATTTATCTGTCACTCTGAACCACAAGGATTAAATGTGGACTGTATCTGTGTCAGACTGCAAGGGAACAGACTGGTCCCTGCCTTTATCTACCAACGGAGAGGCTCTAAAGACAGCCAGCTCTCCTGCTTTACAGATGGTGGTTCATTCAGGATCCCACAAGAAGGCTACAGAGTTAGGACCTGCATGTAACTCACCCTCACCTCTTCCTCATTCCTCCTAGGCTTTCCTGCCAGCGGAGGCTGCAAAGCTGTTAGCAGATGAACTATGAATTCTCTCTTGCTCCCTCTTTCTTTAACAGAGAATCCAATGGCTTGTGTGGTGGCCAGTCCTGGAGGCTTTGCTCAGAGGTGTGGCCATCTGCCCATGCCTTGAGTTCTTACACTGAACTATCCCTGCTTGCTTGGACATCATTTTCCTGCAGGTTAGGAGGTTCCACTCTTCTAATTAGTCTGAAGAGAAGTTGCAGAGGGGAAAGTGGCCACGGCTTGGGACTCCTGGTTCTCTACCTCTGAGAGACCTTGAAGGATCGATGTTTCTGGTGGAAGCAGCTCTGTGCCTTCTGCCTGCCTGCAGATTTACTTTTCCTTCTGACAGGATCCATTGTCCTTACCCCAGAGATCTCCCCACATGGAAAGAATGCCCACTCTCTTAGGCCTTATCTTTGAATAGGGAGTTACCTTTTGAAAACTGAGGGAACACAGATCCCCGAGTTCTCCCCGGTCAGGCTCTGAGGTTCCCTATCATCACACTTCTGCCAGTAAGGTGGACAGTGAGGGGGTTAGGGGTGTGCTGCTCAGGCAGAAGAGTCGATGCAGCAGCCCTACCTTAAGTCAGGTCTCTGTGAGACTCCTACCTCGCCTAAGGGCAGAGGAGGGTTAGGAAAAGGAGATAGGGTACAGTGAGCTGTGCCTACCACTTTCCTAGCTCTGTTCTCTCTCTCCAACAAGCTAGACACCAGGTCTTTGTGGATTCCAGGGAGGTCAGCTCTCCTGTTCAATCAGAAAAAAGAGAGACTTGGTCTCTGACCTTTTGCAACCCTGGGACCAATGATAATTTCAGGTTGCGGTGGTCACGTGACAATGGACGTGCTGGAAATTCCATATTTGTTGTCTTGCCTCTGTAAACTGCAGGGAAGGCGTGGAGCCCTGCACCTCATTCTTACCCCTAAGCTGGTTCCCCCTGGTTAATGAAGCAATAATGTCAGCCCTTCTGATGGCATGGTTGAGATTAGTTCTCATCCTTGCTCAGATCATAAAAACAGAGAGCAAGACCAGGATGTCATGGGTCACAGAATCTCTCTGACAGTAAATCAAGCCTGGAAGAAGCTGACTATACAGAACCAGAACTGAATTTGCATTTAAAACTATCTGAAAGGAACCCTGTGAGCTAAGATGCACCTGTAAACTGAGAGGCTGAGGCAGGTGTATCTTGGGTCCAAGGCCAACCTAAGCTACATAGAGAGAGCCTGTCTTAAGAAAACCTAAAAGGGGGGCTTGAGAGATGGCTCAGTGGTTAAAAGCACTGACTGTTCTTCCAGAGGTCCTGGGTTCAATTCCCAGCATCCCATGCCAGAACATATGGCAGTTCATGACTAATTCTAGTTCTAGAAGATCTGATACCTTCACACAGACATACATTGAGGCAGAACACCAATCTCCATAAATTAAAAAAAAAAATTAATAAAAAGGTAACAGGTGAGATTATGGATATTTCAACTCTTCTTTAAACAAGACAATATCTCAAATAGCACAACCCAGACTAGAACTCCTTCTGTCTCCTCTCCCAAGTGCTGGGATTATAGGCATGCACCACATGTAGGTTACCAACTCTCTTTTGGCTTGTCTATATTATCTCAGTAATAATTTTGAGGTTCCTTTAGTACAAAAGATGATGGTTTTGTTTTTACATGTTTTTTTTTTTTAATTCAAAAAAAAAAAAAAAAGAAAAAAAGAAAAAAAGAATAGAAAAAAAGAAAAAAAAAAGAAAAAGCAACAATAGTCATCCATTCATGCCCTTGGTCTAGGCATGAGGGAGCCACAGGCCTCAGGACCAGCAGAGGCTGAGGCTGCTTCTGATTGGCTGGGTGATCTGTAGCATATAAGGTCTGCTGCTCTGCATCTTAAATTTGGACAGTGGTACCTATGTCAGTCATACATGAAGTTGAGGGACAAGCCTGGCTGCAAGTCCCAGCTCTGGCCACATGCTGACTTGTTTTCCTTGTGTGTGTGTGTGTGTGTGTGTGTGTGTGTGTGTGTGTGTGTGTGTGTTGGGTCAGGTGGGGAGGGCTCTCACTATGTAGCCCTGGCTAGGTTGGAACTTGATGTGTAGACCAGGCTAGTCTTAAACTTAAGAGCTCTGTCTGCCTCTGCATCCTGGGGTCCTGGATTAAAGGTGTTTGCTGTCATGCTGTGCCAGCCTCAAAGTCCTCATTTTCCCTGCACTATTGACTTTTTCGCTCACTGATTACTGAAACATGCCACCAAGACTGTCTAATGGGTCTTGAATAACTAACTTATTTCAGTTTCTTCACCCCTAAAGCGACGACAGCGTGACTTAATGATGTCATAGACATCACTGAAGTAACTAAAAGACGTTCTTGGCCTTGAACCTGGCACTCCATAGTTAGCAGTCATGATGTTTCACACACAGTACATAGAAAAAAAAATTTTTCTTTCTTTCTTTCTTTCTTTCTTTCTTTTAACGGAGGTCTTATGTCACCCAGACTGGCCTTGAACTTGCAATGAAGTTAAATATGACCCTGAACTCCTGCCAGTGTAGGAGGAAGTGAAGCACCATAGCAGGCTTTGTGCAGAGCTAGGGACTGAACCCAGGGCCTTGCTCACTGCTTCTTGCATGCATGTTTGTAACGAACTTTACTAACTGAACCACACCCCAGACCGTGATACCAAGTTGTCTTTTCTCTTTTAGTTTGTTGAGACAGACTCAACGTAGCCTTGACACACCCTGAAACTTGTATAGGCAGGTTGGCTTTGAACTCACAGAGATCCACTTGTCTCCACTGTGCTGAGGCTAAATCCTTGTACCAGCCATCACGTCACGCTGTGTGCTTCCTTTGTTAACCTCCTCAAAACAAGAGGTGATACTGAGGAAGGAAGGGTGGCACAGAACCAGCTGAAAAATAAAAGCAAATAAAAAAAAGAAAAAAAAATGCAACCTATCAGGCCTGCTAGGATAGGCCTTAAAGGCTCAGCTATTTAGGAGGCGGAGGCAGGAGAATTTAAAGTTTAAGCCCTGAGAGGCAACTTAGTAGCCTCAAAATAAAATTTTTTTGGGAAAAAAAAAAAAAAGCTGAGAGTGTAGTTTGGTGGTAGAAAGCTTGCCCAGAAAGTATAAGACCCTGGTGTCAATTTCTAATACCACGAGTAAACAGAGAAAACTGAAGAACAGGGCTCTTCCCTGGAGCTCCCTACTCCTCAGAACAGCATGGCCCCTCTCGCCGTTCACACATACACATGGCCAGGCTTTCTGGGGGCAAATGGACAGACTCTCTTGAAGCCACCATGTCCTCTGCTGGCATCCTTCAATGGACTCTAGAAAAGCTGCCACTTCCCATTCTCTTACTCCCTAGGCATGGGCAGTAAAGGCAGAGGTGGGGGGGCTGGAATTTCATGTCCTCCATCACTTTATTTTTCCCCCCGCATCCCCAGGGCTTTGGAGCAGTAACTGCCTTTTACAGGTTTTTGCCCTTGTGAAGAAGTCTAGGAAACCTCAGTCACACCTTCTATCTTCCACCTCTGTCCACCAGCGATCTCGGACTGCACAAGTATTGGACCGTGGGGTCTTCCTGGAAGTCAACAGTTGGCTGGGGCCAGCTTGAAGCCGAGATACCTTTCCCTCCTTAAACTGAGACAAGAGGTGGCAAGCGCTCTTGAACTTGTAAACATCAATGTCTGGACAGCAAGGTCCAGAGGGAACCTTCCAAAATTCTTGCTACTGGTGTGCTTAGAATGGCCCTCTGCCTGAAAACCATGGAGCAGCCCGAAGAATTGGAAGAAGAGAGGAGGTTTAAAGTGAGGTTTCAGGGCCTGGGGTGTGTGAGACCTCATGTGCATGCTCCTTTGGTTGAAGGCCAAAGAGGCAGAAGATAGAGAGCAAGGCCCCTCCCTGCACTCCTACTACTGTTGATGGAGCCCACCCCTTCTTCTCTTCCCACCCTCAGCCAAAGTCTTGCCTACCAAGATCGTAAGCCAACGAGTCTGGTGAGTGTGTGAGAAAAAAGGTTTGTGAAGCGCCTGACCTGGGAAATGGGTTAAGGAAATCAGAGGAGAGCGGGCAGAAGAGAGAGAAAACCATATCCAAATGGGGGAGGGGGTGCAACAGCTGGATGGTAGGGAATGCCACAGCTGGAGATTGGAGACATTACAGATGGAAGGGGGAGAGGGCCCCGCCAGGGCATGCAGGAGTAGGTGCAGCCTAATTTTCAGGTAGAGCCTATTAGGTGCAGGAGTGGGGGAGGGGGCGGTGGGTACATTAGGCCTTGCCCTTCCATCCCTTCCCTGGAGGGGGCCACAACTCTCCCTCCTCTCTGGGTCCTGAGGTTGAGGAGAAAAGAGGACGTGCTCTTGCCCGCTGTCCTTTGGGTCTTCCCCTAGCCACCCTCATCCCCGAACAATCCACCACAGCTTTAGAGGCTCTTGGTCTCCAGGCTGGGCCGCCGCATCCCTCAGCTTCGCCCCGTTCCTTCCTATCTCCAGGCGTCGGGTCCAGGGCTCTAGTACCTCCATCCCATGGCTTCAGCATCCTCGAGTCACCTCCTCCCCCATCACGCCACAATTGTATCCCGACCCTCCCTTCACGCCAGGATCCCAAGACCCGAACCCATCCCTGCCCCCCCACCTCCACAAGTCGCCCAGGCTCTCACCTCGGGGGCTCCGCGGCCGCAGCACAAAAGGCGGCGCTGCTGCAGCTCCGCTCCGGATGCTGCTCCCGCCTCCTCCTCCTCCTCCTCCTCCTTCCCTCCTCCCCCCGTTGCCCTCCACCGGACCTGGAGAGCTGTCACCGACGATGCTCGTGTGGAGCTCAGGTGAACGGGTGTCAGCCCCAGCTTTTGGCCCCCACCCCCCACTCTAAGCCCCGTCCCCACTCGACTTGAACTCCCGCTCCTTCCGAGGCCCCCGCCCCTGGCCCCCCGGGACGGACACGCCCTGAGCGGGGGATGCTGCGCTGGAGTCGCCGGCCTCTTAAAGGAGCCCGCGGCTGCCATCCGGCGCGCTCCAGGCTCGTTCCTGGCGGCCCGCGACTCTGCCTCCTTCCTGGAGGTGTCCTATGGCAGTCCCACTTTGGTCCTCATGCGGATTCTGTAGGAACCCCTTGTGACCTGTCTTACAGACTCCTATACCCTGAGAGCGCAGCCCCTCAATATACACAACGCTCTGGCACTGGTCCCTCGTCATCATACTGATATCTCCAGCTAGCCTTCCCTCGTCGCTGCTCCATTTTCACCCAATTGGAAGCCACCCAGTCGTAGGTCCCCTTCCCACCTCAGTGCTCCTGGATGACCGATCGATCGCTCATTATCATTACAGATCCCTCTTACTTCTAACAAGACATCTCACCCTAGACCCGTTTCTAAAAACCTTTGAATCACGTTTTTCGTGGTATCTCTTTCTCCTTCTGTCCAAGGTCATAAGATTTCCCCTACTTCTTCCACTCTGCTGGTATCAAGGCTTTGAGGATCCAAAAGCACTCGTTCAGCTCTGCGCGTATTTTAGTTCGTTAATTACTCTTGTGCTCTTTCAGCTGAGACTAAACTCAGCAGAATGTCCATCTAATGATTCTCAGACAGTTAAGGAGAGATTCACTAGGGCCGATCTAAAGGGGCACAAACCCTGACAGGCTGCGTGAAGTTAGTGAAGAGAGGCGAAAGACAAGCCACAGAAAAGCAACGGATCTTTTGACACGGAGGGCTGAAGGCCCAAGAAGCTTACGCTTGAGTCTCGGAGACCGAGTCTGAGGAAAACTCGGACTTATAAAACCCTAGAGCTCTGGGGTGGGGGTGGCCAGGTAAGGCTCACCCTCTGGGGCAGCAAAAGAACCATGCCAGCAGCCTACTGGGCCAATCACAGTCTTTCCTCAAGAAGAAGGCTAGACCTTTCCTCGTCTCCGCCCTCTGGGCCAAGTGACCAATCTGCAGGAGCCTAGAGGAAGTCGCTCTCAGTATAGCCAATGAAGCGGCGAAGCCTGCAGCGGCGCCCGGATGACACGGGCGCCTGGGTTCTGTAGTTCTCTCAGGGAGACAACCCTTACCGTCCCGCCCCCAGCCGCCTACACACAGCCAGTACGCATGCTCACAGTCTCGGCTCGGGAGGAGGCGGTGCGCAAGGAGGAAGGCGGGCTGACATTAGAAAACAAAAACCACTCGTAGCTTGGGAAGCTTCCGCGGAGGGTCCGCTCCTCCCAGAGGGCGGTGCAGATGCCCGGGCGAGCCTCGCAGAGGGTTGTGGGGCGGGTAGCTCGGATTCTTATGAAGACACAAGGAGTCGGGTGGGCGGGGGACTCCAGATCCCAGCATGCCCCGCGGCGGGCCCTACCGGCCGCGACTCCGGGCTTGGCCCCGGCCCTAGCTCGTCGGCGGTGTACTGGGGTGCGTGGAGACTGTAGTCACGGTGGCGCCCGCGGGAACGGAGGAGGGAATGAGTGAAGAGGATCAGGGCTCCGGCACTACTACAGGCTGCGGGCTGCCCAGGTGAGCTGCCTCGCTTGGATTCCTGCAGGACGAAAAGTGTGAGGTGGTGCGGAGGGGCAGCGGCGCGGCCCCAGCATGCACCTGGCCTGAGGGTTGTTCCCAGCAAGCACTGGGGTAGTGGGCAGAGGTTCCCGGCATGCACTTGGGTTGTGGCCACCGCCTCCAGCTCTAGTTTGGGGTTGGCTTGATTCCCAGACTGCACTGGAGCCTTGGGCTTTATGCCCCGACGTTCAGTGTATTTGGTGGGTACTGGGTTCCCTAATTGCATTGTGCCAGGGGGAAATGCACGTCCAACCAGCACTACGGCACAGGATCCCTCCGCCGTAACAGAACAGTACATTCTCCACTTGCCTTGGGACCTTGCTTTCCCTCATGCACCTTAACTTTTAACCCAGTCAATGGATGCTATTCTGCCTGGGGAATTCATGGACCCTATAATGTGGCTAGGTCTAATGTGCCAGTGATTGGCCAGGTGGGTGCCGAAAGGGGAAGTGTGATGTTGGTCTGTGCCCCTTCCCAGCATAGAGCAAATGCTGGCCGCCAACCCGGGCAAGACCCCGATCAGCCTTCTTCAGGAGTATGGGACCAGAATAGGAAAGACGCCCGTGTACGACCTTCTCAAAGCCGAGGGCCAAGCCCATCAACCTAATTTCACCTTTCGGGTCACCGTTGGCGACACCAGCTGCACTGGTGAGGAAGGCCTGGGCAGCCTGGCTGGGGAGTGCATTCACAGGGCCCGTGGCTTAATATCATGGAATCACCTCACAGCCCTCTCCTTTAAGGCCAGGGAGGGATGGAGAGATTTCAGGGGAAAAGCCACCGTCTGGATTGGAACAGGGAGGGCTGTGAGACGGTGGACAGGACCTGAGAGACTCGGGCGAGAACAGGAAATGTCACAGGGATCTGCTACTTTATCACCCCAGAGGAAGAGTAAATGAGACACTGAAACTCCTCATGGGTATTAGGGGGAGCAAGCACACACTCTGCTAGCCTTCATGCCTCACACCGAACAGGAAAAACTTAGTATGAGAAATTAAATAGCGGACTCGTGTTCACATGCCAAATAAGTGGCAGAGCAGAGCTTTGACTTTAGAACAGACCCTCAGTTGTCTCTATTTCCTGTTTACTGAGGGAAGAGAAAAGAGGAAAGAGAGAGCGAAACATCCCTCCACAGCCCACCACTGTTTGAGCTCAGAAGTCCTTCCTGGCACGGCTTCATTCCAGGAGCTGACTGAAAGACATGGGGTGTTCAAGGCCCATTTCTATCCCTGTAGTAAGAGTCCTTAACCAAAAGCAGTTTAGAGGAGGAAAGGGTTGACTGGTTTACAGTTCAGGTTACATTCATCACTGAGGGAAGCTAAGGAAGAAACTCAAATTATCAGTCAAGACCAAAGAAAAACTCATCCTTGCTACCTCTGACCAAGGAACTCATTTCACAGCTATAGAAGCAGAGCAGGAACAATGGTAGCTACTCCATGCTGGTTGGCAGGCTTACTTATACTCTGATACATTTCTTACACATTTCAGGACCACTTGCCTAGGGATGGTACCACAATCATGGGCATATCTGCATCAATTAACAATCAAGCCAGCCCCCCACCCCCAAGACATGCCCACAGGCCAGGCTGATCTAGGCAATTTCTCAATTAAGGCTCTGTTCAGATGGTCCTAGGTTGTGCCAAGTTGACAGTTAAGCTAACTAGGACAAAGGCTATTCTAACAATTAGTAGAGCCCTTCCAGTTCTGAGAGGGGAGGTTGGTCAGAGGGCTCTTCACTCCCTCTGGCTGTGAGGAGAGAGGCTGTGGGGGCTGGTTTCTCTGCTGTCCTGCCGGTGACCTCCAGTATTGCCCACACCCCTTTTCTTAGGTCAGGGCCCCAGCAAGAAGGCAGCCAAGCACAAGGCAGCTGAGGTGGCCCTCAAACACCTCAAAGGGGGGAGCATGCTGGAACCAGCCCTGGAGGACAGCAGGTGAGGGAGGAACAGCCAAGGCACACTAGAAGCCCTGCTGAGAACCCAGGCCTCTGCACTACCTACTTCTCTCCCTAAGCCTGGTCTGGTGACTCATGGCCACCCTCTTGTGGCTCCTTCCTGAGAATTTCCTCTCAAGCTGAACAGGGTGTTTCTAGGGTGCCTCAGAGTAATAGCCAGCCCCTCTGAAGGGTGGTGGCTGCTCTGGGGCATGAGATAGGGCATAGGGGGTGGAGGCTTAGACTGAAAAGTTGGTCCCGGCATGCCCCCTCTTTCTAGCAAGATGGCTTTCCCTCTTCCACATTCAGGTTGCAGCTTGTTGGGTAGGAAGAGACTCTTTTCTAAGCCCAACCTCAGTGCTTCTGAGCCAGTATGGGTCAGCAGAGGATCCTAGGAGGAAGAGCTGTTGCTGAGGCTCTCTGAGTCTGCATCAGGGGGAAGGAGTTCTCAGGGGATGGAAAGGTCAGAAGGACCTCACACCCTCATTCCCTTCTGCATGGGTGTGAATCCAAGGCCCTCTTCCCCTCGGGAAGTTCTTTTTCTCTCCTAGACTCTTCACTGCCTGAGGACACTCCTGTCATTGCTCCAGAAGCTGTTGCCCCTGTTCCATCTGCTGTACTAACCAGGTATCTTGAGTCCCCTGACATCTTGGAGAAAGGAGGGGGATCTTGGCTTCTAGTCTCATAGCCCTTGGACCCAGGCAGGTCAGGATGAGGAAGCCTGAGAGTAAACACAGAATGGGGTAACTGAAAAATTTGCACCATTTGGTTGGTAAGCCTGAGATAGGAGGTAATTTATGATGATTAAATGGCCAGGTGACGAATGTTAGGTTGTTTAAACATCTTACAGACTCCATGTTTGAGACCTAAAAAGTACTTTGAGGATTGACTGTACAGCTCCTTTACCTACCTCCATCACAGGGATATTGCTGAAGTATTTCCACATCTGAATGCTTTTGGAAAGTAGCAGGGCCTCACTTGATGGGGAGGGGGGAAGGAGGAGCAAGGCTAGATGCTTGGACAGACAGCTGCCTGTCTGGTGAGGAATTGGGAGGTGGCAGTGGCTTGCACTACTTGATCCATGACCAGGACAGAAGGAACCATTTTCCTCAGCATTGGCCTGGGCCCTTTTTCCTTTAGGAGCCCTCCCATGGAGATGCAGCCCCCTGTCTCTCCTCAGCAGTCTGAGTGCAACCCTGTTGGTGCTCTGCAGGTGTGCCTCATCTTCATTTTCATGTGTGCTGTCTTTGAACTAGGGCCGTGAGGCAGGGATGTGCACTTGTGGGTGGGGTGGTCATCCTTCTCATTCAAAGGCTGAGGCTCTTGGTAGAAGGCCATGTGGCTAAGGAGCCTTTCCTCACTAAGCCTTGGACTCAATCTTATGTTTTTCTTTCAAGGAGCTGGTTGTGCAAAAAGGCTGGCGTTTGCCAGAGTACATGGTGACCCAGGAGTCTGGGCCTGCTCACCGCAAAGAGTTTACCATGACCTGCCGGGTGGAGCGTTTCATTGAGATTGGTAACTGGGAAAAAGGGGGTTCACTCACCTTCTCTCTCTGCCACACTGTAACCCCAAGCACAAGGTGGTTCCTTGCCTGGCTGTGCTCTGTCCCAGCTTTCTTTGCTTTGCAAGTCCTTGCTTAGCTCTTGCCTTCCTGTCTCTTCCTTGTCCCTGCCCGTCTTTCCCCCTCTTTTCTGGCTCACCAACTCCTCAGTTAAAAAGAACAGGCCTTGAGCTCCTCTTTGCAGTGGTATCCCATTGGGGGACCTTCTATCCAAGTTTACCTAGAGGGAAAACATTGGTCTATTAGGAATCCCCAAATCAAACAATTCCCTCTCCACCCTCAGGCAGTGGCACTTCCAAAAAGCTGGCAAAACGTAATGCAGCAGCTAAGATGCTCCTTCGAGTGCACACAGTTCCTCTGGACGCCAGGGATGGCAACGAGGCAGAGCCTGACGACGATCATTTTTCCATTGTAAGTCCATTGTAAGTGGCTTATGTGGGCTCGCCATGTAGTTCACACTGCTGGACATGGTGCAGAATTGGGTTGGGTTTGTGATTTGGAAGTTTGAGTGTGGACCTGCTTCTGTTCCCAGGGCTCCTTGAACCTGTGACCCCTAGCAGTCCCCTCAGCCTATATGTTGGGTCACTAGTGAAAGCTGGCCCAGGGCAAAGCCCCTGTAGGCAACTTTTCCTGGGATGAGGAAGGTTGCCAGTAGTCAGCATGCCCAGCTCTTGGGTCCCACAGTCCTTAGCTGCTTTCTCACCCTTATCTCATTAGGGCGTGAGCTCTCGCCTGGATGGACTGAGGAACCGTGGGCCAGGCTGCACCTGGGATTCCTTGCGGAATTCTGTGGGAGAAAAGATCCTGTCCCTTCGCAGTTGCTCCGTGGGCTCTCTAGGGGCCCTGGGCTCTGCCTGCTGCAGCGTCCTCAGTGAGCTGTCTGAGGAGCAGGCTTTCCATGTCAGCTATCTGGATATTGGTATGGCCAGCTAGAGACTGGGGATGGAGGGGACTGGACCAAAGCAAGTATAAAGAAGTTGGGAGATGGGTGATGTACACCATTTGGTGCCTCCTCCCCACCAGTGCCTCCCTCCTCTTTCTTGGTTTCCAGAGGAACTGAGCCTGAGTGGGCTCTGCCAGTGCCTAGTGGAACTGTCCACCCAGCCAGCCACTGTGTGTTATGGTTCTGCAATTACCAGGGAGGCAGCCCGAGGTGATGCTGCTCGCCGTGCCCTACAGTACCTCAGGATCATGGCGGGTAGCAAGTAGCACCCCATTGCAGTGATGGATGTGCATCTTTTACTCCTTTTCCTTCTGCCCCTGGATCCATGCATCCACCTAGCTCTGGTACCCTCCAGAGGTACCATCTCTACCTCTGACACAGCTTGCCTGCCTTGAGACTGAGGAAGACACAGGCAAGCAAGGAGCCATGAACCACAGGGCCCCAGCCAGCACAGGATCTGCCCTCATTCCATGGATGATGAATGGAAAGGAAATTGGAATTCTATTGGAGTCCAGAATGAATGCTGCTGTTTGGCTTCCTAAACCCTGCTGTCTCTGGCCCTGGGTCATGAAGGTGTCAGAGGAATAAATATGATGTGTTTGTTCTCCTTTTGAACCCCTTGTTCTTTTTGTTACAGATGGGAGGCAAGGTGCAGTAGCCTTGGGGACTCTTAAAGCAGAATGTCTGGAGACCGATTGAGTGGAGGTGAAGGGGGCTATAACTATTGCCCTTGGGCTCCCACCCGTTTCCTGAAAGTCTTGTTTAAACACAGGGATTCAGAAGCCAGATCATTTTATTTAGGGGTACACATGGTACATGGAGAAGTAAGCATGCAGACATCACAGCAGATGATGTTACTTCTTCCCAAAGCGCTGAGGAGCGGCTAGGCTCCAGAACTCTCTAGCCTGGGGACTTAGCTGCTCCTTGCTCCAGGACCCCCAAACATTTCTGCCAAACCTTAGGAGAGATTCATCTTTAGTCTCACTCCCTCTGTCTCACCTTCCCTCACATCTTCCTCTACCCTCCACCCTTCCCAGCCTCTGCCTTTTGGAACTCACCTCTGGGGCTGAAACAGGAAGGCTGGATTCCTTCTAGGTCTCTCCATGGCCTGGAGCAGAACACGCAAGAGGGACCCAGGAATCTGGATCCTGTCTGGAGTGTGGGCATACTGTGGTGGATGGAGTCCCTTATCTTCTTCCTGTGATGAGAGAGTGGCAGGGAAGGAACCTGGCAATGTCTTGTACACTGAAGACATGGCGGGAAAGAATGGCTTCTAGGGGAACCTTGCATGGGCTGAGAAGCCATTTCCCTCCCTTAGAAGCCAGACTTCTTGAAGACCTTAGCAGCCTGGGGAACATCAAACCCTGTATCATAAGTTTCAGCTGAGTGGATAGGGCAGCAGGATGCTCACTCACTGCAAAGACTTGGTCTTCACCCCAGCTCCCTGCCTCTTCAGTGTGGCCCCAGTTCAGCAGCAGTAGCAGCAGCACAACAGCCCACTTGGAATCCATGCTGCCATCTGCCTCCTCAGTGGCCCATGGTCTTCTTATACCTGATGTCCCCTACCCCCACCTCATCAACAGCCTGGGGGGAAATCTAGACAGGCAATGGAAATGCATGGCTCTATTAAGAGCCACCTGGGACCTCCTATACTTCCCTGGGGACTTTCTGCTCTCAGCTTCCTACCTCCAGCCTAAGCCTGGAGTTATAGACTTTATTAGATGCATAAATCTTGTCTCCGGAGCTCAGGAAGCATCATTAATTGCAGACAGTTTGTCAGAGCTAGGCCCTGGGGGAACTTTACAAGAACCTCCAATCCTTCAACAGGTTGGAGAAGCTTCAATTGATCACTTCTTGTTCCTGACTGGAGAAACTCCTGTCAGGATTGGGCATTATGTCCTGGATAGGAAGGAACTATGGTTAAGAGGAGGCTAGGATGACCCAGCTTGGTCCCTACTCCTGCCTGGAATGGGTGGTCAGGACCACCCATTTCAATCCCCATTGCTTTTAGTGAGGTTAAATGTGGGTTCACTATTCGTAAGATTTACCTGTAGATAGTTAAGTAAGAGATAGGAGACCCTTTTTGGAGCCTGAGTAAAGGTGGCTTGTAAATTTTGTGGACAGGCCCATCTTTGCAAGAGAACTGGGGAATGGGCCTCCACAGCTGAAACTCTGCTGCCACCTTGTGGCCACTACTCTTCACTGCCACATCCAGCCATTTCCCTTTCCAAGCATTTTGTATAGGACTTCAGGACAGAGTTCTTTGGGGCCTGGGATTGTTACATTGTTCCAGTTCCCCCTGGTCAGCAGGGCCTCTGCCTGGTTCTGGTTCTAATGTACTACTGGAGCTGGCGACTAGGGGCCTGCTTTAGGGAAAGACAATCACTCCAGGTCAGGGAAGGGTCCTTCACTTACGGGTATCTGTGTATCATGTCTTTAGCCTAAACAGAGAAGGACCATGTTAGGGGCTCTACTTCATGAACAAAGCAAGCTACTCACTCTTTTCCTCACTTACATATGGGAACAGTAAAATGAATTACTTGCTAGGAGAAACATTTGGGATACATTTTGTCGGAAAGCACAGACCTGGTGTTTTTGAAATGTCAAGTGTGATTCCCTTTGCCTTCCTCCCACTCCAGTTCTGGGGAACTTACCATCTCCAGAGACAGTGCTGAGTGGGCTTTAGCTTCTTGATGGCCTCTACCAGAGGTCTTATCATGTTCAATGGAGTCTCAGGACATCTCTCAGTCCATATGTAAAAGCCCCTCACATATTTGGAGACATAGCCATGTATCCACATCTTCTTTGCTCAACCGGAAAGCACTTTATTGGAACCAATTTACATTTTAGGTTTGTGGATAAGTGGCATTTTAAATTCTCTCTTTTGGGAATCAAATCCAAATAAAGAGCCTTGTGTATGCTAGGCAGGTCTCTACTGCAAAGGGAGCTAGGTCAGGTTTCTATCCGGTGTTCTAGAATACACCTCCATGCTTGGGCGAGCCTTTCTGTAAGCTTTGTCTCATGATCTTCCCACAGAACTTGTCATGCATTATAGTTATAACAGCTCACTGCTTTTGTTATGGATCTTCTTGGTTTCTCTCCCTTTCCCCGTCTCCACCGTGTGTGTGTGTGTGTGTGTGTGTGTGTGTGTGTGTGTGTGTAACAGGTGTTGCTATATAACCTTGGCTGGCCTAGAATTTACTATATAGACTAGGATGCTTCTGCCTCCCAAGTGCTGGGACTAAAGGTGTGTGTCACAGTGCCCAGCTTGTCTGGTTTTCTAAGACTGGGACTCTATATGTAGCGCAGTATGCTGGCCTGTTTTCAGCTTCCCAAGTGCTGGGATTACAGATGTGCACCATCACACCTGGCAGGAATTCAGTTTTTTATCTTTGCTCTTGCAATTCAATTTGTGACTTCAGAGGCAGGCTGATCTCTGAGTTGAGGCCAGCTTCCTCTACAGAGTGAGTTCCAGAACAGCCAAGGCTACACAGAAACCCAGTCTCGAAACAAAAAATCAAAGAAGCAACTTGCTGGAAGCCCCTGAGCACAATCTCCAGCAACCAGATAACAATGAGATCTAAGGCAATCTCCAGCAACCAGATAACAATGAGATCTAACCCCTGTTACCAAGAGGCTGTCATGAACAGCAAATGGACTGAGTCTCACTGGCCCATAAACAGAGCAGCCACTCTGTTCACTGCACTGCTGCTTGTGTACCAAAGTCTGGGCTGAAGCTACCTTCACAAAGAAGCTGGTTCACTTCTAACTTGTAGAGCAGGCATCTCTAACCCCAACAAAAGTTAATCATGCTAACCTCTTACACTGTCTTGAGTTAGGATTTTCATCTTCTAGACTTAGTTTTACTTATCACCTTCCAGACTTATTTAAATATAGGATCTCAGCTGGGCTGTGGTGACATTTGCCTTTAGTCCAAGCACTTGGGAGGTAGGGTGGATCTATGAATTCAAGGCCAGCCTGGTCTACAGAGTGAGTTCCAGGACAGTCGGAGCCACACAGAGAAAAAAAATTTTTTTTTTTTTTAATTTTTTATTTTATGTCTGCAGGAGCAGCCCAGAGTCAGATACTCTGGAGTTGGGATTGCAGATGTGAGTCACCTGACTGGAACTGAACCGGAGTCTTCTAGAAGAAGAACAAGTGCTCTTAACCACTGAGTCATCTTTCTCCAGTCCTCTCTAGATGCTCTTTCTTTCTGTCTCTCTCTCTCTCTCTCTCTCTCTCTCTCTCTCTCTCTCTCTCTTTCTTTCTTTTTAGGGATTTATTTAGTATACAGTGTTCTCCCTGCATGTTTGCCTGCAGGCCAGAAGAGGGCACCAGATCTTATTACAGATGGTTGTGAGCCACCATATGGTTGCTGGGAATTGAACTCAGGACCTTTGGAAGAAGAACCAATGCTCTTAACCTTGGAGCCATCTCTCCAGCCCCAGACTCTTGGTCTTAGCTTCTGATAATGTTCTTTCTTCATTGGACTCACAATGTGCACTTTTTCATTTATTCATTTACCTGGGGAGGAGGTGAGACATGTGCCCCGCAGAGCATATGTGGAGCTCAGAGAACACCTTGCCAGCTCTCTTTCCATCCGTGTGTCCAGGGATCAAGCTCAGGTCTTCAGGTTTGGCAGTAACTACCTTTATTGCTGAGGCATCTTGCCAGCCCCACACGTGAGGGCCGACA
The DNA here is from genome assembly GCA_030674055.1 of Rhabdomys pumilio. Lineage (NCBI taxonomy): Eukaryota > Metazoa > Chordata > Mammalia > Rodentia > Muridae > Rhabdomys > Rhabdomys pumilio. The sequence goes on along the minus strand of JANHMN010000012.1, from coordinate 1,148,596 downwards.
ACAGTGTTTGCATTTCCTAAGGAGGCTCCGAGTCCTTCATTAAACGCCAACCCAGATGGTAGATCTGTTTCTACCAGGAAACCTTAGAGGTATCTGTTCTGTCTTTTGTCAGATTCTCCAGTCTGTCTGACTGGTGGTTTCCACTTTTAGTGGAATATACAGGAAGTCACAGACACAAGAAGGATCGGTGGCTTACCTGTCCATCTTCTTCACCCTGATCATTCCCTGCTCTCCTGTGAGTTTTTATCTGCTTTTACAAAGTTTGCCTCAATTTTTCAGGCTTTTCCTCTTATTAATTTTTTTACTTTTTAATTATGTGTGTATTCTGGGGGAGGGGTTATGCAGGTGAGTGCAGTGCCTGTGGGGGCCAGAAGAGGGCACCATATATCCCTTGCAGCTGTAGTTAAGGGTAGCTGTAAGCCAGCCTGCAATGGGTATGGGAACCAAACTTGGATCTTTTGAGGCAAGAGCAGTTTTTGCTTTTAACCACTGAGCCATCTCTCCAGTCCTCCCTTCTCTAGAAAAAGCTTGACTTTGTCTACCTCTTTGTACACTCCCAAATCTCTTTCTTAGGAGTAGGACTTTTTCCTACTCCCAAGAGGGTGAGCATAAATAAGGAAAAGAAGGTCTGGGTGTTCAGCACTCCTATAAAAGGAGCACAGAAATTCTCTGGTCAGTGTTTTTGTAATGCCTTGGCTCTGAGGTGGTTCAAAGATCTGAACTCTGTGCCTTCTCTAACACCATGCCACTTACTGAAAGCAAAACCTGCAATTTCTGCCCTAAGAAGTGGAAGGGGAAGGATGGTCAGACATGAAAACCTAGTGAGTCTCTAGGAGTGACCAATGGGCCCCATGAGTCTGCGTAGGGAAGCACCAAACATACCAGTGATTCTCTTGATAGTTTAATGTTATATTTGCAGCATAAATAAGGCACAGTATATGACAGGGCAAAGGATAAAGGGAGAAGGCAAGGCTGGGTGATAACTGCTAAATGGCATGGGGGAAGGAAGAAGGGATGGTTACGGAGAAGAGCTGAAAGCCCCTGCCTCAGCCCCGCCCCAGGAGATTGTGAGAGCCTGCTCACAGGGGTCATGCTGAATTGGGTGGAGGGAAAGGACAGAAGACACTTTTGTAACAAAACAGCCCAGAGCACTGTATCCTCCCACCTGTCAGAGTCTACCACTGGAGCCTGGGAGACCCACACTGGGTTGAATTCCTTGAGGATGGAGAGGTATTGCTACATGTCAAAAGGATATAGGAGAACAAAGATAATATTCATAGATACACATGGCTTTCTTCTCAACATATACTCTATCAGGATGTAGGAGGCTCCACTGTGGGGGTGGAGGCTAATCTTCCTGCAAGAGGTGTGTGTGCACAGGGAAGAAATGGACAACTGAGGCTCTTGCTACTTTTGTTGTTTGTTTGTTCTGAGACAAGGTCTCACTGCATAGCTATGATTGGCTTTAAACTCCCTATGTAGACCTGGTTGGTCTTGAACACAAAGAGATCTGCCTGCCTCTGCTTCCCTCACAAGTGTTGGGATCAAAGGCGTGTGCCACCACCACTTCTGGCCTTCCTGCTGGTTAATGTCATCAAGAATGCAGAACTAGTAGCCTGCAAGAAAATATGAGTAAGTCCTGCCCAGACCGAAGCAGGCAAGAGTTTTAGAGCTAAGACTAGAAGGAAGACCAACTTAGAATTTGAGATGAGTGATGTGGTGGTGGCTGTTTTAATGGAAGTGAAGGGAAGGACTGGGAGAAATAAAAACATCAATTATAAGGCAGAGAAGACATTTAAAGTGATCCCTGTCACCCCAGAGCTAAGACGCTCTCTCCCAGCCTGTCCTCTAGAGACTCTCATGCATTAGTGTGACCTGACCCAGCAGCAGAGACTGCTAGTTAAAGCTCAACTTCAGAGTGGCCGACTCAGGAGGTTGGGATGGCCAAGAGAGTACATTCCTAGCAAGCTCCCCAGGTGATGGTGCTGCTGATGTTGCTCTTGGACCATGTTCTGAGAACCACTGCCCTAAGATAAAGTCAATGAAACTAGTGCTCACAGCCACTTAACAGCTAAAGCCTTACTCACCATTGCTGGCTTATACATTAAAAAAAGAAACAAAAACCAAAACACCTAGTAGCTGAAATAGAAATGTGCATCTACAAGGACATAAGCTCCTTAATCTGCTCTACTCTCACCAGCCTTTGTTCATTCTAGGGTAGGATTTTTACCTCAAAGTAAAAGTGCAGAGGGTGGGAATGTGGCCAGCAGGCACTGCTCATTCTTGTGGGATCGCCAGGCTGGTGGAGTAGGGGGATTTGTCTATGCGTATGCATGTATACAGACAGAAACAGAATTTGTAAGAAGAATGTCTAGCTGGACTGGAGTGGGGTAGGGTCTTCTGATAGGCCTTAGGATCCTCACCTGCCCTGTCTCACCACACCTCCCACCCTGGTCATACATGTCTAAAGAAAGGAAAAAGTATGTCAACAAAAGCTTGTGTGACATAGCTGCTAGATGTGTCTAAACAGACTATGATTCTCTTTTCAAAAGAAGTACATATTTCATTTTGGTGGGTACACTGGATAATATTAATGGAAATGTGTTCTGAGGATGGGAAGAAAGTTATGAAAGGGGAGAGGGATCTCAGGAGTTAGCACCTTTAAGGAGCCTCTTAGAAGCCAGAGGAAGAATTGTGTGTGTGTGTGTGTGTGTCCTTTTGGTGGTTCAGGCTGTACAAAATACAGTTATATCTCTCAGGATGATGGTGCTGGAGGGCAGGTCCCTGAGGAGATGGGAGAGGTGAATCAAGAAAGGCGTCAAGAGCTACAGAATGGGAGAGGGAAGGCAGGCAGCAAGGCAAGGTTCACCAGCACAGCTCCCTTTAGTATGTGGTCTGGTATGTACAGCCATGGATAGGAGTGGAAGAAGGAGGAGGAAGGCATATTTGGCATATTCAGCCAACAGGAAAGAAGTAAAGAAGCCATGTCCTTTCCAGCTCTCCCTGGGTGCTGGGAGGCTTCTTAGCCTTTGAGACTCTGAACACTATGTGTTTTATGGAGTGAGTGGCAAGGGCACAGACCAGGCCTCTGACCACTCATGGGTCTAAGACATCACACTCTCAGCTCCTTTCTGACAGAGCTCTGAAGAAGGGCTCAGTTACACAAAACAAAACAGAGTTGGGAAAAGATGAGTTAAAACTGGAGGACACATCCATCCTGACTGATATACAAAACACCACAATGAAACACAATGAACATGAGACAAAAGCTAACTAGGACACACTACAAACCTCTCGTTAATAAAAACCAAAAGAACTGAGGTGTCTAAGAAAGAATTCAGAGTCGATGTAAACGTCTCAAATACACATGAGTGAACTAGGAACTGTATACAAAGCCTCCAAAATGAACAAAACAGTGGGTAAGTTGGAGGAGAAAGTCAGATATATGGGGGGAGATTTCAGTGAGGGTATTCAAACATGGAAAAGGAAGGAGACAGAAATTAACATAAAAGAAACAACCAAGTGAAAAGCCTCACCAGAAAGTGTCCTCAAGAGATAAGACCATGCAGTTCTACAGTGGAGCACAAAGTTGGGACAATAATACACACACACACACACACACACACACACACACACACACACACACACACAGAGACAGAGACAGAGATATTAAGGAACATGACCAGTATTTTCAAGAAGCTTGGGATAGACTTAAAAGACCAAACAAACCTCAGAAGTCACTGGGGAGAAGGAGGACCTGAGATAAACTCAAAAGGAATTAGTCAAATTATTTAATGAAGTTATACCACAAAATTTCCTAAACGTAGGGACAGGAATTGACTTCCACACCAAGAGGCATATTGAACCCCAAATAGACATGACCAGAGACCCCTCTATGACATATCACTTTCAGGTGTCAAGAAGGGTCTATTGACACCCTCTAGAGGAGCTGGTTCTGGTTCAGGTAAGTCTGGAAGGCAAAGGTCAGGGCTGTGACCACTGGCAGCAATGATGGAGGTGATGACCCCCTTGACTCTAAGAGAAGCTTCAGCATAAGCAGCTGCTCTGCATTCTCACAGCGAAGCTGAGAACCAACTACCGAAGCACCTGGGGTTGCCCTGCCCTGCCCTGCCCTGCCCTGCCATTCCTGATTTCAGTGCTGCTTCCCTGTGATGGTGCTGGTGGTGCCCTGCATCGCTCAGGTCCCCAATACTAACTTCCTGCTATGAAAATAAAGACACAAGAGAAGCAGACATGAGGGTCAAGAAAGTGAAAAAGACCAGCCTGGTCTACCGAGTGAGTTCCAGGACAGCCAGGGCTACACAGAGAAACCCTGTCTCGAAAAACCAAAAAAAAAAAAAAAAAAAAAGAAAGTGAAAAGAACCTCCACATATACTAGATAGGCAACCCAGGAGAGATTGGTACATTACACAGACGTTAACACTTGACTGATGATGGAAGAAAAATAGCCAACAGTCTATTAGTGGCCCTTGGGAGCTATAAGCTCAGCTATGCTTTGTGTAAGGCTGCTACTGGGAAGTCAAGACAATTCTTTAAAAAAGAAACAAAATTCATATGCAGGAAAGAAAAAACATTCCCAGGAAGCAGCTATCTAAAGAAGCCCTGAGCTCAAACTGTGGTTGTGAATTTCTAAGGCCAAGTGAAACCCCTGGAGATGGTGATCTGTCCTCAACCATCTGCTGTGACCTGTGCTAGCCTTGTCACCTCAGGGGCTGTTCCTGCTAAGTCCCTGTGGTAGAAGACTATAAAACCAGCTCCAATTTTTTACTGGGTGTGGCCTGTTCAGCACTGCCTCCAAAAAGCAGGAGGGAAATTTACATAAAACATACAAACATGTCACAGGATGGGCATACTAGTCTAAACTCTGAGGAAATAATCATGTAAGCTACAACATTTCCTCATTCCTCCATGACAGTGAATTTTGGAAGACATAAAAGGAAGCAAGCAGTTATTCTGCATACTTAAGATGGAGCTAGAAAAGAGGACTCTTGGCTGGAGCAGATGGCAGAAGGTGGTTCTAGGACAATGGAGAGGATTCTCGGCTCAAGAGCTATTAGAGCTGACCTATCTATCCACAGGCCTCTGGCTCTGGAGGAGCCTGCATAGCTCATAGCCAAAGAAAGATGAAGAGGAGGGGCATATTTTTCTCTCTGTAACCCATAAAATAAGGGTTACAACAGCCATAGACAGCAATCTCACAGACAGGCCATATCCTGAGTGCTCTGCTGAGATTATGCATAGGAAAATGTATGCCTCCTCTCTCCATTCAGTCTTATACTCAAAAGCACCCATAACCTCAACCATGATGTTTCAGAGCCCTGAAGCCGGTACCGTAGACAAGTTCACTGAAATTTCAGGAATAGAGACAGCTGGTGGGTAAGTAGAAAAAGAGAAGGTAGTTGAGAGAGTGCTGGACACTGGTGGGTACAAGACATACCTTAGAAAAGAAGGGAGGCTGAGAGCTGTAGGAGGAGCAGAGAATGGAAGCAGCTTCTGTCTGAACTCCTAGGAGGGCTGAGCTAAAGTAGCTGTAGTGGGAACAGGCAGTGATGTGGACAGGGAAGCAAGGTAGAGCAGGGGCCCAGACGACCAAAGATGACAATATGTAGACTTTGGCCAGTAAACTCTTGTAAAACCTAAAAGAATCAGTTAATCCAGTAACCTGATGGAACAAGTTTTAAATTACACTGTTCCTGTCTGCCCTGATGATTAGAACTGGAGGGTAGGGAAGGAGACAGGGAAGCCCAGTTACATCCCCGGCTCTGTCCCTTTTCATTGCCACTAACAATAAGGCCACAAGATGAGGTTCCCAAGGCATAGTGGGGAAGTAAGAGAGATCCCACCACTAGACTAAGGAAAGTCAAGAGTCAAAATGAGGTACCAATAGATTTGGAAATGAACAAAGATTCAAACTCTCAGAGTTTTGCTTTTTTTGTTTGTGTCTGTTTTTGGTAGCAGATAGGAATAAAGCACATGGAAGAGGTGGGAAACACTGCTACCTCATACATTAAATGTCTTACATTCTCAACAAGTGAATGTTTTCACTGCAGTTTAGGAAAGGGGAAAGAGACAAATAAGCAGCTATTGGGAGACAAAGTCCTGAGTGCATGGGGTGGCTGGGGATGGGACAGCAAGTAACACGCCATCAAATCTCGTCTCCCTCTATATCTGGCAGGAAGTGGCATGCTAGTAAGAAGTAAGAAGGTAACAGCCACAGCTCAATGGGAGGAGAGGACATTGAGAAACCCCAAACCTACAAGTGCAAGGGTTAGTGTTAAGAGACAGGCACACATGCATCAGGGCCAGGGATGATTGCTCAGACCATATGGAAAGGCCTTTGGCTATAGGTACATAAGAAACCCTACCCTTGGGGGATGATCTATGTGGCTTTGGGGCAGAAGCCCCTAGTACAGGTGTTAATTGTACATGATCATGTGGCTACAGAGAAAAGCCCCACATCTGTCCATACTCACAACACACCATTCCTCCCTCTCCATACTGCCAACTCCAAGGCAGACAGGAGGGGAAGTTGATCTCTCTCTTGGCTCAGGCGGGCGAGCTCTGGCTGGGGACCTCTCCATCATGGGAGGCATCATCTGCCCGCAGACTGCGACTGTGGGGTCATGATCACATGTGACTGTATGGGCATGCTCAGTTCTGTCCTTTGGCTGGCCATCTGAGTGAGGACCGAGGTGGCCACAGCTTCAGCTGCAGATCGAACACTAAGGCCATTGCTAGGGGCTGTTGCGGAACTGTGCTGAATCACTGGGGCTGGAGAACCCGTTGGCTCTGAGCTTTCCTTGGGACTTTCTGCCAGGAAGGAGGGCAAACAGTGGAGAGTAAGTGGTTAGAAAACAGGACAGAGGAACAGAAAGGACTCTTCTTTGTCATAATTACAAAGAATGCAAAGGAAAATTAATCTCATCTTTCTTTTTGGAGAAAACTTTCCAGAATCCTGACCTTAAGTCATGAATAGCCTGAAAAATAAGAAGTTCTGACATAAAACATAAGATCTGAGCCAAAAGCTCGTGACAGCATCACATTTAGTACACTCTGATGGAGGAGGTTCTCCTGTGGCTTGTATTTACATCCTAGGTGGGTAAAAGCCCCTTTCTAAAGCTTGTACTAAATTATTAACATAGTGAGAGCCACCTGTTTCCTTCAAGAAAAACTTAAAGGGATGTGATCCACTGGCTCCAGAAATCAACAAAGACTACTTGGAAGTGAGGATAGATCAGAGATAATTCAGAATTATCTAAAATTATCTTTGAATCTGTTCTGTTTGTAGAAGAAAACAAATCTCTTTTCCATTTAAGAAAATTTTACATTTGTGTATATACATGTACATATGCATGCATGCATGTATGTGTATGGTCACACACATGCCAAAGCATGCAAGTGGAGATCAGATGACAACTTTCAGGACTCTGTTCTCTTAGATCAAACTCAAGTCATCAGGCTAGGCATCAGGTACGTTTACCTGCTAAACCTGCTATAAGCCTGCTAAGCCACCCCGCCATTTGCAAAAGCAATTTAAGACATTCCTTAGTCTGCTCTCATTAATTTTCAAAGGAATTAAACCACTCCATTTAAAGCACACTCCTCAGCGTGTAGCTGGCACTGTATGTAAGCTAAGTACCAAGTTACAGTCAAGTGACACTACAAGTAGCCAAGACTCAGAAAACACATAGACATGTGCACATGTAAAACCTGTCAGATCTCCTATCATTTAGCCATGCTCTGATGGAATAAAAATATTTATTATAAGTTATACCATTCTATCTAAAGTGACAATAGCATTTTATTGACATTTAGACAGCATCTGAGCTGCATACAAAGGTAATTGTAGTTGGTCAAGTTTTATTAAATGTTATGTTAGTCTCTATAAGCTGCTTCAACAGAGATGTATGAAATTAGGGAAATTTCCAATAAGTGTATTGTTTTGTTTTGTCTTTTTGTGATTGTGTTTCATGTAGCCCAAGCTGGCTTCAAATACTCAATCTTGCCTCTGCCTCCCAAGAGCTCTAATTTCACTTATGCGTATCACCATGTCTGGGTTTGGTGTATCGATCTCTTGATGAATGTCTCAGTCATCTTTCAAATGGATTCAAGAGGATTCAAATATTGCTTCCTCAGTAAACACTTTGTTACCCCCAGGAAACTGTCTTGTCACCTGTGCTTTCAGAGCATATATTCACTTACTCAGCAGAAACTTACTGAGCATGATTTACATGTGAGGGCACTGGGGTACCCTTCACAGCAGAAGCTCGCAGTCCAAGGGCGCTTAAGGGGCTCTACCTGCCCTTTCTCATTCACAGGTCCACAATGACTCAATGAATCTCTGAGAGGTAGAAACAATGTCTTATGTCAAGTACCTACATAATGTGGATGTCACAAAGTTGTAATTAAAGACATCTTTGTAGTAATAAATTAGTAGTTTAATGGACTGACCACCAATAAGAGTTATTACACGGTCTGAGTAGAACACTACATATTGACTGCATACTGAAGAACACTTAGTCCTTACCCTCGTTAGCCCATGAACAGGATCTGAAATAGTTGATCTAGGTACACTGCCTTACTTTTGCTTGTGTACCTATGATATCTCTAGCCGAGTATCAGATCCTGCATATTACATCTATGCTTTGTGCCCTCTGGTCTGCAAAGCTGAAGTTCTTGTTATTACCAAGTCTGGGTGTAAATGTTCCAATCCTTCTCCCTCTCATTCCAATGACACTGCCCCACACATCCACACTGCCTGTGTTTGAGGCAGGTCTTACTATGTGTTCTGGCAGTCCTGGAATTCATGATGTAGATTAGGTCGGCCTTGAACTTGCAGCAATCCTCCCACTTCTGCCTCTTGAGTGCTGGAATTCTAGGTATGGACCACCAAGCCTGACCCTTCCCTCCCTTCTTTTTTTGTTTGTATTTTTGAGACAAGGTCTCTCAGGATGGGCTTGAATTCATGTCTCAGCCTTCTGGGTGCTGGGATTATATTCTTGTAGCACCATTTTCAGTTATATTATTATTGTTATTATTATTTTAAGATTTTTGCTGGGTTTGATTGTATATGCTTTTAATTCCAGCACCTTGGAGGCAGAGGCAACCATATCTCTATGAGTTAAGTAAGGCCAGCCTGATCCTCATGCAGAGTTCCAGGACAGCCAGAGCTACATGTACATCCATGAGCCATGTATATGCTTAGTGCTTGAGACAGCCAAAAGAGGATCTCAGATCACCTAGAACTTAAGTGAGTTACTGATAGTTATGAGTGCTGGAAACAAAATGCAGGTCTTCTGCAGAGCAGTAAATGCTCTTCTCCACCCACCCGCCCCCTGCACCTCCCAGCAGTCTCTCTATACCCAGCTGTAATTATTTTTGTTTTCACATTTACCACAAGACACATTTTTCACCTTTTTAAATTTGTCTTACATACTAAAATACGAGCGCTTCAAGGACAGGGATGTAACCTAATCTGTTTGGTTCCTGCTATACCCAGAATATGCCTGGTACAGAAAAGCAACTCCATCAGTACTCACTTAACAAATTAACACACCTGGAAGTACATATTAACATGTAAATAAATAATTTAATAAAGATTCTTAAATTTTTTTCTCAGAATCTCTGAGAAATATTTTACATCTCTGAAATGATGAAGGCAACTAGTGAAAAAACTATTTGCTATATCTAGTATTTCTATGCATTTATTTAATCTGTAAAAGAAAAACTAGTAATTATTAGTTTTAATTATCCATAACAGATTTTTCATTGTTTTCTCTATGTATGTATGTATTTGGTGACACTGTTAATGCTGAGCACAATTCTGTAGAGCGCTCTGATTACAAACTGAGACCAAGACTGGGCTGTAGGGAGGTGAGATCTGTCCGTAAGTCCTAACCTTTCGGTCTCTAAGCATCGTCAGCTGTTCAGCTTTTCTCTAGGCCAAGACTGTCTTTGGGATCAAAAGATCTCTACCACTTTCCTACTGTTTGACTTGGGTAAGTGGTCTGATCTGAGTGGTTTTCTCACTTACAAATGGAATGGCTACTTCATGGGAGAACTGTGAAAATGGCAGAGATTTAAATAAAACAGACATACTTAAACACTGCATGCTGCTTCTCTCCAGTGGTTACAGATAACAGATAACTCTGCATTACTGTCAAAGCCTTATTTTTTTATTTGAAAGAAAATTTCATGTAGCTTAGGCTTGCCTCAAACTTCGGCTATTGGCTGTAATCAAAGACTGAGCTACCGATCCTGCTACTACAGATTGAAACATATATATGAATGACTGATGCTCCAGAAAGAATGGGTTTATGAACAGCTACGACACTCAATACCTGTGATTTACCAACTGACTGATTTTGCTTAGGTTACGAATCACTCACCTAGGTAGCCTTGAGTCTTCTTCTGTAGTACCGTGACTGGGCAGTCTTTATGAGCTAGCAGTAGCTGTTTCAACTGAGCCACCTCATTACGCAGTAATGTGACTTCATTCTAAGGGGGAGAGAAGTAACGAGCATTAAGAAAATTCATTGAAAAAAAAAAAAAAAAGCAATTGGGGTGTGGTGGTGCATGCCTTTGATTCTAACTGGTCCACAAACTGAGTTCCAGGACAGCTAGGGTTGTTATACAGAGAAACCTTTGTCTTGAAAAACCAAAATCAAAAACTCATCTTTTATTCTTGGACTGCTAATGGCTGCTGGTTATATCAAAACACTACAATAAATATCTATACGAACTTATTAAAATTTTTTGCTATATATAGCAAGCCATTTATTGTAATATTAACTTTAGAATTGTTCTAATGTTGAACACGGGCAGAATGCTGTTTAGATTTTCCTCCCCAAATTGGGACACGATCTGGCAAATCTTCCCAGGGCCAGGACAGTCATGAAGTCAATGACAGAAACTGCCTACAGTGAAAAGTAAGGACTCATAACAAGAAAAATGACTGTTACCTGGGTAAATATGATTAACCTTAAACTAATAATGTAAGGTTCTTTGACCAAGAAGAAAGCTGTCCATTTCTTTTGACAATGTCTCACTTTGTAACCCTGGCTGGCCTGGAATTCCATTCGTAGACCAGGATAACTTGGAATTCACAGAGAGCCAACTACCTGCCTCTGCCTCCGAAGTGCTGGGATTATAGGAATGAATCACCAAGCTTGGCCTCAGAAATCTTTTTAATAGCACCAAGTGCATGCAGTGTCTACTGGAGCACTATTGTTCCAATGAACAATTATAACAGTGTTAGTATCCACTGATCCATAGAACCTAACACACTCAGGACGTGCAAATATATAGCAGTTTAAAAGAACAAGGTAGATTCTTCATCTCCTTCACTAGGTTTCCATGAGATACTGTTAAATATGTTTAAACCAACTCACAATCCCTTCAGTTCTACCACAAAAACTATTCAGAAATATCAGAGTCTGCTTGTTTATACCTCATTTAATTACAGGAAAGATTAGATAATAGGAGTATCACTGGGAAGGTAAATTGAGGAACTTTGTTTTCACCCTGGATATGTGTGTTTGAGATAAAAGAACTTTATTCATTTAGTACTTTTGTAATGAAATGTTTTAATAATTAGAAAAGGGAAGTTGCCACGGATGTAAACAAGATACACTATATACAGGTATGAAATTGTCAAGAATATAAAAACAAATTTATTTTGTGTGCACACATGTGCATATTACAGTGTGTGTGTGTGTGTGTGTGTGTGTGTGTGTGTGTAAATCAAAGGACAAGTTGTGGGATCTGAAAATTAAATTCAGGTCATCAGACTTGGTGGTAAACATTTTGCCCCTGAGCCAACAGTGTTGACCCCTTTAAAAATATACTTTATGGGGACTAGAGAGATGGCCCAGTGGTTAAGAGCACTGACTACTCTTCCAGAGGTCCTGAGTTCAATTCCCAGCAACCACACGGTGGCTCACAACCATCTGCAATGTGATCTGACACACTCTTCTGGTGTGTCTGAAGACAACTACAGTGTACATAAAATAAATAAGTAAATCTTTAAAAAATATATACTTTATTTACTGTGTGCATATTATATATTATGTGTTTATGTGTGTGGGTGGGCACATGCATGCCACACTGAGTATGTGTAGAGGTCAAAGGACACCGTCTCTCCTTCCACCATGTGGATTCCAAGGGTAGAACTCAGGTTGTCAGGCTTGGTGGCAGATGACTTTACCTACTGAATCATCTTCCTGACCCATAAAATATACTTTCAAAACAAAACAGAATAGAAAGGAAAATAATATTTAAGAGAATGCATGGATTATAATTGTTCTGTGTGTGCTTATGCTTTTTTTTTTCTCCTTTTTTCTTTCATTAACCTACTGTGGTGCTTTGAATGAAAATTGCCTCCATAGGCTCATAGGGAGCAGCACTATTAGGAGGTGTGGCCTTGTTGGAGTAGGTGTGGCTTTGTTGGAGGAAGTGTGTCCCTGAGGGCAGGCTTTGAGGTTTCAGAAGCTCAAGCCAGGTCCAATGGCTCACTGTCTTCTCCTGCTGCCTGCCTATTCAGCATCATGTCTGCCTGTATGCTGCCTTACTTTCCACCATGATGATAATGGACTAAACCTCCAAACCTGTAAGCCAGCCCCAGTTAAATGTTTTTCTTTATATAAGTTGCTATAGTCTTGTTTGTTTGTTTGTTTGTTTGTTTTTTGGTTTTTCGAGACAGGGTTTCTCTGTGTAGCTCTGGCTGTCCTGGAACTCACTCTGTAGACCAGGCTGGCCTCGAACTCAGAAATCCGCCTGCCTCTGCCTCCCAAGTGCTGGGATTAAAGGAGTGTGTCGCCACTGCCCAGCAGGTTGCTATAGTCTTAATCCCAGCACTCAGGAGGCAGAGGTAGGCAGATCTATGTAAGTTGGAGGCCAACCTTGTCTACAGAGTAAATTCCAGGACAGCCAGAGCTATACAATAAAACCCTGTCTCAAAAAACCAAAAGGCAAAAAAAAAAAAAAAAAAAAAAAAAAAAAAAAAGAAAAAAAAAGTGCTGCTGTGGTCATGGTATCTCTTCTCTTCACAGCAATAGAAACTCTAAGACACCTACAATGGCTGGAGTAAATACATTTTTAAAATATAATTTGTTATTTTACGTTCATTGGTGTTTTGCCTGCATGTATATCTGTGTGAAGGTATCAGATTTTGGAGTTACAGACAGTTGTGAGCTGCCATGTGGGGGCTGGGAATTGAACCCAAGCCTTCTGGAAGAACATTTAGTACTCTTAACCACTGAGCCATCTTTCCAGCCCAAGTAAACACATTTTTTCATTAGGTGTTCTTTAATTCCAGTCAGGTTCTGTTGATGATTTGGGAGAACATACCCCGGGGTGCTTAACCCGATTTCCTTCATCCAGATGGGTCTATGCTTCTAATCTTGCCTTTTCTCCAGTCTTTCAACTGGTGAGCATTGTGTCTGAGTTACATCCTCAGATCCCAAATGGGTCTTGTGCTAGTGGCAGATCTGGAAGGAGATAGTCTCCTTCTCAATAGCTAGGGGGAAAGTTTCAATTCTGACTATTATAGGACTCGTTACACTTCTGGTCACACTTCTGGTTCTAACCTAATAAAAGAATGCCCGTCCTCTGCTCTGCTGCTGCACTCTTCAGGTTCAGCCTTGCTCACCAGATTCCACAATCCTGACAGTCACCCAGTACTACTCACACTCAGCTGAATGTTCTGAGAAGTAAGTTCTTCTGCCTTCTTTTCCAGGGAGGACACCCACAGCTTCCGCTTTTGGCGGCATCGGGAGGCTGCAGCTCTGTTCCTCTCTAAAAACCGCTGCCGCCGCTCATCTGGATCTTCATCTACTGTGCGCCGTCGCCGTCCCCCAGTGCTAGGGGTGGGCTGAGCTGGAGAGACCTGTTGCCCAGGAAAGAAGAATACTTGTGATGGTCTGTATACGCTTGGGCCAGGAAGTGGCACTTTTAGAAGGTGTGGTCCTGTTGGAGTAAGTGTGTCACTGTGGGTGTGGGCTTTAGTCAGACCCTCATCCTAGCTGCCTGGGAGTCTGCCTGCTAGTCTTCCACTAGCAGCCTTCAGATGAAGATGTAGAACTCTTAGCTCTGCCTGTATCATGCCTGCCAAGATGCTAACCTGTTCTTACCTTGATGATAATGGACTGAACCTCTGAACCTGTAAGCCAGCCCAATTAAATGGTGTACTTTGTAAGACTTGCCTTGGTCATGGTGTCTGTTCACAACAGTCAAACTCTAACTAAGACAATACTTTTTTACTTTTTCTTTTTTGACTTTGAAAAGTTTTGTTATACAGCCCAGGCAGACCCTGAATTTTGGTCCTTCTGTGTAGGTATCCAGAGTGCTGGGATTTACAGGCACAAAATTTGGCAGAACAGAGAAGTACTTGATGGGAAAACCATTTTTCCCCCCAAATCAAACTTGAGCTAGGTAGATTAGTGAGGTCTGGTAAACATCTGTAATCATACCAAGTCCTATCACTATGTCTGTTAGCTTCTTATCCTGCCTTCCATCTCTTCCTAGTCCTCCCAGTACCACATGCAGATAAGATACAATTCTGTTAGAAAATGATTATTTCTGAGACACAGAAATGAAACTAGGACTACGTTAGGTTTTTTGGGGGAACTGAACCTAGGTTTGAGTTACTACTACTCAAACTATGCTACTCTTTCTGTTGGTTGACACATGGCCTTACATGGTCCATGCTGGCCTCCACTCATTATGAAGCTCTGAACAACCTTGAATTCCTGTTCTTCCTGGCTCTATCTCCTAAATGCTGGAACTTTTGAGATTGCTGCTCTTCCTGTCTTATCCTAAGCAGCTTGGATTACAGGCCTGTGCCACAAGGCCCAACTGCTTGGTCTCTTTCCTTCCCTTTCTCTTCCTTTTTTCCTTCTTTGATACAGTGTCTTTATTTTTTTAACTTAGACTTATTTTACTAGTGTTTTGCTTGGATGAATATATGTGTACCATGTGTGTGAACAGTGCCCAGAGGTCAGAAGAGGGTGTCAACTCCACTGGAACTGAAGTTAAAGATGGTCATGAACCACCATGTAGGTGCTGAGAACTGAACTAAAGTCCTCTGCAAGAGCATAAGTGGCTCTTGATTGCTAAGCCATCTCTCCAGCCTCCTGAGACAGGATCTTACTCTGTAGCCCAGGCTAACCCAAACCCCACTATGGAGCCCAGGCTAGCCTGGAAGTTCTTTTAAAATTTGTATCCCAAACTCCTGAGCATGGGAGTTACAGTTGTGCAATGTTACACCTACTGCTTTTTGTTTCTTTACAGTATGAAGTGTTGTAGGCAAGGACATCAGAGTTAAGGGAGAGTGAAGGCTGAAACAGGAGGATTACTTCAAGTTTAGGTCAAGCTTTCACAGGGAAGCTATTTGATGTTATCTCTCCATTAGTCAAATGAGCCAATTCAAACTAGATTAAAGTATACATGAAGGCAGGTTTATTGGGAAACCACTCTCAGGTGGGAGAGTTCACCGTCTCCCACCCCTAGGAATGAGGCCAGGGAAGTCACCATGGGGAGAGAGGCTCTTTGTTATGTAATCCAAATGCCCCCTCACCACCACCCCCTTCTCTCTCTCTCTCTTACCAGTCTCCCCCACCCACTCCCCATGGTGAGAGATCCACCTGACTCTGCCTCCCCAGTGCTAGGATTAAATGCATGCACCACCATGCATGTCCATTTATTCATTCTCATTCTCTGTCTCCTGTTTTGTCTGAGATAAGGTCTCATATAGACGAGGATGGCTTCAAATTCAACACGTAGCTGAGGATGACCTTGAACACCTAACCCCTGTATCCACTTCCCAGGTGCTGGCATTCTAGATGCGTACTACACCTGGTTTTATTCTTTTTATTTGCAATCAGTAATTAACCACCATCAGCAAAGCCTCTACCTTTGTTGTTTACAAATAGAGAAAAAAACCTGTTTATTTACAAACACAACAGAGCATAGTGTGTGCTTGTTTAAAGATAGTGTCTCGCTATGTCACACAGGCTGGCCTACTCCTACTCCTCCTGCCTCAACTTAGCACACACAGGGATTTGCAGTTTTACACCACCTACTTTATCTGTGTTTATTCTTTGAAACAGTCTTGCTATACAGCCCTGGCTCGACCTAAACTTGAAGTAATCCTCTTGCCTTCATCTTCCTTTCCTTTCCTTTCCTTTCCTTTCCTTTCCTTTCCTTTCCTTTCCTTTCCTTTCCTTTCCTTTCCTCCTTCCTTCCTTCCTTCTTTCTTTCTTTCTTGTTTTCTTTGAAACAGGATTTCTCTGTGTAACAGAGCCCTAGATGTTCTGGAACTTACTCTATAGACAAGGCTGGCCTTGAACTCATTGAGATCCACCTGCCTCTGAGTGCTGAGATCAAAAGTGTGCACAACCATGGCCCCCCACTGTCTTTGTTTTTTTTTTTTAAGCTCCATTTGAAACCCTTTGCACTAAAGCACTTTGGCTATTTTTCCATTCTATTATTTGGCAGAGAAGGCATGTCAACTTCATGATAGTGGGCCAAGTCAACCAAATGCAGAAAGATCAACCTTCCTAGGGACAAAATGAATATAAAACAATGCCAAAAGTAAATTCTTTTTTAAATTAAAAATTATATTATTATTATTATTATTATAATTATAATATGTGCATATATGTATGCTGTGGTGTGATTAGAGGTCAGAGTACTAGTTTGTAGAGTCAGTTCTCTCCTTCCACCTTTATGTGATTTGCATGATGTAACTTAGGTTGTCAGGCTTGGTGGTAAAGCATCTCCACTCACTAATCCATCTTGCTGGCCCCTAAATTATTTTTCATTTGGATATCTTTATTAGTATTTTTCCCAATGCTAGTACTCAGTTGCAGAAAGATAAGTGGAAGCTACAAAGAAAAAAAAAAAAAGAAAGAAACAAAAAACAGAAAAGAAAGATGCTTACCTTTAATACCAACACTTAGGAGGAGGCAGAGGCAGGCAGATCTATGAGTTTGAGGCCAGCCTGGTCTACATAGTGAGTTTTAGGACACCAGAGCTACATAGTGAGACCCTTTGTTATCCAGTAGTATCAGTAATTAAGACATAATTTTATTTATTTATTTAGACTAGTATTATTTCTTGAAAGAAAAAATTAGGCAATTTCTAACTCATATAATGAACTAAAGATCTGTCCTGCTTGGATCTTAGTATAAAGAGCCTTTCTTCAGAAAATACAGCTGGGCAAGGCACATGCCTTTAACCTCAGCTGGCAAGAGGCTGAGGCAGGATGGTCATAAGTTTGAGATCTCTCCCTCAAAATATTCCAAACCAAAAACAAATGAGAAAAGCTATGAAAAAAAGAAATCAAAGAACTGAGTAGTGACTGACAAGGGCGCTGCATCCTTTCTCCACGAGGAAAACTACCCAGCTCAGGAAGAGGCTGGAGCTTTACTATGTCCAGAACTGCTGGCTTTGGGGAATGAGTGATTCAGAATGGTGGGAAGCCCTAGCTTCTAGGAAGACACACAAATGAGAGCTCATGTTGTTGGCCAAGGTTTAAGGCAGCATATGGCCACGCAATGTCTGGACATGCGGTGGCAGCTGATGAAGCAGGTGTGACATCAGTAAACAGAGATGAGGCAATGAATGCAATTCTAGAAACCAATCTCAGGTCGCTGTCACCTGTCCAGTAGAGACAATTATGAGAACTGGGGCTATTCAGTTCTTAAAGAATTATGTTAAAACAGAGACCTTGTTAAGAAGAGATTGGACAACAAAATGGGACCTCTTCTGGCTTAAAAAAATTTTTTTTAAATTTTAATTTCAATTTCTCTGTGATGAAAAGGTAGTGGATTGGTAATGAGAATGGTAATAGATGGAATGAGAACCATCTATTTTACTAGTATAATAATACATTGTATTAATATATTCTTTTTTAAAAGATTTATTTATTTATGTATATGGGTGTTTTGTCTGCATGTACACTGTACACCAGAAGTAGTTATGGGATCCCATGGGACTACAGTTATAGACAGTAGTGAGCTGCCATGCTGGGAATTGAACCTAGGTCCTTTGGAAGAACAGCCAGCGCTCTTAACTGCTGAGCCATCTCTCTAGTACCAGTATCAATATATTCTTTTTATTTTAAAGATTTATTTATTTATTTATTTAATGTATGAGTCCCAGAAGAGAGCATCAGATTACATTGTTGATGGTTATGAGCCACCATGTGGTTGCTGTGATTGAACTCAGGACTTTTAAAGTTCAATTCAGATCTGAAGAGCAGACCTGAACTGCGGAGTCATCTCTCTAGCCCCTAATATATTCTTATAATGAGTCTTATACCACAAAATCTAATCAGGTGACTGATAACTTTTTTGCCATGACTTAACAGATAAGCAGGAGATACTGAGGCCTCTTCTGCAACAGCTCTGCATAATTCAAGCTGTTTGCATTTATGTCTAACAGGAAGGTAGGTAGATAATGAATAGTTTGTTTTGCTATATTATATAGCAAACAAAGCTATATCTATATCTGCTATATCAATCTATCAAAATAGCTGGTTACCCAGAAAGCTAAATTTATTCTTTTCTCATCTCATGATTCTTGAAAAGCAGATGTAACATAAAGAACAGAGGCAACATACCTAGAGTGCTCATCCAAGAGCACAACTGACCTGTGGCTGGGCAGGGGATGGGGCATCCGGGTGCTGGATGAGGATCTGGTTCTGCTCTGGACGGGCTGTCACCATGGTGCTTGCAGTACCCACCACCATTCCACAACCTCCATTGATTGAAGAAACTTGGTGGGTCAGCGTGGCTTTTAGTCTCTATGTGGAATTATTTAAGAAGATTATTTAAGGAGGCAAGAGTGAGGTTCTGTTAAGGATAGGAAGGATGAACTTATACTGAATTACTGATCTTATAGTTAAAATTCTTGCCCTAATTTTTTTCTTAACAGAGAAACTAAAAGAAAATGAAGGGAGGGAAAAGTGCCCACCTGGATCCCTAAAATGCCTACTCTTGTTCCCTGGCTCTTGTTATCCTGGGTACAGCTGGGGACTGGGGCTTGTGGAAGCCATAGGTCCCACGTGAAAGCTCTTTCCTGGAACCTGGCCAGATGCTAGTTACACAGCTATTCAACACTTGGCCAGCTCCCCGCCCACTCAGCCCTCCATCTGTTATCCTGGAACTGAAATGGCAAGTGTTCTATTCCAAACAATCTGTGCTGCTTCTTCCTGTGCCATGGCCTGTGCCAGGTTGTAAGGGTGGGGACAGAAATCAGAGTCTTTTTCAACCCCACAGCAGAATATCTTTAGCTATGTAAACCTCAGAAGGTTCCTTTGCTCAGTTCACTTGAAAAATCTCTGATACTACTACTGATACTACTTCTTTTAGAAGGCCAACATTTAGAAGTACTCCAGGCTAGGATGTACTCACCATTTTTGCTTCTGACGGCATAGGGTGGCCAGAGGGAGAAATGGAGCCACTATTGTTAACTGGTGGGCCAGGTATACCAGGAATGTTGGGCACCATGGACACAGGTCTGGCCAGCTAAATCAAGAGAAAGACCAAAATCAGGAGACATGGTAGTATTGGCTTTCCCCAAATGAAATGTTTTTGAGATTGGCATGTGAGGGCCTGTTCTGTGTAACCTGCTCACAGGAAAGTCTGGGAAATATCTTTCCTAAGGAGTGCCACAAGACTCATTCTGCAGTCCTTTTCTGTAGGAAAGACTGAGGGTGTATCTTCAGGAAAGAGGTGAGCAGTGCAGGAGAAGCTATGGGCTGAGTGAAGTCAACCAGTCAGCAGGTTGGCAAGATCAACTCCTTGACTAGAAGCCAACTGTCCAGATGAATCTTTGTCTAGTGTTTCATAGTGTTGCCCTGGCAGAGGTTGGTGAAGAGTTTGGGCATACTGCCACACACAACTAATATAGTCCAGGCCCACATATCCCTAAGGGTCCTGTGGTTATGATCATTCAGGTGGAAGGGAGAAATCAGTGTGCTGGTAGGTTTGGCTGCCCTAACTATAAAGCTCACCGAAATAACAGAAGGCATCTGTACTGGAGGCCCTGGCAACATAGGCATGGTCTGTCCATTAGCAAGATGCATAACGAGAGGGAGGGAGCCAGTAGGAGATCTGCAGGAGAAATGAAATGAAATATCACAATATTTTTTTAAAAGATTTATTTTATGTATATGAGTATATATAAAAACACTGTCTTCAGACACACCAGAAGAGGGCATTGTATCCCATTACAAATGTTTGTGAGCTACTGTGTGGTTGCTGGTAATTGAACTCAGGACCTCTTCGCTCTTAACTGTTAAGCCATCTCTTCAGCCCCCAAATATCACAGCCTTGACCCTTTACCTACTGGTCTTCGTCCTACAATCAGAGAATTGTTTTTACAGTCTTCTCACTGGGGACAGTATAGAGCAGCACTATAAAACCTGATATCTTCTTAAACATGGGAAAACAGATGGAGAGAAATGACAGTCTATTTTCTAGGGATTAAACAAAAGCGCTTTAGACATATCAGGCAAGCTCTACCTGCCTTAGCCTGCAAAGCCTTGGTGGCCTTCTGGTGCTGGGGATTAACAGGGCCTTGGACATGCCAGGAAAGTGCTCTACTGAGCTATACATCTAGCCCCACAGTCTAGCAAAACCTTTATACTTTCAAATTAATTGAATTCAATGGCTGTGAGCTAACTCTATTAGGAATTTGGGATGATTAAACATTTCTACCAGCAAATAAAATGTTTTATTTTAGGAAATAATCTCAACAACTCATTTTCTTGGGTATGTAAGCATTAAATTCCTGGAGCCAGCTTCAGTATCAATCCCAGAACTCAGGAGGCAGAAGCAGCATGATGAGAATTTAAGGCCAGCCTTGGAGCCTTAGAAAGGCCATGTATCAAAACAATAACAAATCTGAGAACAACAACCACATCAAAAGTTTCCATTTTATCAAATAATTTCAGAATGCAGAAACGGATTCTGAAGGGCTGAATGGACGGCTCTCCTTAAACTGCAGAAGGTCAGTTCAGTTTATGGCGCCCACAGGTCCAGTTCCTAGGCATCTGCCAATGCCTCTGGTCTCTGAGGGCACCTATGCATATGTGCACACATCCAAAGGAAGTCACACTTATACATAATTTTAAAAGATAATAAAAATAAATCTTAAAAAAAAAATAAAAGGAAAACTGGGGTTTCACAGTTTCCTCTACTCTCTGTACTTACCCTATTTGTCTGTTGGATGGTGGAGCCTGTGTGATGACAGAGGTTGGGGAAGGAAGAGTTGGATGAAGTGGATCATAACCTAAGTGGAGAGGCAGGGAGCCGGGACGTACGATGGTGGGTGTAGGGGTAGAGATCACAACAGGTTTAGTGGCGACTTCCTAGGGAGAGGAGACAGTAAACCACAGAATGTTTTAAGAACTGTGTATAGGGAAATACACAGTGATTTTATTGAAAGAGCATTACAAATAATTGTGACCCAATTCCATCACAAACATGCACCCACACCTCACCCATTCAGCAGGAATGATGATTTAAGAACATTTCAGAGATGACGGCTATACCAATGAGATGACAACTGGAAAATCATTTGAAATCTTTGGAGCTATGCTATACCATTTAACACTATAGTAGCATGTGAATTCTACAGATTTTCTACATTTGATGAAATGTCCTATGACCTTCAATTGAGGAAAAAGAAGGTATGCTGTGGTGGGACAATCTAGTGTTTCCAATAGACTTTATTAAACAAGGTTGATAGAAGCTTAAACAGGTATCAGATTGAAATAAAATCCATACTTCTCACTGTTAGCTAGTCAGGATCTCAGGTGGTCTGCCTATGATCACATAGGCCTTGAAAACATCTCTAGACACTCTCTAGAACTTAACTGTCTATAGAAAGGGGAAGGAGGGAGGAAGACGGCTAATGATTATGGAGAAGATAGGTTTGAGAACTTAACAAGTCAGATTTGAAGTCAAGTAAGACAATGTTCTATCCTCCCCTTCCCCTCTCCCCTTCTCTTTTTGTGGTACTTAGTGTTGAGCCCACAGTCATACACAGGACAGGTAGGTTATGGTGATTTGAATACGTCTGGTCCCATAGATTCATGTGTTTTAATGCTTGGCCATAGGGAGTGGCACAATCAGGAGATTGGGCATTACTGATGTATGTGTGGCCTTGTTGGAGGAAGTGTGTCACTGTGTAGGTGAACTTTGAGGTCTCCTATGCCTAAGCTCTTTCCAGTGTGGAACAGAGCCAACTCCTAGCTGCCTGTGGAAGACAGTCCCCTTCTGCTGCCTGTGGATCAAAATGCAGAGCTCCCAATTAAATGTTTTCTTTTGTAAGAGTTGCTGTGATCATGGTGACTCCTCACAGAACAGAACTCTAACTCAGACACAGACCTTCTGCCACTGAGCTTCCCCCCAGCCCAGTCAATGAACGTGCATCATGTTCCACTGAGAAACGTGTCATTGCCGGGAAGGAATCCAGGGCACCGTGGACACTAGGCAAACGCTGTCCTGAGCTAACACCACCAGCCTCTCACAACTTATTATTCATGGTTTTGGTTGACTGATACTTGGAATGTTTTCATTCTCTCTTTTAATCTTAGTATTTACATGATATGTGTATGTTTGTATTCGAGTATAGTCATGTACACACCAAAACACACATGTGGAGGTCAGAGGACGACCACTGGGTTTGGTTTTTCCCTTCCACCTTATTTTGAGAAAGGGGCTCTTGTTTTGCCACTGGGAACACCAAGGACATGGCATGCAAGGGTATTTTTCTACCTATCTGTGCCTGCTATCTAATACTAGGAGCACTGTGCCTGGGCAGGATGTTTGCCTGGGTTTTCTGGATTTGAATTTGGGTTCTCATGCTTATATGGCAAGAACTTTTACCCACTAAACTATCTTTCCAGCTCCCAGACACTTTCTTTTTAATAAATAAAACTTCAATAAAAATTCTTACTTATTTCTGTTGGTACAAATACAGACTAATCTTCAATTTAGAGTTGGAAGTAAGATTGATGGATGGTGGAATATGTGTAATTTATACGCAGTGCTTAAAAGAAAGCTCACTTACACAGTGACACACTTCCTCCAACAAGGCCACACGTACATCAATAATGCCCCACCTCCTGATTGTGCCACTCCTTATGGCCAAGCATTGAAACACATGAATCTATGGGACCAGACCTATTTAAGAGTACTTTCTTTCTTTCTTTTTTTTTTTTATTGGATATTTTATTTACATTTCAGATGTCATCCCCTTTCCCCATTTCCCCTCCCTAGAAAACCCCTATGCCATGCCCCCTTTTCCTTTTTGCTTTTATACAATTTTTTAAAATGTTAATCAAAGGCTTTATAAGTTTGGTAATTCTCAATCAGAAGTGTAACCCAATACTCAACCTAGATATATTAACTATCTTTGACTGGTGGAGACACGTGAACATCTGCATCTATGCCCCCCCCTTTCTCTCTCTTTCTCTCTCTCATCACCTAGCTTCTCCTCTCTTTCTTCTCCTCCTCTCCTTACTCCTTCTCTTCCTCTCCGTACTCCTCCCACCTTAGCTCCTCCTACATATCACCCTTCCTGTTAAAATAAAACTTTTCTCTCAAAATACAATTAGAGCATAATTATGCCAATTTGTACCAGTGAGGTACAAGATAGTCCTAATACCCAGTCCATCATTTTGTTGACTAACCAGAACCTCTGTCATCTCTCCTAACTAAAACACTTAGTTCTGAACCTGGATTTTTTTCTTGGCTTTAGAATGAATGTCACACCGGGTGGTGGTGGCGCACGCCTTTAATCCCAGCACTTGGGAGGCAGAGGCCAGCCTGGTCTACAGAGTGAGTTCCAGGACAGCCAGGACTACACAGAGAAACCCTGTCTCAAAAAAACCAAAAAAAAAGAATGAATGTCAGCTGAAAACCATACACTTAAATCTTTTCTCTCAAAGTAAATAGCCAGGATTGGCTTTGAGACTATCAGTTTTCAATCTTGTCAGAAATTCAGAATTACTGAGTTAACTGAAATTATGGGAAGCACAAAGCATAGCTTCTAAAATTTTGCCAATTTATAGAGACTGCTGAACACCTGGACAGTCCCTATACTACAAAACGTTGGAGCATCTGATCTTCAGCCTTCTGGCCCAGGATCATCTGACCGACCTTAGTGATACAGAATTATTAAGGGCTGATTACTCTGTCTAGGCAGATATAATCAGTCAACTATTCTGCATGTGTGTCCTTTTCTGGACAGTAATTTGTCTGTAGATGGGAAGAGGCAATTCTTGCCTGGTGGCTGTCTCATCACAACTGGAGTAACTCCAAAGATGCTTAATTTCTTCTTAGAATCCAAGACAGGAAGCTGTCAGGAGCAGACAGGTCTCTAATCAACATGAACATTAATACAGAAATGTTTGTAAAGTCAATTCTGTGGACTTCTGACGTTTTGAAAACCAACTATCCATGTAAGGCAATCTGGATAGTTGTCTGTTAACTCCTCTCAGCTATTTCTAAATAAAATATAGAAAACACCCTAACAATACACTCAAAGCCATGAATTTGCTATAGTCCCTTAACTCACAGGCTAACCATCTCAAATCAGTTAAAAAAGTTAAAGAAGGACTGGGTCTAAGCCTTGTATTCCTAAATGTGTTATACAGGCACAATGCCCATGAGAGTAACAATATTCATCTTAAGAGTACTTTCAAACTAGGCCTATGTACCCACAATCCCAGTACTCTGAAGACGAGGGCAGAAGGCTGAGTTCAAGTCCCGCCTGGGCTGCATAGATGAGATGCTGTCAAGAAAGGAAGGAAGGAAGAAAGGAAGGAAGGAAGGAAGGAAGGAAGGAGAGAAAGGAAGGAAGGAGAAAAAGGAAGGAAGGAGAGAAAGGAAGGAAGGAGAGAAAAAGGAAGGAAGGAAGGATGGATGAGAAACAGTCATTCCTTTGAATCCAGTCAATCCTTCTCATACTACTTATGATCAAAATGTACATTTGGAATGAATCCTGGGAGAGAACCTTACCTTCTCCTTCAGTGGCGGGGAACAGGGGCTAGAAGCAGGACTGTCAGGGGGTGATGAGTCTACTTCCACTGGCTCTTCTTCCTTGATTTTGATGTCTGGTGTAGAAGGCAGAGACATGTCAAGGGGCCCAGCAGCACCCTGTTAGGAAAAAAGAGTAAATAGCGTTTAGGTTCATGCTGCTAGTGCTTAGATGAGGGCATGTGCTTCACAAAGTTCAGTCCTTGGTCAAAGCACTGAACTGCAAGTGCCAAAGAAATGTGGACTCAGCCTTATATAGACTCTGCTCAAGCCTTATATAGACTCTGCTCAAGCCCTGTTTCTTCTTGAAGCTTCTATTCTAACTACAAAATGAAGATAATACCAGCTGCAAGCAAGTACTTATAATGCCTAAAAACACATAAAATAAATGTCATTTAAATCTATGCAAATATTATATTTATGATTTTTTTTCCCAGCAAAGTAAAAGTACTCCGGAATCAGGTACCTGTCAATTTCCAACCAGCTTTGCTGGTCACTGCAGAGCTGTGAACATTTCCTCTGTCAACCAGAATGCTCAGTTACCCAGTTATCAAAAGCAACAGAAGGATTAAAGTACTGCAAACAAAACAGAAAAGATCCTTTCTGGGGAACTTGCCATGCTAGATGGTGATCACAGTCTGTTTAGGGCAGGAGGCTAGAAACTCCAGGCACAAGATTTGGGGATAATAAAAAAAAAGGGGGGGGGTGATTATACCATCAATAAAAGAAATTAGAACTTGGTCTTAGAGGCAGTACTGGAGAAACTAGAAGTAAAAAACTTTCCTGGCAGAGGTACAACTACTTGACCTGACTGGAGCTGTAAATGGCTTTACAGAGAATAGTAAACCAACTGAGACAGCAATCCCGATGCCACACCACGACAAGAGCGTTGGCCTGGTAGCTCAGTTTCATGTCAAAATGGATCCTTTGTTCTTTTCTTCCTATATCCGAGGCTCTTGGTGAAAAGTTGAGTTTGTTCCTACCGCTTCTTTTGCTCTCCCCATCACCAGATATGGTCTCAACTATGTCCCTAAAACTGTCCTTGAACTCATGATCTTTTTGCCTCCATGTCCCAAGTGCCAGGTTGACAAATGTGCACCATCACTTGCTACCTTAACCTCTGAAAGCCTGAGCAGCAAACTAATTCAGGGTACTTGTACTAAAGAGGTAGCAATGGTCCTGCTCCATGTCACAAGGGTGAGAGACACCAAAGGATCTTAATTTCTGTCTCACTTTTTCTACATTGCTAATATGTCAGAGCCAATTTAGCTCTAAATTTTGAGATCTCTGAAGACAATACAAGAGAGGCCAATATGAGACAAACAAGTCTCCTTTAGAATTCCCAAGAGGTCTTGCCTACAAAAGCTGTGGCTCAGGAAAACTTCAGGTTCATTAAATGCTCCTGGAGACAATAGTCCTCTACATATGTGCAGTGGTGAGAGGGAAAAACCATCCCTGGACAGATATACAGAAACACCAAAGGATCCCCACTATGGAAAGAAAGGCCTGACCAACTATAAACTGGCTCCAAAGGTGTCAAGTGAGCAAAAAGACAGGAAAGACGAAACTGTGAAAGGCAGAAAACTAAAAAAATTTTATTCTACATCTTCATCTTATTTATTTAGTGTGTGTACATGTGTGATCAAATGTACTCCATGGCGAGCATATGAAGGATGACTTCTGAAAGTCAGTTCTCTCCTTGTTTCTTATTTTGAGATTTTTATTTTATGTACGGATGTTTTGCCTGCATGTATGTATGTGTATCACGTGTGTGCCTGGTGGCAAGGAGTTACCTAGAGGGTGTTAGATCCCCTGGAACTGGAGTTATAGTTGGTTTTAAGCTACGTAGTGGGAATAGGAATCAAATCAAGGGCCTCAGAAAGAGCACCAAATGCTCTTACTTGATAAGCCAACTCTCTTTAGCTCCAGTGACCCTCTTTCACTGTGTGGGCCTAAGGTCAGACTCAGACTATCAGTTTGGTGGCAAATGTCCTTATCTGCATCTTACCTTCTGGGAAAGGTATTTTTGTTGAATTTGCTTACAGAGTTTGATATCCCAGGCATGGTGGTACATAAATATAATCCCAGCACTTGGAAGGCTGACATATAAAAGAACTTGAGGACAGTTTAGGCTGCATACAGAGTTCCAGGCCAGCCTAGGCTACATAGCAAGAACCTCTCTCAAAACAATAACAAAAAGAAGTTGATGGCCAGGGAGATGACTTGGTGTAGAAAAGGAACAAACTTGATGACCTGAGCTTAGTCCCCGAACCCATAGAAGAGAAGTGACTCCTGTCCTGACTTCCACATATAGGCCATGGCATGTACATATGCATGCATGTGAATAGCTGTACATGCACACGCACACACACATATGTACACACATGTGAACACACACAAAAATAAAATAAAGTATGTAAGCAAACAAAATACTGAAAATAGAAACACAAACACATGCTACTGAGTTTTCCTGGTTTCAAAAGTGAGTTAGGGCTAGGAGGATGGCTCAGGAGTAAAGTTTCTGTACAAGCCCAAGGAACTGACTTTGAATCTCTAATACCCAAAGGCTAATCATGTCTGCAGGAGTGTGCGACTGCAGCACAACTCTCGTGGGCAGACAGGAAGACCCTGGAGACTTGCTGGCCAACTACTCTAGCTCAAAATGCAAACACCAGGTTCAGTTTTAGACCTTATCTCAAAAAAATAAGATAAAGTTGCTAGAGAAATGGTTTAGCAATTAAGAAGACTTGCTGCTCTTGCAAAGGACCTGAGTTTCATTCCTAACACTCACAATCAGGCAGCTAACAATTACCTGTAATTCTAGCTCCAGGGGAGAATCTGATGCTGTCTTCTGTGGGTATCTACACACATACACACACTCACAATCACACACACTCTAAAATTCAAAACAAAACATGGATAAATGCTTGAGAAAGATATCCCAAATCAATCTCTAGTCTCTCTATGAACTCTGTATATACTCACATGGATGAATGCAACCATTCATACATCATACATGCAGGGAGACAGCATGAAAAAGAAGCTCATAGATAGCCATGAACTTTGAAGAAAACCTCAGTGATACTTTATCCTACACTTTTACAATTTAAATTGAATGGTAACATCAATTATAAATATGCTAATTTACCTGCTCTTGTGGAAACCTTCCACATGTACTGAATCCTCATTCAACATCTGTGAGGTACACATGGTAATAAATACATTCTGCTATACAGACAATTGGAATCTTTTCTGAAGTATGATGTAATTACAGACCAGCTTTTAAGCATTTATTATTATTTTTAATTATGTTTGCGTGTGTGTCTTTGTGTGGGCATGTGCACATGTCTGTGAGTGTCTGTGAAGGGTAGAGGGACTGGATCCCTGAGAGCTGGAGTTATAGGTAAGCTGTCCAACATGAGTTCTGGGAACTGAAGCTGGCTTTCTTTGGAAGAGTCATCTCTCTAGCCTCCAAGTTCTGATTTTAACTAGTGGGTAATAACCTTGAATTCTACCTCTAGAGTAAAGTTATCTTTTTTCTTCCCTGCATACTTTGGAGAGGGTCTTGCTGTATAGTCCAGACTGGCCTCTTGCTTGCTTCTGCTAAGGAGTACACTACCACACCCAATTTGATCTTTCCATATTTCTTTTTCCTACAATCACATTATTCTACTGGGATCACTTTCTTTTGATTTTGCTTTTTCAAAACTAACATCTAGTCTTCCAAATGAAGAGATTCTCTGGGAATGTAGCACATACAAAAGTTAAAACTAGTGCCACAGTATCTTAGGATGAGAAAGAACCCCAACACTTCAGTCCTTACTACAGTGTCTTTGCTAAGGATGCTCGTTACCTGGACAGTGTGGTATCTTCTACACAGTTATTTGCTTCAGTCTTTGGGCCACAGAGAATAAAATTAAAGTTTTCTTCTTTTTTTTTTCTTCACATGTGTACGTGTCTGAGTATGTGTATATGTACCAAGTGGGCACAGGAACCTGAGGAAGTTAGAAGAGGCTCTGGATCCCATGGAAGTGGAGTTACAGATGGTTGAGAGCTCTGGGAAATGAACCTGGGTCCTCTGAGAGTGCAGCAGTGCTCTTAACCACTGAGCCATCTCCCCATCTCTCTAAACTTAACACATTTGTTTTAAGACAGTCTCATGTAGCCCAGGCTAGCCTTGAATTTGGAATATAGCCAAGGGTGACCTAGAAGTTCTGATCCTCTTGCCTCTACTCCTGCATGCTGGGATTGCAGGCATGTGTTACCATGCCCAGTTTGTAGGGACTTGTGTGTGCTAAGTGAGCACTTTACCAACTAAGCTAGCTCTAAATACACCGCCCCCCCAAAAAAAACCACCCCAAAAACAGGGTTGATATATCTATAAAGGATTTCACTGTGTAACCTTGGCTGTCCTGGAACTTAACTCTGTAGACTAGGCTGGTCTTAAAAATCAAAGAAATCAGCCTGTCTCTGCCTCCTGAGTGCTGGGATTAAAGGCCTGTATTCAAGCCAGACTTCTTGAAACAGAGTCTTACCATATAGCTTAGAATTTGCTATGTAGCCAAACTTAAGATATTCCTACCTCAGCTTGCTAAATTCTGGGATTACAATTGTGTACAACCATGCCTGGCATGTAATCCCTCTTTTATATAAAAACCTTTGACATATTTCAAGAGTGCACTTTTATTCATATTAAATCTTTATTCTAAGCAAAGACTTTCTCAATTTTTTGAAATGTTCCTAAAGTGCTATCTTTCATCATCCAGGTTGATCTCTTTATAAGGTAGTAAGAATAACCTTATTTTATTTTGAAACTCAGTCACAAACATGTGGTGATCATCCTGCCTCAGCCTTTTAAGTGTGGCAAATACAGATGTGTGCTATCATACTCAGCTAAAAACAACGTTAATGCTCTAGGTCAATGGTTCTCAACTGTGGGTCTAGACCCCTTTGGGGAGGTTGGAATAACCCTTTCACTGGAGTGGCATTTCAGATATCCTCACAGCAGGTACACTATGATTCGTAACGATAGCAAAACTGAAGTTATAAAGTAGCAACAAAAATAGCTTTATGGTTGAGGGTCCTCACAACAGGAGGAATGTATTAAAGGGCCACATCAATAGGAAGGTTGGGAACCACTGCCCTAGGTATTATCAAGCAGCACCAGGAATCTACTTGAGTACAAAACTACAAACATTGAAACAAAAAAGAGAGGAAATTCAACACATCTGTTGGCTGGATAACTGAATAAAAATAACCCAAAGGAGTCTAGAATCCCAGCACTTAGGAAGCATTGGCAAGAAGATGTCTATGGCTGGGCGGTGGTGGCGCACACCTTTAATCCTAGGACTTGGGAGGCAGAGGCAGGCGGATTCCTGAGTTTGAGGCTAGCCTGGTCTACAGAGTGAGTTCCAGGACAGCCAGGGCTACACAGAGAAACCCTGTCTCGAGAAAACCAAAAAACAAACAAACAAACAAAAAAAACAACCAAACAAACAAACAAAAAAAGATGTCTATGATTTTGAGGTCAGACGGGGCTACATAGCAGTGAGATGCTTTCTCAAGAAAGTACTAAATAACTAAATAACTAAATAAATAATTTGTCCAAGAAATCAGTTTATAAATAGTGGGATTTATTTCTTTGCCTTTTTATTGGGAGTGGTGTTTGGCTCAGGGCTTTCATTTGTTAGCACCCTACCACTGAGCTGTATCTCTAGCACCCCCAAAAGATATCTAGAAGAAAAATGTTAGCTAAATCTGAGCAACACATACTTTTGTTTGGTTGTTTGGATCAGTGTCTCACTCTGTAGCTCAACTCACTTGAATTTACTATTTAGCTCAGTCTGACCTCGAATCTACTGTAATCCTCTGTCTCGATGTCCCAGTTCATATTTTTCAATTTTTTAAAATTATTATCTACATGTACAACATGTGTATACTAGTGCCAGAGGAGGCCAGATGTGTGTGTCAGAGCTCCTGGAGTGGTTGTGAGCTGCTAGCATGGGTACTGGGAACTGAAGTTGGGTCCTAAGAGCAACAAGCACTTTTAACCACTGAGTCATCTCTTTAGCCCCCCCAAGTCATATTCTTTTAATAACATCAACATATTCACAAGGGAAACAAATAACAGTACTGATAATCTGAGTTGAAGACCCCCAGTACCATATAAAAGCAGAGCATCTATGTTTCCAGTGGTCTGGTGAGATCAGGGATTCTTAGGTCCCTGGAGCTCAGTAGCCAGAAAGCCTAACTGAATGAATGAGCTCTCAATTTGGTGGGGAACTCTGCCTCAAAATATAAGGTGGACAGAGACAAGAAAGACATTCAGTGTAGATCTTTGGTCTCCATACACATGAGTAGACAGACACAGACACACACATATACCATTATGTACCATACCCACAGAGAAATTAATTTAAATGTATTAACTAATGACTCACTGGAAGGTAGAAACATTTGTGTTTTGGTGAAGACACACCTTTGCTGGCACATCAGCTAGACCTCTACCTAACGGCAGATGAGATGTGGCACATGCTTGTCATCCCAGGCCTCAGTAGGGTGAAGCAAGGGGATCACCATGGGCTTGAGGGCAGCCTGGGGTACACAGTGACACAAGGCTATTCTAGTTAAATGGTGAGACCTGTCTTACTCTTGTCCCTAAGAGACCTGGAGTGGTGACTAGGATTACTGACATTGTCGGAACTCTTCCACGGCACAATGAGAACACCTGAAGTCTCTTCAGTCACACTTGCCTTTTTCTCATCATCATCGGAAGCTTTCTTAAATTCATGTTCAAAGGAACTAGCTAGTTCATTGAAGAGCCCCACCTCCTCACAGTTCTTCAGGAATCTAGTTGGAGTAGGCGTTTGATCTGCAGACACAAAAAAAGAAGGAAAATATATTTAGTTTTAATATAAGTTTAAAACTTGAGAGTGCACAGAGATTGTATTTTTATTCTATTTGGAGATAGTGAATTTATGTTAGGGCAAAGGGCTTTTTTGAGTCTTAATGGATGGATTGTGGTTCTCAGCTACCACAGGGTGTCTGTGTTGTACTGTCTCAAGGCCAGCAGGGGGAAGACAGGACAATGTTTTGTGTGACTAGCAAGATATCCACTGTCTCTCAGTGCTGGATTTACATCTTTCACCCCAATGAAAACAACCCTGATAAAACAAACCATTCCCGAAAGTAGGATTCATGAAACCTCTACATTTGAAAATTGAAGTTAAGCAATGTTTCCATTCTAATCATACACCATGCTAGGTCTACAGTGAGTAGACAGAAACAGATGGGTGTTACAATCTGACAGAGCACAAACTGAGGATCCGATTGCTGAGTTTGCTTACTAAAGCTACCTAGTAAGGAATAGTGGCTGTGTGTCACTGAGTTAAAGGTTTGTTCCTTTCTGAAGCCATTCTAGAGAGAACTAGAGACGAGTGAACAAGACAGTAGTATCATGAGTTAGAAAAGGAAACTACGAACAATAGCACTTATTTCACAGAGACATGGGCCCAGAGCAAAATCCGGAAATCAGGCTATTTGGTTTAGATTTGTTGGTCAAAATATCCCCACAGGGGCTGTGCATTTTTTTTTTTTTCTCAACACACTGCCTCTGCTTTTTCTTTCCTTTGTTTGGAGAAAAGCCTAGGTTATCCTGGAATTTACAATCTTCTTGCCACGCTCTCTCAAGTGCTGGGATTACAGCAATGTGCTACAAAGACCCACTTCTTTGTTCTTAAGGAGGTGAGAGCTCTTCATAAACTATGGGAACTTTTGAAGTGACTTGAATTTCAGATCATAGTTTCTCTCTCTCCCTGCTGTTTTTCTAAAGATGAACCTTGATCCTTGGGCCTAATTCTATTTTGATGGTTTCTTAGATGTGCTTATCATCTCAAGGACTTATCTATCCCAAACAACTCTGACTGACAGACATAGACTACTGTTTCAATTATATTTTAAGGAAAGACCTAGGGGTTGAAATTGTTCCTTTTAGCATGATTAACCGGAAATAGTCCAGTGGGATTTTCCATGGAAACATTTTTTTTTTAACTTAAACAAAACCTCTTCTGAATTAGATTGTTTAGAAAAGTTACCATTATCTCCTAAAATAGTTTTAAAAGGTTCTCTGGACACTTTGGTTGGCTAGATAAAGCCACATTCCACCTTAGAGTGAGAAGAAGTGGCATCACCCTCAGTAAGGGGAACACATAAATCCAGGTCGAAGAAAAGGGGCACTGAAGTATTGAGGTCAGGAGAAGAACTTGGGACTTCTGGCTTGAATCATATACACTTCTACACCCTGCTGCCCATGTGCATTTCTTGGTTTAATTTTAAAATCTCCCCTATATTAACCTGATTTCTCATTTTCAAGGTGGCCTCTAACTTTCAACTGCTTCTGGTCCCTAAACAATCTGAAAATATACAAACAAGTCTAATTGGTTCTGATGATTCCTAAGTGTTTACTGAATAATTCTGCATGCTTTTGTGTTACATCCATAAACTTAGATGCATATGTGGAGAAGACACAAGGTATATGCCAAATATAAGACATGAGTCTTTCTATAGACAATTAAGAGAATGCTACTTAGTTAAGGAAGTAAAGCCATATATGTAGATAGCAGCACAATGTGCAAAAATCAGTGCTATTTGAGGTGCAGAATAAAATGATTATAAACATAAAATAAATACACATTAATTACTCGGGCTGTCAGGGAAGCCCTCAAGCAGGACTTGACCTGGGCCTTGGAAAACAGTTCTGAACTATAGAGAGGAGGGAAATAGTGCTGGTGGAAGCAGAGAGAAAGGCCATCACACATGGATTAGGAGAAAACAATATGTTTAGATGAAAAGCTTGGAATTTTATACATACAACTTTCATTAAAAATTGGGTAAGTACTATGGGGCTAGATTATAGAAAGTCTGAAAGGCTAGGTTAACCTTAAAGAGAAAGCACAGTGAGAGATTATGACCGTTAGAAAAGAATGTAAAGACTAACTTTTTAAAAGCACACACGATGGTACAGAATGAGATCATTAAGAGGCCAGTGGAAGCAACATTGGAGGAAGACAAGCATAGTGGAAATGGTGGGAGGAAGAAGAGGAACGCTATGGTTTGTATGCTGTTCAAATATCCATGAGTTAAATGCTGGGTCCCAAGTCCTTGGTGGTATGGGACCTGTAACAGTTGGAACCCAGTGAGAAGTCATTATTGGTATTTCCTTGAAGGGAACTGAAGGCCTTCCACATACTCCCGCTGTAATGTGCTGCTTCACCCAAGATTCCAAAATAACTGACCACTTGCTATGTAGCTGCAGATGACCTTGAACTCTCCGGCTTTTCTTGCCTCTACTTCCCAAGTGCTAAGATTACAGGCAGGCACCACCACACCCTGTCCATATTCAAGTATTAGTAACAGATGCTGGTTGATGCACGAAAGGACTAGAACAGAGAGAACTGGGAGAAAAACATAAAACAACAAGACTGAGAATACTGGCACCAGTGAATAACAGAGAGGAGGAGATGTGTTCAGTCACTAAAATGAAGATCTGAATTACAGCCAACTAAAGATATTCAATAGGGGTTGGAATACATACGGCATACCTATACTGTGTCTCAACAGGCGATAGACCAGCCTATACAGGAGTAGGTATTGGTTTCAGCACTCCAAAACTGAATGAAGTGTAAAGAACATTTTCTCTGTCAAACACAGTGGCTCACACTTCTAATCCCAGCTTCCAGGAAGTAAATGAAAGACTATCCCAATTCAAGGTGAGCTTGGGCTACAGTGAGATCCAGTCTCGAAAAGAGGTGGATGGCTGGGTGACTCAGTAGTTACATAATGCCTTCAAGGTCACAGCAGGATGTTCACTGGTTCCCTGCAGCCACAGCAAGCGGCATATAATCAGCTGTAACTCCAGCTTCAGGATTCTGACTCCCTCTCTGGCCTCCATAGGCATTTACACTCCTATGCTCTTTCTTCTCTCATAATATAAAATAGCAGCGTATGATGGTGCAAGTCTTTAGTTCCAGCACGTAGAAGGCAGAGGCAGGTGGATTTCTGTTTGTTTCAGGGTGGTGTGGTCTACATATTGAATTCCAGGCCAGTCAGAGCTATACAGTGAGCCCCTGTCTTTAAAAATAAAAGTCACTGATATTGTCTCTGTTCATATTCTTTTCCAGAGATTACAAATCAGAAACCTGTAAGCTCCTAGAAAAGGTAGCTAGCCCACACAGTAGACCAGTAGATACTTAATACACACTGAATTAATAAGGAGTAGGAGATGTAAAAGGACAAGTCTTTTTCATCATATGTATTAACAAGGAGAGAGGGTTCTGTCTCCTTTTCCATGTCTAAGGTAACATGCTTGCAAGTAGTGACTATTAAAATTATAAATTAACTAGTTTATTAATATATGTAATAACCATCAAGTAAGTATTCTACTGATGAAATATTAAGCTAATCTGCTTGGCATATGTTAAATTAGAAGCTCTTACCCATCAAAAGAAAAAGCCTACCATGCTTTGCACATCTACCTAGCTGCAAACTGCACAAAAGAACTCCTACTGCAGAGCTTGGAAACAAGTGCTGACAGTGCTCCCTTGAGCACAGTGCAGACAGTATCTGCAACTGGTAAGAGCTTCCAGGTCACACAAGCTGGTTTATGAAAGTCCCAGTGACTAAATGTCTTATTTGTGTTTTGGAAATGTGCCCACAATGGTGTCTAGGTTCACAAGGGAAGTTGATTTCTGAACTGATAATCTGCCTGCTGGAGGAAAGCTGACACCCAGTGGAAGAGAAGTAGTCAGGCGAAAGCAGCTTTTCTTTTCTTTTGTTCACTTTCTCCACTGTGGATAAGGAGAAATGTCAATGGTGTCTTTTGTCTGTAGCTCTTCCAGAATCTTAATAAATAGAAGGAGAGGAGAGAATAGACTGGAAGACAAAATCTCAAAACACCATCCTTGCAAGCCACAGAACACAAGCAAGCGTACTATTAAAATTGAATGGAGGTGCAGTAGGACTGAGGGAGCTGTTAGTGCTATTTCTTGATTAAATACAGATCACAAAGAGGTCTTGAAGGGAGAAGGGTAGTGCAGCTCCCAGGACATCTGGGCCCTGGAATTAATCTTAACTGTTTGGTGATAGCAAAGCATGTGACTCTGGGGGTAACAAGTACCTGCAATGATGACTGAGTCCGTCCGGGCTGGGCCAAATTTCAGTGTCATCTCATGCTTATGTTTATGAACTGCCAGGTGGTCCTCATTTGTAAATCTCTGAAATGAAATAGAAATGGAGATGTGAAAAAAGGCAGGGGGTGCTTCTCCATTCAAGGGCTCTTTAAAATGGCTGACCAAACAGAAACATGTTACATTGACACTGGTCCCTGGAAAGAAGGACTGGAAAAAAAAAGAGGAAAAACCATGGAAACGATAGAAGAGATGAAAAATAATGGCACCAAAGGCAGGGAAGAGAGGAGGAAAGATCACATCACTAACTGCTTTGTATCATCAGGTACAACCAGGAGGACAGCCTATTGCTGAGTGGGGTGTAGGCATGGAAAAGCATTAAGGTAAACTTGTAGTTATCAAGGGTGAAACAGTTTCTAATAACAATAAAGAGAGAAGGGAAAGGCTGGGCACTCAGTGGTCATCTCCAAATCAGGAAATTTCAGAACCAAGCTCTCTGTGGTGGGGCTGAATTGGAGTATTTTATGAGGGGACTTACAGGGAGATAAATTATGCAGGATTAGGAGAACCATTTAACTTCCTGGCCCCCACAGTGCTGCAGCAGGCGCCTTTGTGGCTATTTGGCTCACAGTTTTAATGAGCCAGGACGGAACTGTAGATGACAGAGGCCCAATGGCCAGCAATAATAGCATACACCAGCCCTACTAGCCAAATGCTGTCTCCCTTCATCAGGCAGTCTGCCTGGGCTCCTGCAGTCGTAAAGGGGCCAGTACAATGCTGTTGGCTGTATAATGACAAAATAAAAGTACAAGCAAAAAAAGAATAAAAATAAGGGTGGAGGAGCCTGTGGCAGAATGAGAGAAGGAGATGTCATACAGATTTCTGCACAGAGGCTTGAGTGAAAGAAAAATGGCGAGGTGAGGCAAAGTCTGGCCCAGTTTACGACTAAGGCAGGCTCCGGGACAATACTTTATGCTGTTACTCTTTAAATGAAGGAAGAGAAAGGAACAGATGAACCAGTAATTCAAAGTCCCTTTGAGACCAATGGCCCTGTTCTTTCATAGAACATCCCTGCCACAGAAACGGCTTTGATGCTGCAGGTTTCCACAGTCCCTTAACAGAAAGTCTTTGAAACATGGTTCTAGATGTCTTATTTGTAAAAATAGTGACTACTTAGTCTCTTGTTTTTACTTTCTTCATTAGATACATAACTAACACCAAACACCATGCCTGTAGTCCTTTTTCCAAGGGCCTTTATAAAACAAATATACAGAAGTTGGTCCCTATCCTAGCTCCCATTTGGTCAGGTAACAGCATCAAACTAGTCTTGTCTCTTAGATTTTACCCAATTTTTAAAACTTTCAAAATTTTTATTTTATGTGTATGGGCATTTATTTGTGTTTCGGGAAATAATAAAAAAAAAAGTGGCACCATCCTACGCTATACCCAGTTACTCTCTGGCAGGCAATGGCTGGCCTGTTCTCATCTCGAGGACACTTTGACTCAGAGCTCCAAAATTTCTCCACCTAGCTCACGAAGTTCGCACTGGTGGGTCGCTACCAAGCCAGCTCCATGCTTCAAAACTCCCACAGCCTTTGTGGTGCACTTCTGGTAAACCCATGCTTTGCTGCTGTACCTTTCTATCTGGAACCTGGTCGAACCACCCCGTGAAGGAAAACACCACACAAACTTAGTTCAGAATCAATCGTAACTCAATTGCAGGGCACATCAACTAGAGTCCTAATCTTGTAAGCTATATTAAATCTAAATCCTCCCGTGGTGAATCCTGGTGGATTCACCATCTAATCCGGGAGAAACTAGTAGCTACATTCTGTCCTCTCACTCTCCCCATCCAAAAGCCCCTCCAATCCTGGTGGTCTAGTGGTTAGGATTCAGTGCTCTCACTGCTGCGGCCCAACCAACCAACCAACCAATGTGTTGGGCAAGAATCCACTAGAAATTTAAGATTATTAGCCAGAGAGTTTTATTTTATTTTATTTTATTTATAGTAATGTTATACTATAATAATCATTTTTAAAGTATTTTTATAAGCTGGGTGTGGTGGCAAACACTTTTGACCGTACTCAGGAGACAATAGAGCCACATTTAGTCTCAGTGAGTTGGAGGCCAGTCTGGTCTACAAGCAAGTTCCAGGCCAGCCACAGATACATAGAGAAGCCCTGTCTCTTTTTTTTTTTTAAAAAAGAAAAAAAAAGAAAGGAAAAAGAAAAAAGAAAAAAAGTATTTTTAGAGGCATTTAAGTAAACTTCATGTAGGTTGCTTGACAAAAAAAAAATGCACAATGTTCTAGAACCTGGAGAAGTAATTTTTAACTAAAAAGGACTTCTGATTAAAAAAAAAAAAACCTTCTGATTAAGGTTTCCATTATCAGAAACCTAATTTGCTCAAAAATGGGCTGAGAAGTCAGGTTTGGTTGCTTGTGCTTTGGTTCTAGCACTAGGATGCTGAGGAAGGCAGATCGCTGTGAGTTGGGGGCCAGCCTGATCTACATGCAAGTTAGTTCTAGGCTACCGAGAGAAATTCTAACACTTAAAAGAGGTTGAGAGAAATATTTTGAATTTCTATCAGATTTTGCTCTGGGTTAAGATTTTATAGTCTTCTCCTCACTCTCTCCTGCTTCCCCCCACCCCTTTGTGTGTGTGTGTGTGTGTGTGTGTGTGTGTGTGTGTGTGTTTTGAATTGGAGATGAGACTTGGAACTTCGTATAAGCTAGGAAAAACACTTTATAGTGCTATACAGCCCTCTATGCATTTTATTCTATGGATTTAAAAACACTACTCGGAGCCCAGTGTGGTGATGTTTGCCTTTAGTACCAGCACTTTAGAGGCAAAGACAGAAGGATGGCTATGAGTTCAAGGCCCATCAGAGCTACATAGTGAGATATCATCTTGAAAAAAAGCAAAAACAAACAAATAAAATATTTTGTGCATAGTTTGGATAGGAAATGTACCCCTCAGCAAGCTCACACATGCATTAAAGGGAGAGGATCCGACTGAATCAGTGAGTTAATCCACTGATGGATTCATAATTTGATGGTGTTTCTGGGAGGTGAGGAAACTTTCAGAAGTAAGGCTTTGTTGCAGTAAGGAGGCATGTCATTGGGACTACATCTTGTCACAGAGCCCTCTCTGCCTTTCTGTCTCAAAGCCACAGTTGAGGTGGGCAGCTCTGCCCTTCACCATATCTTCTTCACTAAGACACTATGCCTTACTACAGACCACATGATAGATCAGATGACCAAGGACTCTGACATGGCAAGCCAAAATAGATCCCAGATCTGCCTGTCTGTGTTTCCTTGGTGCTAGGAATCAAGGGGTGCACAGTACACCTGGCTTCTGGGCATGGTTTTGTTTGTTTGCTTTTTTTTTTTTTTTTTTTTTAAAGACAGGGTTTCTCCACAAAGTCCTGGAACTCACTCTGTAGACCTGGCTGGCCTCAAATTCGCAGAGATCTGCCTGCCTCTGCCTCTCCAGTGCTGGCATTGAAGGTGGGAAGCAAAGAATAGATCTATGTGAGTTTGAAGCCAGCCTAGCCTACTTATTGAGTTCTAGACCAGTTGGAACTAAATATTGAGATCCTGTCCTCCTCCTCCTCCACCACCACCATCACTACCACCACCACCACCACCACCACCACCACCACCACCCTCCTTGTCTCTAATTTCTAGAATGAAATTACAGATGGTTATAAACTGCCACGAGGGTGCTGGGAACTGAATCTGAATCCTTTCAAGAGAAGTCAGTGCTCTTAATCACTGAACTATTTCTCCAGTCCTCTCACTTAAAAACAAAGTTTAAAAAGTTTTTATTTTACGTGTATGAGTATTTGGCTGCAATGTATGTGTATGTATTATGTGTGTGTGATGCTCCTAGAGGCCAGAAGAAGGTTTTGAATACCCTGGAACTGGAGTTACAGATGGCCTGAACTGCCATGTGGGTGTTAGAGACTGAAATCCTCTGCAAGAGCAGCCAGTGTTCTTAACCACTGAGCATCTTGCCAGCTCTTATTTTTATTAATGTTACTACTTTAGCAGTTCTCTAGCTCATGGGCTAGAGGATATAGCATGCATGAGACTCTGGGCTTTCTCCACCACTGGGGGGAGAAAGCTAGATTGATTTATCAACCAAAGCCTGTCCCTGTCCCAGGGATTGATTGTCTTCCTGCTTAGGAAATAATCTTTCTGCAGCGGTGGTGGCACACGCCTTTAATCCCAGAACTTGGGAGGCAGAGGCAGGCAGATTTCTGAGTTGGAGGCCAGCCTGGTCTACAGAGTGAGTTCCAGGACAGCCAGGGCCACACAGAGAAACTCTGTCTCAAAAAACCAAAAAAGAAAAAAAATCTTTCTGAAGGCAATCTCTCAAACAAAATAGTAAAAACTATTAATAAATAATAAAAATCCTTTTTAAAAGGATCTTTTATATTCTTATATATAATTGTCATCTCTGAGACTTACTGCCTCAGTCTGTTAACCTAGGCCTAGTCCTGGATGCTTCTAGCATCTCTAAAATCTTTTCAAGGCTTAGAATGTTTCAGCCTCTGAGCCTTAGTGCTGAATAACTTCATCCCTTCTTAGTTCTTTCTGAACTCTGGCTGGCTGGCTGGCTTAATTCAGCTGTTTTGGCTCAAACTCCTCTCCAAGCTGACTGATTCAATCTGGCTTTTCTCTCCTTCTGCCTCTCCTGAATTGTTCTGCTTGACCTCAAAGTAACTCTGGAAATCAGTTCTAATCTTCTGGCTCCTTCTCATTCTCTGGCTTCTTCTGTCTTTCAATCTGTGCCTTTCAATCTGTCTCCGTAAAACTGTCCTGGTAAGACCACCTCTTTTTTTTTTTTTTTCAAACTCTCTGCACTGCTTCTCTTTCCTCCCTCTTCTCATTGAGAGTTGGGCATACCCTATTCTGTTAAATCTTTCTCTGAGTTGTCTCTTTGCCACTCAATTAGACAGATTTTCCAGCAAACTAACTTTATCATCATTGTT
Organism: Rhabdomys pumilio; assembly: GCA_030674055.1. NCBI lineage: Eukaryota > Metazoa > Chordata > Mammalia > Rodentia > Muridae > Rhabdomys > Rhabdomys pumilio. The sequence continues at coordinate 1,107,342 of JANHMN010000012.1, read as the reverse complement.
TGGGATTAAAGGTGTGTACTAAGGGCATGTCTGTATTCAGCCAGAGAGATTAAAGGTGTGTGTTAAGGCTGAGCCATACTACAACTAGAAAGGGTTTTGTTTTTTTTTTTTCCAGTAAATAACACAATCTCAGGGTTCACAGAGTGATCAAATACCCTGCAACAGGACTTCATAAAAATGCCCATTATTCTACTAAATTTAAAATGAATTGAAAGAGATTTTTCTGTACTATGCAATATAGTACATGGTTGCTGAGCACTTGCACTGTGATTTAATTTTGTTTTTTTAAGAAAGGGTCTCACTGCGTAGTCCATCTAGGCTTCAAATACTCAAGCCCTTTGCTTCATCATCATCCTGAGTCCTGGGCTCTCAGGAGCATGCTAACACGCCTGTCTCTGCAATGTGGCTAAGCTGAATCAAATGTATTCTTTCTCAATGAATATTACCAAACAAGATTCATATCTCAATAATTTTATACTGATTACATGTTTAAGTTACAGAGAGTTATGGTTGCCCTACATAGGTGCTGGGAACTGAGCTTAGGTCCTCTGCGTGAGCAGTATGCACTCTTAACACTAAGTCACTTCTATAGCCCCTTGCTTACATGCTGAAATGATTCCCTCTTTTAAAACTTTTTAGACTATACTTATTTTATGTATTTTGCCTGCGTATATGTATGTATGTTCATCATATGCATGCAGTACCCTCAGAGGACAGAAGAACCATAGGATCTTCTAGAATGGGAGTTACAGATAGTTATAACTGGTTGTCAGCTGTCATGTGGGTGCTAGGAATTGAATCCAGGTGCTCTTGAAGAACAGTCAGGGGTCTTACTTACTGAGCCATCTCTTCAGCCCCTGGAATGATACTCCTTTTTACATAATGAGTTTTAAAACTGCATTAAAGCTTATTTTACTTCTAACATTGCATTAGGACACTTAAAATTACATGTGTGAATCACTTTTGTGGTTGACCTCATATTTCTTTCTTTGAAAAAAAAAATATATTTTGGTTTTTTTGAGACAAAGTTTCTCTTGTAGACTTGGCTGTCCTGGAACTCACTATGTAGATCAGGCTGGCCTTGAATTCAGAGATCAACTTGCCTCTACCTCTCGGGTGCTGGGACTAAAGGTGTATATTACTTCCACCTGCCTTAAAAAATATTTTTTAAATTATTATTTTTAAATAAGTGTAGGTGTGTATACCTGTGTGTGGGTATGTGAATGTGAGGGAAGGTGCCTGAGGAAGCTTTAGATCCTCTCTGAGGGGGGAGTTACGGGTGACTGTGAGCTGGCTGAAGGGGGTTCAGCATGTGCTCTTCACTACCGAGTCAATATCAGTCCATTGGTTTTTTTTCCTATTTGCTTTGTTTTGTTTTTGGGGACAGTTGTGATTTAGATAATATGCACGAAGGCACCATGGCAAGATAGCATGCTCATGTAGTCCCAGCTAGTAGGGACACTGTAGTAGGAGGAATGCATGAGACGGAAGTTTAATGCAGGTCCAACTAGCACAATGAAAACCTTTGCGTGCACAAGATCATGGGTTCAATCCCCAGCACTGCAAAAACAAACCAACCATGGCAATTTTAATCACATGACAATCTTCATGTGTGACAGTGCTTCTCTGCTGGCAGCTCTGCATACACTTCTGCTTCTAGGCTTCCTAGAAAAAACTTTGTAATGTTTGGAGACATTTTGCTTGTTGAAATTTGTGGGATGCAACTTGCTCTAGAGAATAGAGGCCTGGAATGTTGGTAACACTGTATACTGCACAGGACAGCATCCCAAAGGATCTGGGATGTTGATAACACTGTACACTGCCAAAGGATCATCTAGTTTCAAATGTCCCTGTTAATAAATTCTAGGGCTGAAGAGTTTTCTCAGTGGTTAAGAGTACTTGTTCTTGCAAAGGACCTGGGTTAGATTCCCAGCATTCACATTAAGGCTCATCACCTCCTCAGGTACCCAGGTACCAGGCATGCATGTGGTACACAGATATACATGAGAAAAAACACTCATAAACACAAAAAAATAAAATAAATAAATAAATAAAAGAAATTCTACTACAGAGTAATAAAGAAATAGAGGAAGAAGAAAAAAAGCTAATTTTTTAGTCTGTTTGGCCAAACTGCCAACATATGTTTTTGGACATGAAACTTGGAAAGAAAAAAATACATGCAAAAGCATCCCAGATTAGTTTTGTAAACTGCAAACAATTAGGTTAGGGAAATTGGGAAGCTAGAGACAGGAATTAGGAAATTAGAAAACAGATTGATAATTAGGAAAACAGATTCTCATTCATGGCCTTGTTAGTAACAGAGATAACAAGTTAGTCAAAACAATCTTGGCTGCTTTCAATTTTTTTCCCTCCTCTGATGGAATTTTAAAAATATAGCAAAAGGGAAGGTTTTTTTTCTGTTAATTTAAGAAATCTTGGGGAATGACGAGATGGTCAGTGCTTAAGGGCAGGTGTTGCTCCTGCAGTAGACCCAGGTTCAGTTCCCAGCACCCACATGTTGGATCACAGTCATCTGCAAGTCATCTTCTTACCTCTGCAGGCACCAGGCATGTACACGGTGTACATACATACATATATGTCAGCAAAACATTCATGCACATAAAATAAAATATAAAAATTTTAATTCTAAAAAAAGACTAACATTAAAATATTGTTTCTTCCTTTTTCTGTCTTTCTCTTTTCCTTTTTTGAAACAAGGACTATGTAGCTCAGGCTGACTCTGAACTCATAACCTTTTTCCCTTAACCTTCTGAATCCTACTATGTGCCACTACACCTGGTTGTTTCTTTTTTCCTCCCTCTCTCTTTCTCTTTCTTTCTTTCTCTCTTTCTTTCTTTCTTTCTTTCTTTCTTTCTTTTTTTTTTTTTGAGACAGTGTTTCATTCTTTAGATTAGGCTGGTCTTGAACTATCTTGGCTGATCTTGAATTATCTAGGCTGGTCTTGAGCTAGCATCAGTCTTCCAGCCTCAGCCTTCAAAGTGCTAGGACTACAAGCTTACTCCACTTAATAGCTTTGACTGTTTTAATTTGTTTGATTTGTTTGTTTGCTTGAGACAGAGTCTCTTTACATAGCCCACACCCTGTCCTGGAACTTGTTCTGTAGACCAGGCTGGCCTTGAACCTATAGGGATCTACCTGCCTCTACTTCCTAAGTGCTGAGATTAAGGGTGTAAGCCACCTTGCCCAGCCTAGCTCTGGTTCTTTTCTCTTTAATTTTTTTGAGACAGGGTTTCTCTGTGTAGGAACTTGCTCTGTATACCAGGTTGGCCTTGAACTCATAGAGATCTGCCTGTTTCTACCTCTAGAGTGCTGGGATTAAAGGCGTGTGCCACCGCCACCTGACTTATTCTTATTCTTTTCTTTAAAAAAAATTGTGTGTGTGTGTGTGTGTGTGTGTGTGTGTGTACATGTTTAGAAGAGGGCATTGGATTTCTTGAAGCTGTAGTTACAGGTGATTGTGAACTGCCCAACAATGGATTCTGGGATCTAATCTCAGTGTCTTCTAGAACAGCTAACTGCTGAGCCATTTCTAGTCCTGGTGTGTGTGTGTATGTGTACAGGTACACTTACCTGTGTACATATGGGAGTCAGAAGCTAACTTCAGATACCTTTCTCTACTACTCTCCACATTATTTTTGAGAAAGTCTCTCACTAAACCCAGAGCTTGCAGCTTCAAATAGAATGGCTGACTGGTGATGTCCTGGGACCCACCTGTTTCTACCTCTGGGTTTACAGGCCTCTACAGCCACACTCTACTCCTGTGTGGGTGCTGGGGATCTGAACTGAAGATCTCATGCTTGAGCAGAAGAATTTTTACCCACTGAGCCATCTCTCTAGCTCCTTGGATGTCCCTTATTAACAATTTTTCAGCACTAAAAGATGGCTCAGCTGGTAAAGTGCTTGCCCTCAAGTCTACAACCTGAGTTTGATCCCCAGGACCCACATGGTAGAAGCAGATAACTGACTCCTGCAAGTTGTCCTCTGGCTTTCATGCACAGACACCAAAATAAAATACAAGTAATAGTTTTCCATGGGGCATTTTTGGTTAAAAAACCCTTGTGCAGGGGATAGAGAGATAGCAGTTAAGAGCACTGACTGCTCTTCCAGAGGTCCTCAGTTCAATTCCCAGCAACCACATGGTGGTTCACACGTGTTTGTAATGAAATTTGATGCCCTCTTCTTTGGTGTGTCTGAAGACAGTAATAGTGTACTCACATACATAAAATAAATAAATAAATAAATATATTAATTAATTAAATCTTAAAAAAAAACACTTGTGCATTTTCAGGAAGAGTCCCAGTCCTCTACCTTGTAATAGAAGGATCTAAATTCTCTCTCTTAGGAAACTAACAATAAATGTAGCAGAGTCTGAAACGGCCTGAAGAACAAAGGTAGTGGGAACTGTACATAAGTCAGGGATAATATCAATGAACAGTATTAAATTTTAAGTTGTTGTTGGGTTGGTTTTCTTTTTCTCTTCCTCCTTCTTTTTCTCTTTCTTTCCCTCTTTCTTTTTTTCTTTTTAGTTTTTACAGACAGGGTTTCTCTGTGTAGCCTTGACTGTCCTGGATCTCACTCTGTAAAACAGGCTGGCCTCAAACTCAAGAGTTTCACCTGCCTTTGCCTCCAGAGTGCTGGAATTAAAGGTGTATGCTACCACAGCCAGGCTAAATTTGTTTTTGTTGTCTTGTTTGTAGCCCAGGCAAGAATTTGCCATGCAGACCAGAACAGCTTTGAATTTGCAATGGTCCTCCTGACTCTTATCTCCTGAATGCTAGGATTACAAATGTGTATCAACATGCCTGGCCCAATTTTAATTTTTTTTTAAAACTTAGGTGTAACATATTGAAAACACACAAGTCTTTTTTGTTGGGAACCAATTAAGTCCTAAATGAGTGTGTATTACAGACATGAGCTCAGCCATGTCAAGGACCCCAATGCCCCAGACTCATGGAAATGGCAAAGCCTTCCCCTGGTCCTAGTAGAAATGTTGGCATTGTATGCAGAAAGTATCAACCACAACTTTCTCCTGGCAGATGACTACAGTCTGAGACTGGTGATTAGCTAACCCACCTCTTCCTCCTTGGTGCTACACATAATAAACTTGCTGAGTTTGCAGGCTGCTGTTGGTGTGGCTCCATCAGGGCACACAGTCCAGCTTTTCTCTTGTGTATGTGTATCTGCTGTTTCTTCATTCCTCACTGCCTCAGTCAGGTCAATCCCAACGTCATGCAGGTCAGGGTAGTTTTAGAATTATTATAGTGAGGGAACATGTGTACCAGAGTGTGAGGGCCAACTTTATGAAGTTGGTTTCTCTTCTTCCACAAATTCTTGCCAGGCTTTTGCAGTAAGAGTCTGGGTCATCTCTCAGGTCTGAAAAGGTATACATTCTATTGTTATCGCAACAATACTTGTTGAGTTGTACAGTGTTGTCTCAATGAAATTGAACACTTGAGTAAACGCCACAAGAACAAGACATGAAAACTCCCTTACACATTTCTTTCCTTCTGAGACACAGTCTCACTGTGTAGCCCAGGCTCTCCTAGAATTCTCTAAGTAGACCATGCTGACCTCAAACTCGAAAAGATCCCCTTGTCTCATCCCCCTCAGGACTGGAATCAAAAGCATGCATTTTATGCCTGGCTCCCTTACATTTTTAAGTGAAATAGTTAAACAAGCTGGTACAGTACTTGTGTGAAGTACATATTCAGGTAGTCCCCTTTCCCTTTCTGCATCTCAAGAAAGAAAGATAGTACTTATTTGCAAACAATTCTAAGTAAATTAGTGTTTACAATTTGTTTCCTAACTCAATTTTGCTTAGATTCCTTAAAGTATTTTGAGTAGTATCTCTGAACAAAACTAAAATAACCCTAAAAAGAGACATAGACCAAATTAATGCCATTTTTTTCCCATTTGGCTGAACTAAAGACAAACATATTGGCATTAGGATTATAGAAGTTCCATGATAAATCCTTGGTAAGACTCTTTGATCAATGACATTTCTGTGCAATATTCTTTGTGGATTTGCTACATGTCATGTTTTCTTGTGTGTAAGTTGATGCTTGCTTTCGGTCTGTCTAAAATACTAAGAAGCACTCTTATTGAGTTACATTCCTAGCCCTCATTTTACTTTTCTGTGGCTTATTTTTAATTTTTTTTTTTTCGAGACAGGGTTTCTCTGTATAGCTCTGACTGTCCTGGAACTCACTCTGTAGACCAGGCTGGCCTAGAACTCAGAAATCTACTTGCCTCTGCCTCCCGAGTGCTGGGATTAAAGGCATGCACCATCACTGCCTGCCACCACTGCTCAACTAATTTTAATTTTAAGAATTTATTATTATTGAGTGGGAGACACATGCTATGGCAGATTTGTGGAGGTCAGAAGACAACTGTGTGGTGTCAGTTTTCTCCTTCTACCTTTAAATGGGTTCCAGGGTCCAACACAGGTCATTAGGCATGAATAGAAAACACTTTTATCTGATGAACCATATTGCCAGCCCCTTTTGAACTCCCTCTGTAATACAGATTAAAACTGGTAATCCTCCTGCCTCAGCCAATTGAATACATGGAGTTATAGTCTTTGACACCAAGCCTGACCTGCCTTATTTTAGAAGAGTAGACTGAGGTGAGAAGAAAGTCACAGCTCTTTAGGAAATGAGCCCCGAATACATAAACCATCAAGGGAAATGCAATGAATTGAGTTTAGTTATAATTATCTGAAAAATCACTGCCACCAGGGCAGTGGTGGCACACGCCTTTAATCCCAGCACTTGGGAGGCAGAGGCAGGCGGATTTCTGAGTTCGAGGCCAGCCTGGTCTACAGAGTGAGTTCCAGGACAGGCAGGGCTATACAGAGAAACCCTATCTCGAAAAAAACAAAACGGAAAAAAAAAAAAAAAGAAAGAAAAATCACTACTAAAATCAAGATACCTGTTTCTCTGAATTTTCTGGGTTTGGTGGTACTTCATAGACAGAACAGCTCTGTTTTATTACAGTAGCTGCATATGGACCTATTTTGGTAAAAGAAAGTGGTAGGAAAGGCTATGGAAATCCTGAGAAACCAGGGAGCAAGTGTTGAGCAAGCAGCAGAAAGCACACTGCTCTTTTTTAGAGCATGATTTTGACAGGGCTTTTCACCATTGCTGAAGGGCTTCATTCCCCAGTGCATATCAACAGTTTTGGGAAAGCATGGAAAGGAAGAGAAGGGAAGGGACTGAAAACAAACACAGAGACACTTCAGAGGTAACATGGTTTTCCTTTTCACCCCAGGCACTCCCAGGTGCCTGTTTTCTCCTTCAAGATGCTGCTGTTTGCAGAGTGAGTCACACATCCTGCTCTAAATGCTTCATGGCATTGCAGTGAATCATTTCAAAGGACAGGATTGTTCAACAAATAAATATAACCACAGCAGAATGGCTTTGTGAGCAAGGTAATTTATAGAGGAAAAATAAGGACAGGAAACTTCTTCCCAAAATACTCTAAGAGAAAATGGTGTCAGGGAAATGAAGGAGGAAAAACCAGGGCGGAACACTCCACTGAACTGTACCTAAGGTAGATTCCTTTGTGTATGGATGGGGGGGAACTTTCTATTTGAGAAGGCTAGGTGATCGTAATAAGGAAAAGGCTGACAGCTAAGAGAATCTTCGATTCAGTGGCTGAGTGTAGGTTTTTTTGTGGTTGTTGCTGTCTTGTTTCGTTTTTTGAGGTAAGGTCTCTTATGTACCGGGATTAACAGTGTACACCACCATCTTCTGCTCTCTACTCTCCTTTTAGTAACATTCTGTTATATTATTTAGTAAAACCTAAGCTATGTGCCCAGAAAAAGACGACTGTCAAACAATGCCTTGCACAACCTGATTGCTTGGGGATATGGCCGAGGTAAGACAGGTTTGAGGAAAATATAATTAGTTTCTTGCCTTTTCTGAATCTTTTTTTTTTGTTTGACTCTTCTATAAAGGTTGAAAAGATAGATATTCACTTTCCCAGTCTCCCACACAGAACTTCAGTGGGGGTGGAATGGAAGAGTATTTCTGGGCAAGACTTTGTCTTCCTCGTAAAAGGCAGCCCTGGGAGATCTCTCTCTTTCTCTCTCTCTCTCTCTCTTCCTTTCCTTCTCTTTTTCGTTCTCTGACAGTGAGGAAACAATATGAATATTAGCAAGTAAATGTTAAAAATGATTCAGCAGAGAGGGGAAATCCTTAATATTTGCTTAGCTGCTCAAACTCCTATTTCTGGATTTACTGAGTTATAAGCATTCAAACAATTTTAAGCTATTGTTAAGTAGTTACTGCAGGTAAAATAACCCCTAACTAAATACAAGGTAACTCCCAGGATGTACAGAGTCTTCGTCATTTTCTATTTAAGAAGCTAGGAAATGAGATATGTCAGAAAGTATATAATTTTGTATCTTCATGAGTATCAACATCACACTAATGGAAATTTACATTTTTACATCTGTATAGCATACCAAAGACACCATCTCATTATCACTTATGACCGCAAAGTTCCTTGGGAACAATGGCTATAGGTGTTTAGATTTTGGGAAAGAACAAAATGGTGGAAAAAAGAAAAAAACCTGATAATGTTGCTTTTGAAACTGAGGCAGCTACAGATCATCCTTCACTAAAGATGGCATTTTTTTTTTAATATTTATACATTTATTTATTTCTATATTTAGTTTACATCTTCATCACAACTCCCTTCCCTCCTCTCTTCCCGGTCCTACCCTTATAAATCTCTCCACCCACTGCCCCCTCCCAGGGAGAGGGAGTCCCCCTTGGGTACCACACCACCTAGGGATATTTGGTCCTGGAAGGACTAGGCATATCCTCTCTCACTGAAGCAGTCCAGGTAGGGGGAAGGGATCCAATGGCAGGGAACAGAGGCTGAAACGTTTGCCATAAATGTGTAGTCAAGGTCCAGCTCCTGTATGCTCCATGGTTGGTGGCCCAGGGTCTGTGAGTTCCCATGGTCTAGGTTAGTTGACTTGACATGTCTTCTGGTGGTGTCCTTGACTCCTGTAGCCAGGCAGGACTTCCAGAGAAGGGAGGGAGACATCAATCTACCCACAACACTTTCAACCCAAAATTTGTTTTGCCTACAAGTTAAGCAGAGATAAAGATGGAACAGATATTGAGGAAACAGCCAACCAAGGACTGCTTCAACTCAAGACCTATCCCATGTGAGAGGGCCAATCCATACTCGGCTATGCTTGCAGATAGAAACCTAGCATAACTGTGTCTCCTAAGAGACTTCATCCAGCAGTGGATGGAAACAGATGTAAAAATCCACAGCCAGACATCCGGCAGAGCTCAGGGAGTCTTGTGGAAGAGAGGCAGAAAGATGGAGTTTTAAATTAGAGCCCTCTTTCTCTTATTCTTGGCTACTTCTCTCTCTTATTGTCTAACATTGGGTTTCTTCTCTTCTCTCTTCCTACTCCTAGAACTAGCTAGCCTTGAACTTGAAAGTCTTCCTGAGACAGCCTCCCAAGGGCTAGGATTCCAAGAATTAACTACAACTGGCTGTGTCTTTTACGCTCTTTATTAAGCTGTATTGGGAACTATGCTTAAGAATTAATAATGGGAGCTAGAAAATGGCTCAACAGTTGGGGGCATTGACTGCTCTTCCAGAGAACTTGGGCTCAAATCCCAGCACCTACATGGCTGCTCACAACCAAGATCTGACAGTCTCACATAGACATACATGCAAGCAAAACACCAATGCACATAAAAAAAAGGTAAATAAAACTTAAAACTTAATAAAGACAGATTCTATTATCTACTCTTTGATGGTAGTTTTATAGGGGGATGGATTAAATGTTCAACCAACTTTAAAAGGACCAGTTCCTAGGACTGGAGAAACCCCATAAGTAATTCAGTAGAACCTGGTCATGTGTCAATTACATGGTACTATGCTTCATGATAGACAGACAAGTTCTACTTCCCAGATGAAGCCACTTAGTTGGTATACCAGTTATCCAAAAGGATAGCTTTAGTTCTTTATTTTTTCTTTTACGAGTCAGGGTTTCTCTGTATAGTCCTGGCTGTCCTGAAACTCACTCTGTAGCCCAGGCTGGCCTCAAACTCTTCCTCCTGAGTGCTCAGATTAAAGGTCTCCACCATCATGCCTAGCAGGATGGCTTTAGTTTTTAACAAACTAAGGAAAGCTTTTTTTTTTTTTTTTTTTTTTTTGAGATCAAAATATTCATACAATTACTATAAAATTTCTTACTGACATTATTTATCTTATTTTCAGTTTTTACTAGGATGTTATGAGGTCCACAGTCCTCAGAAAAGCCAGCAAGTATTTCATTTTTTAATTTGTTCCACAGTAAATGTTACAATCCCAGTATCTCAGAAATGGGTGGAAAGGAAAACCATAAAGTGCTACTTTTAACATTAAACATTGGAAGATCTAGTACACTGTGCTTAGCCTAAGTTGCTGTAAACCTCACTATGGAAAACGAAACTGTGAACATGTCTTCCAAACACAGAAGCCTGGAATATGCTGAGTAGAGAATGAACTCAGTAGAGAACATCTTTGAGTGTTCACACAACTGATTGCTATACAAATGAAGGCAATAAATAAATAGTAAACTAGGAAAGAGAGAGAAAGATTGTGGTGGTTTGAATGAGACTGCCCCCGACCCCTAGCCCAGGCTCATACTTTCGAAACATGGCCTCCAGGCGATGGAATTGTTTAGAAAGGATTAGGAAGTGCAGCCTTGTTGGAGGAGGTGCACACTATGCCCATCCATTCCTGTACTCTCTCTGCTTCCTGCTTATGAAGATTAGGGTGTGAACACTTGGCTGTTCCTGCTGTTGTGCTTCATTTCACCATCAAGGACTCGAAACTCTCTGAAACCCATCTAAACACTTCTTTTTTAAGTTGCCTTGGTCATGGTATTTTATTACAGCAATTGCAAAGTAACTAAGACAAAGACTTTATTCTCTAAAGCTAGTGTTTACATGGCCATCTCAAGCTTACAAATACCCTCTCCAACTCTATCTATACGCAAAATTAATTTCTCAGTTTCAAATACAGCAATTTATTTTTATGTTCTTAACTGGTAGAACATTTGCCTACCATGTACAAAATCCTTAATTTAATCCCTAGCACCACACAAACAGGTGTGGTGGGTGGCTTACGTCCTGTAATCCTAGAACTCAGGAAGATATAGGAAAGAGGAGAAGCTGAAGGCCCGCCAACCTGCTAGGCACGATATGTAACTGGTATAGCAGTGGTATGACTGCTGTGGGGATAACCAGCCACTTTCTGGTTGGATTTAGGATCAATCTACAAAAGGGAATGAATTCATGCTGGGACTGTAAACTTAGTTAAAAGCTGGGGAGGTCATAAGTCCTAGATGGTCCATGGCAGCAAACTGTTTTCTAAATATTTATACTTATCTCCTTAGATTTATGTTGTCCTCACCCTTCATCAGAGAAGCTTCCTTCTGTAGTGAGCAGCAGTGAATGCAGACTTATAACTGGTCAAAGTGCTTAGTATAATTGGGTGTTGACTAGTCAGCCCTAAATGTGATATTTATAAAACATACCCAAGGCTCAGGGAACATCAGAGAAGATAGGACAGAAGTAATATAAGAGCCAGAGGAAGGGGAGGGTACTGTGAACGTGGTCTTCTGGATGGAACGCATCCAATGCACTCATGAATTCATAGCAGCTGTGGTTAGCTCTGTAAGTCTGAGTTCCTCAACATTTCAGCATGGAGGTGGGAGGAGCTCCACAGCTAGGGCCTCATGAGCTTCTGGCAGTCAATGCCTGCTGAAGAAGGGGGAGTCAGTTTTCTTCAGAGGCCATTGATAAATTGCCCATGCTCAAGTAAATGATCTCACACTCATGCATGTGTAAGCAACCTTAATTAAACACAGTGGGTTATTAAAAAGCAAACATCAAAATAGAAGGGGCCCTTGTTGAGAAGAAGGGGCTCAGAAGGGAATAATGAAGTGCGTATAAATATCAAAATACATATTAAATGTATGATATGACCAAAGAATAAATAATATTCAAATTTTTTATTTTATGTATATGAATATTTTGCCTGTATGTATGTCTGTGTACCCACCACTTGTATACTTCCTGCCAGTGGAAGCTACTGGATCCCCTGGATCTTGAGTTATAAATGGTTTAGGGTCCTAGAAGAGCAGCCAGGTGCTCTTAACTGCTAAGCCATTTGTCTAGGCCAGAGAATTAAAAACAAAACACAACAAAAAAGACAAGTTCAAGGCAAGGTCATTAACAGCTACAAAGGGTGTTTGAGACCAAGTCAGTTACAAGAGACTTTATCAGGTGACAGATAAAGAGACAGATGGTAGATAGATAAGATAGATAGATAGATAGATAGATAGATAGATAGATAGACAGACAGACAGACAGACAGATGAATGACAGATAGATAGATCTTAAGTGCCCTGAGATTCAGTAACCACAGAAGAAGTTGTAGGTCAGTTAAAAAAAATAAGTCAAAGAAAAAGAGGCTCAAATCGTATGGCAGGTTTTCAAATACACCACAAGTATGGTAGTGAGATTGTCCTTTGCCACTTTAATTACATGGGGGAAGAAACCTGTTACTTTTACTCATTGACATACTGACTTGCAAATATATCACTATATTTATCATACATATTATCATGTAATTACATCATAGATCTGACTCTCTTGAAACAGTAAATAAATTGATGTCTTACAAACCTTTCTATCTCTACTGCCTAGCATAGTACCCAACATACTGTAGATATTCAGATTTTAGCACTACATGAAACCAAGCATAGTGACCTGTCCTTGCAATCACAGCACTCAGGGGTAGAAGCAGGAGGATTACAAGTTTAAGTTTATCCTTGGCTATATACTGAGTTCAAGGCCAACCTGGGCTGCAAGAGGACCTGTCTAAAAAAGAAAAAACAAAGAGAGACAAAATTACTCATGGGTTAGTTTCAGGAAGTCTGTACCCTGGTTTCTTCAAGGTCATAGTTATCTAAAAGAATACCCTGGGCTTTTTGTGCACTAAGCCTCTCTTTCATCAGAAACACTGTCAATAACCCACAATCAACTAAAATTTGTTTGTTTGTTTCATTTTTTGAGACAGGGTTTCTTTAGGTAGCTCTAGATGTACTGAGACTCACTCTGCAGACCAGGCTGGCCTCCAACTCAGAGATTCACTTGCCTCTGCCTCCCAAGTGCTAAAAAAAATTTCAGGCATGGTGGCACCTACATTTATTCCCAGCACTTGGGAAGCATAGGCAGGCAAATCTCTGAGTTCAAGACTAGCCTGGTCTAGAGTTAGTTCTAAAACAGCCAGGGTAACATGGAGAGACCATGTTTACAAAAAGGAAAAAAAAAAAGTAAATTTTGTTACGGAGGGTGGTATATACATGTGAATGGAGATGTTCTTGGAGACCAGAGGTGTTGGATGTCCCTGAAGCCAGAGCTATAGGCAATTTTAAGCTGCCAGAAGGGTGTGAACTAACTTGGTTCCTCTGAAATGGTTGTATATGCTCTTAACTGATGATCCATCTCTCTAGTTCCATCCCATACTCAATTACAATTTTTTGATATTAATTTATTTTTACTTTATGTGTATGTTTTGTCTGCATGTATGTACATGCATGTCTGATACCCAAGGAGGCTATAAGAGCACATTAGATCCCTTGAAGCTGGAGTTACATATTCCTGTAAGCTGCCATGTGGGTGGTAGGAATCAAACCCAACTCTGAAAAAGGAGTCAGTACTCATAATTGTTGAGCCATCTCTTGAGTTTTGACTATGGTCTAAAATAATACCAAAACGTTTCAATTATGTAGAACTTCTCATCCAATCATACTGGAAAGTAGCTAACTGGATCTCATTGACCTTATTATTACCTGAGCCTCATCTGTCATGGGAAGAACAAGAGAAACTATAAACACTAACATTACTAAACATACTGAGGAGAACCAGAGAGAACTAAAGGGTTGAGCTCCTAGTCATTGCTTCTGGGTAACCATTCACGACAGCAATGGCAGATTCAACTGTGGTGTGGTAGGCTGACACAAGCTCCCCTGTCTTTTTGCTGGAGTTGCCCTCACAAAGCTCTGACAGATGACCTGGGTGTTTAAACAACAGTGCTTTATTATCTCACAGCCCTAGAGGTCATGAGTCTGAGTATTAGTCAGGTGGCTCCTTTCTGGTTTTGGTGTTGTTGCTGTTTGTTTTGTTGAGACAAGGCCTTATTCTTTCTTTTTTAGTTTATTTATCTTTATTGAATCTTTAGGAATTCCACATCATGTACCCCAATCCCACTTATCTCCCAGTCCTTCCATACCCACCTTCCACAGTAATTAAAAGTAAATAATAAATAAAAATTAGAAAAAGAAAACAACAACAACCATCTTGTTGACCCCTCTGGACAATGAACTGCTCCTCTTTCATAGCCTTCTGTGCTTCTACCATTCCACTCCTCCGTCTTCCCACACCTTCTGTGCTTCTACCATTCCACTCCTCCGTCTTCCCACACCTTCTGTGCTTCTACCATTCCACTCCTCCGTTTTCCCACACCTTCTGTGCTTATACCATTCCACTCCTCCATCTTCCCACACCTTCTGTGCTTATACCATTCCACTCCTCCGTCTTCCCACATCTCCACTGCAGTCATTCGCTGTAGTGGCACTGGAAGTTGTGGTGTGTCACACAGTATATCCTTTTGTCCAAACAGTTTAACTTTCTAATGTTCATTACAATGCGTCATCAGGCTAGTTGAGGCCTCTGACTCCTGCTACAACATTGCTACTGGACCCTCAAAAGAGACTCTCAGATATCTTGCTATTGCCCTTGAGTGGTAGGGATACTACCGATCTGAATCCACAGGACCAGCCGCTTCTTGGGCTCTGGCAGGACAAATAGGGAAGATGTTGGGTTGGCCCAACTCAAAGCCCTGGATCTGGGTGGTAGTTGAGTTGGTCAGCCTGCCAGCTTTGCCTTGCCTATACCATCAGAGTCAGCTTTCCTGAGGAAGAGGAAGGCGATAGACACTAAAGCAGAGCTATTGGGGATAAAAAGTCTGTAAGGGAAGGGGACGAAGAATGGAAGAAAGAGGTAGGGAGGAGAATCAACACAGAAAAATTACATTTGAAAATCACATAGTGATTTTTTTCCTTATCTTTCCTGTATGTTAGGAGAAAGAGAAAGAGAGGAAGGGAGGGAGAGACAGAGTCTGTAACTCTAGTTCCAGGAGATCTGACACCCTCACATAGACATACATGTAGGTAAAACACCAACACAAGTAAATCAGGCTGGAGAGAAGGCTCAAGGGCTAAAGACTACTGTTCTAGAGAACCAGAGTTCAACTCCCAGCACTCATATGGCAGCTCACAACTGTCTATAACTCCAATTCCAGGGGATCTGACACCCTCAGACAAACACCAATGCACATAAAATAAGTAAATAAATTTTTTTAAAAAGTAAATCATTAAAAAGAAAGGGAAAATTAAAACAGTAAGAAAATACTAACACACACCCATTAGACAGGCCAAAATTCAAAACCTTTAACAGCAACAAATACTGATGAGGTTGAGCATTGGATCTCTCTCTCTTTGCAGGTGGGACTATAATACTGTACTTTGAAGACAGTTTGGCAGCTTTCGTGTGTGTGTGTGTGTGTGTGTGTGTGTGTGTGTGTGTGTGTGTCTGTCTGTCTGTGTATGCTATAGCATTTGGAGGTCAGAAGACAACTTTAGGAAGTCAGTTTTCTCTCCTATCATGAGAAACTCAGACTGTCAGGCTTGGAAGCAGGCACCTTTACCTGCTGAGCCTTCTCAAAGGCTCCAGTTTGGCTGTTTCTCCAAAATCTAAACATGCACGTTCCAAATGATCTCGTGATTGTACTCTTGGGTTTTTACTTAAATGAATAAAAAATCTATGTCCACATAAAAGCCTGTACATGTTTGAAATCATAACTACATAAACCTGGGAGCAACCAAGATGTCCTTCATTAGGTAAATGGATAAATAAGCTCTGACATCTCAAAACTAGAATGTTGTTCAGTACTACAAAGAAATGAGCTACTTAAGGCAAGAAATGCTATCGAGGAGATATAAGTGTGTAAATGGTAAGTGAAAGAAGCTAGTCTAAAAGGTCACAGGCTGTATGGCTCCACCCATATGATATTCAGGAAAAGATAGAGCCACGAAGATAATAAAGAACAGTGGTAGCCAGGAGAAGGAGGGATGAGCAGGCACAGCACAAGACTTCTAGGACAGCGAAACTGTTTCATAGGACAATGACATAAACAAGTCATTATATATTTGTTAAAACATATAGGATGCGCAACACCAAGAGTGAACTCTAACGTAAATTATAGACTCTGATAATGTGTCAGTGTAGGTTAATCATATATAACAAATGTATCAGTGTTTCAGTGAGCTGATAGTGAGGCTGTACATTGTGCTCACAGGGGGTATATGAGGACTCTACTTCCTACTTAATTTTGTATGAACCTAAAATTGTCTTTAAATTTTTTATTAATAGGGCTGAAGATTTAGCTCAGTTGGTACAATGCAGGGAGCCTTATGTTTAATTTCCAGAACAGCATAAACCGAGCATAGTGTCTCACACCTGTTATCCTTTTTTTTTCTGTTGTTTTGTTTGTTTCTGAAACAGGATTTTTCTGTGTAGCTTTGGGCATCCTGAAACACACTCTGTAGACCAAACAGGCCTGAAATAAAATCAAACTGACTCTGCCTCCCAGTGCAGGGACTAAAGGCACGGGTACTGTATATTTATATACCCTGCCCCAACAAGGTGAGGACTCTCCAAACTGTCCTCTGACCTCCATAAGCATACAATGGCTTGTATGCACCACGCTTACATCACATACTCCCAAAAGATGATACTGTTTATTTATATATAACATATATTAAAAAAAAAAACAAAAACAAAAACCCAAGCTCCTGCCATGTGTGGTAGGACACACCTGCAATCTCAGGAGGGACTAAGGACAAAGTCTCACTGTGAATCTGAGGTGAGCCTGAATACCTGGGCTACAGGAAACCCTATCTCAAAAACAAGGAGGACAATAGGAAGGAAGGAAGGAAGGAAGGAAGGAAGGAAGGAAGGAAGGAAGGAAGGAAGGAAGGGAGAAAAATGACCAATATCTGGGTTACACAGTGAATTGTAGGTCAGCAGGGCTACAAAGCAAGACCTTGGCCCCAACAAACAAACAAATAAGCAAAGCACCACAGGAAGCTAGCTTATAAGGCAGAGCTGTTTCTTTGATAAAGCTCCAATCAAACCATACTCTAACCACTGATTTTTCTATTGCTATTTCTCCTTTGTTTCAGAGACAGTATTCATGACCTTCTGTTCTTGTGGAATGAAATGTCTTCCCAGAAAGGCTTAGCACATTGCATTTTACTAGAAAAAAATAACAACAAAAAGCCATTCAACTCTGACAAGCCTGATTACTGTCTATAGAGGAGCAAAATGTGTCCCCGAGGACCACAAGAATAGTCAACAAGGTACAGTATGTTCAAACATTTAACCACTGACTTCTCTGTCAAGAGTTGTTTGGTATATGTGTCCACAGTCCTTTCTTCAGGGCAGTCATGTGTTTAACAGAAGGCACAGCCTCCATAAGGCCCTCTCTAGCTGTAGTTTCAAATTCATATGAAGGAAAAAAATGCTGAGATACAGCCTCTTCTTCTACTACCTAGGCAACTACCTCAGTAACATTCAAAGGAAAGACTGAAATAGTAAGCTCTGAATTGTTCAATTTAATGTGGTCTTTTATAAAATGTATTAATCATCTAGCTCCTAGAAAAATGATAAGTAACGACTCTCATCTTCCTCTTCCAAAACAGCTTAAGCAAACTACAGTCTCTCTCTTAACTGTTAAGAAGCACACAGGAAACTAAAATAAAATGGCAAATGTCTGAAGTTATGAACATATACAGTGAAAAAAAAAAACCTAACATATATAGATTGCCAATGTGTTAAAATAAAATGATGCTCACTGGAGAGACAGATGTCTAAAACACAATTTGCCCATTTGGTATTAGATTGTCAAATACGAGTATATACCACAACCAAGATCTTTAAAACTATCAGTTCTTTTCACTGGGTTCCACTAACTCTTAATAAAAGTCTTTTTCACGGGGTAGGTGAGTTTGGAAGCAGAGACTGTAAAGGTAACTGTAGTTTATAATTAAAATGGAGCCTTTGGGGGCTGCAGAGATGCTCAGCTCACAGCTTTCTGTAATTCCTCCAGGGGATACACAACTTTCTTCTGCCACTTAGAACATGTGGTTCACAAACCTACATGCAGGCAAAACACCCATAAATATGAAAATAAAATAAACAAATCTTAAAAATACAGCCTTCAGGAGAAAATGAGATGGCTCACTGGGTAAGAATTCTTGTTGCTAAGCTCTACAGTGAGATCAATCCCCAGGTCCCACATGGTGGAAGGAGAGAACCAACTCCTAGGAATTGCTGGCCTTCATGTGCACTGTGGTTCACACACACACACACACACACACACACACACACACACACACACACACCCCAGTAAATACATAAATAATCTTTCTAAGTAGCTTTCCACTATCTGGCCACTGTATACCTGGGAATCTCTTGGGAGACTAGGTTTGCTTTTAAATTGTTTCTCTGGATTTCTTTGCTTTGTATTTAGCTTTAAAAAAACAAAACAAAACAAACAAACAAACAAAAAAAGATGGGTATCATGAAGCTCAGGCTGGCCTTGAACTTCCAAGGATGACTGCAAACTTCTGTCCTGCCTCTGCCTCCTGAGTGCTGAGATCATAAGCGTGTGCCACCATGCTTACTTATGTAGTCATACTGCAGTGCTGGGGATCAGAACCAGGGCTTCACAAATGCTAGACAAACACTCTGCTAACTCAGCTACAACCTTCTTAGCTCCTCTCTTGTTTTTGAAGACAAAATACAGTATGTAGTCCAGGCTTGTCTTGAACTTATAATCTTCCTGTCTTCAGCCTCCAGTATAAGGATTACAGGTATATATCACCAGTATATTCCTAGCAACATGTCCCCCACCTTCAAAAGACAGATGCACTCTCATACAACTAACCAATCTATCAAAAGCACTACATAAAATAAACAAAATGGCATTTTGGGTAACCCAGAGTGATTATTTTGATAGGTTGTGACCTTGTCAAATGATGCATTCATAGTATTGAAGGCTCTAGTGAGGCATTTCCCATTATTACATATAGAGCTTTTTCACCCCCTAGACAGGGTTTCTCTGTGTGGTCTTGGCTATCTTGGAACTTGTTCCGTAGATTAGGCTGACATCAAACTCTGAGATCTGCCTGCTTCTGCACTCTCTGAGTGCTGGGATCAAAGGCATGAGCCACCATGTCCAGCTTTCATATAGAATTAATTTAACATGATCCACATTTATAAACTGAGTAACTATCAGAAATAAAATAAATGCATATTAAGAGAATTTCCAGGGAATGCTAAGGATATTCAGATAAAAAAATATGGAAAACCTTCATGACAACAATTATTTTTTTAAGATGTATTTATTTTATTTATATGAGTACACTGTAGCTGTCTTTAGACACATCAGAAGAGGGTGTCAGATCCCATTACAGATGGTTGTGAGCCACCATGTGGTTGCTGGGAATTGAACTCAGGACCTTAACCACTGAGCCATTTCTCCAACCCTCATGATAACAATTAACTATGAGATTTCCCTTATCTCTGCTTCTATACTTTTTGTTTGTTTGGTTGGTGGTTTTTGTTTTTTCCAGACAGGGTTTCTCTGTGTAACCCTGGCTGTTCTGGAGCTTGCTCTGTAAACCAGGCTGGTCTTGAACTCACAGAGATTTACCTGTCTCTGCCTCCTAAGTGCTGGGACTAAAGGAGTGTACCACCATGCCCAGCAACTTTTATACATTTTTGTCACAAATTATTTCACATAAGTATTTTCATGTATCTAACTAGTCATTTATTTTCAATAATAACAACAAGTAGAATATCCAGCTCATTTATATAACGCAAGAGATCTATAGACATGCTGTAATGTCAAAGAGGAGGAAGATGTGATATGTGGGCAGAGAAAAAATTTGTTATTCAATAGGGAAGATCCCCCAC
The DNA here is from genome assembly GCA_030674055.1 of Rhabdomys pumilio. Lineage (NCBI taxonomy): Eukaryota > Metazoa > Chordata > Mammalia > Rodentia > Muridae > Rhabdomys > Rhabdomys pumilio. The sequence goes on along the minus strand of JANHMN010000012.1, from coordinate 1,087,192 downwards.
ATAATCACATACCCAAAACACCAGTGAACTGATTGGTGGAGAGAAAATACATCTCAGTACATTGTTAAATACTTCTAGTCATCATCAGTTTGGCAGTCTCTAGTTACCTAGTACTTCACAAAGGCGAGTAGCCAGATAACCATCGTTTGCCTTTTGGGAGCTTACAGGCTTAGAAAACAAGGTAAGAAAGAGGAGAATACAAATAAGAAAGTAACCAGACCTAGAGTTCACAAAAGTGATACTACACTCCTTCTTTGGGTTTGTTAACAAAGGATAGTAAAGTCATGAGTTTTAGATTTTAGTTTTATAGTTTTGGTAGTTAAAAATTAATCTTCCCTGCCATTTTTTTTTTTTTTTTTTTTTTTTGGACTGGGTCCCACTACATAGTCTTGGATGTCTTGAAACTCAGCATTTAAGCAAGGCTGGTTTCACATTGTAAGCCACCACCTCCTACTTTGTGTGTATGTATACATGTGTGTGATGCACATGTGTGTGCGTGTGTGGAGGCCAATGGACAATCTTGGATATCACTTCTTAGATGTTACTTACCTTCTATTCCCTCTTGTAACAATCTACCGGACTAGAATTCACCAAGCAGGATATACTGTCTGACTAGTAAGACCAGAAATCTGCCTGTCTCTACTTCCTTAACACTAGGATTGGATTATAAGTGAATACTATCACACCAGGCATCATTTTACATGGATTCTGGGGATCTAACTCTGTTCTTTAAGCATGTCCACATACACACACACACAAACATACACACATGTCCTTAAGCATGTACACAAACACATATACACTCATGCACAGAGAATGACTGGTTACCAGGGTATGAACAGCTAGAACACAAAAGATTTTTTTAGGACAATGAAACTATTCAGTATGATTTTCTAATGAAATATACATATACTTCTTCATTTGTCAAAATCCACAGACAGTACACACAGAGAGTGAACCCTAATGAAAACCATGGACTTCAGTCAGTAACAATATATTTTCTAATCAGTTATCACATACATGACATATTAACTTGATATGTTAACAAGAGAAACTGTGGGGTAGAGGAAAGAAGACATATGGGAACTGTGCACACAGTCAAAGAGCACACATACAAAACGCTCTAAAAAAATTGAGTCTATTAATTTAAAAAAGGAAACACTGTTTAATAATGTCCATACCTAGTACAGGGGCTAATTAGAACCACAATAAGAAGAATGCAAAAAAAACCCAAAACAAACAAACACCTATAGCTTGTTCTCAACCCACAGAGGAGGACAGGAACCAGAGACAAGGAGCGAAGCCTGAGGAAAGGAGAATGTGATAGCAGCCATCTCAATGGCGTCTTATGGTGACTGATGGGTAAAAAACAAGTTATCTCCCTCAGAAGAAAAAAAGCCAAAAGGAATCAGCTTGGAACTGTAACTTGTGCTGGTGCCAATCTCTATGGTAGATTGAGCTATTTTTTCAGGAAAATCAAGGGATAATTGCTTAGTATCAAAAGATCTGGCCCTTGGGAGGATAAGGATACTATTCCTTTTGCCCCAGGATGATTTTTTTTCTAGAAAAGTATTCATGACTCTTCAAGACACTGCCTCTTTTACAAGCAGAGCTGCAACTCTGACTGCTAACCTGCTGAATACCAAAAGGAGTGCTTAGCTTTCTACAATGACACAAAGGACAAAGCAAGGCTAGATTGATTCTGCAGTGCCACTCGGAGATTTTCAAAGGCAAAAAAGAAAAACTCCTTAAATTACAGGGAATTACAAATTTTGTCTGGGATCTACAAGATAGCTATGCTTGCTGAAAATCTGGCATCATGGATGTGAACAAGATTTAAAAGCCAGAATGGTGGCTGGCAATTTGAGCATTTAGAACAGAAGTTGGTTCAGTACTTCAATCTGCCGGCAAAATCAGCAGCCACACAAAGCACATGGAGATGCCAGACTGAAAATGAGCTAATTTCACAAAACTCATTCTCATTCTGTCTGTACTTCATACAGCCACTAGAAATCCAGACTCTTACCCATGCATCTTAGATGCTATCTTAGAGAGCAAATTTTGTTGTACAAATAAATTTCAAAGTCAAAACACAAAGATATTATCTCAAATCTTTTCCTTCATATTTCTCTTCTTAAAATCTTATCTATAAACATGATAATTTTAAGAAAATTAAAAGGCAAAATCTCACTAAAATAAAGTATTAACAACATTTCCCTCACAGTTCGTATCATCTCTTCAGGATAAAAATTCAAGAGAAAAGCTTTCCTTCAAATATCCTGACTAAAAAAAAATAACACACTACACTTTAAAGGACAACTATCAAAAGAGGAAAGGGAAGGAGGCTTGAAAGAGAAGATACTCAATTTTTGATGAAAAATATTTTGATTATCTGTATCAAACAAAGAAAAACGAACCATAAACGTAGTAGTTAGTGAGGTGTGTTTTAACTTTGTAACTGTGTAACTGTGCGTAACTGTGCTGAGCAACTGTGCTGTAACAGGTACAGAAGCAAAGGAACAGGAAGAGTGAAATGCTGTAAAAAAAAAAAAGCAGGACAAAATTTCCCCCAACAAAACACAAAACCTTCCCATAAAAATTAATGGAACAAGAACAAAAATAAAGATGTTTTATAAATATTAGGAAAACAATACACATCTTAAGTTTAAGGCCAGAAACTGAGCTACATTTCTAATATCGGCCATCGAAACTCAATAAAAAAAGGCTTGTTATTTGCTAATAAAATCTCAATTAAGCTCAAACCCAGGATTTGACCAAACTCCTTCTGAAGGAGCTTTTCTCAAAGTATTATAAAGTTCAGTTTAAAAATACATAGTGTGCTATTGACGTTACCAGCTAAAAAGCTTAATTCAGCTTGATTAAAATCCTGTGAGCGAAATCTTGACATTTTCTTTCTTAAGAAAAAAAATCTCCCAGAAAGCACCTCACATTTGTTCATAACGCACAGTTTATTGACATTTCTTTTCCTCTTTAAATGGCTAGGAGGGAAGAGAAGCTCCACAGTCTCTGTGTGTGGTGTGTACACTGTACGTAACGGCCTTTACTTGGCCATTGTGCACAGCCTGTTAAATATTTACAACACAGACAGCAACATCTAGTCCTAAACACCCAGTTGTGAGTTTGAATTTTTTTAGAAATAAATCTATGACAAATTTTAGCCAGCAAAATGCCAGAAGACTTTACTAACAGCTTCAAGAGACCCAGAGGGTCCAGAGGAGCAGTTATAGGCCATCTGGTGATTACTTATTATTATTTACACAGCACTACTGATGCACACACAGATGTGTTATGAATCCACATACAGAGAGGCCTTAACAAGGACTTCAGATAGAATGTGACTGCTGAGCAAGTCAGTATGCATTAAAGAGACGCATTAGCTAGAAAGAGAGAGAACACCAGGTTCTTCTCTTTTAATATGCTGAATTGGCTGAAAGATTATTTGATTAAAGAATGATGAGTTCTATACAGTGACATCATCCAACCAGTTAAAAAATCTAGCAATATGTGGTTTAGCAATGGTGGCAAAGCGAGATAAATGAAAGAAGAGACTATGAGCTCCAGGTACTTTATAAATTCACCAGTTTGTTTAAAAAGTATTAAAGAAATAAGTAAATAGTAAGATAAATGGGTGTGGGGAGTTTAGACTTAGGAAGAACTATTAAAGTATGAAGATAGAGGATTTTATTTTACTAGGAACGCTCTGACAAAAATTCCAACACTCCCATTTTTTTTTAATATTCAGTTATATTCAGGAAAAATAAGAGTTAATGAATGAAAGATTTCAGTTTAATTTCCTAATTAGAGCTCCAATTATATTCACCACAGCATTGTTTAATTTTTGTTTGTTTGGCAGGAATGGGGGAAAGGCTAGAGCAAGGATGCTTTAATGTATTATATGCTTTTAGTAACTGCATAATATATAATAACACAAACAGCTAAAATAACCTAGTCACATATATTTAGGGAGAGCATCAAGAGATCAGATTTGAATTTAAGAAACCAGAGTTTAATTCCTAGTCCTTAACTCTCAGGGCATTTTTAAGCCTAGTCCCAATTCTATGTATAATACATACTTGTGGCCCAGTTCCAACACAAGTTACATAAAACCACAGAATTCTAAAAAGTGGACTGGAAATTATTGCAAAATCAATACTTTACAAAACTTAAGGTTAACATTCGGCCTAACTGTGTATAATGTAGTATATTTTCAGATGCCTGACAGCATGCAGTCACTCTTACCAGATGGGAACCAAATGAATTATTGAATAAAATATGAATTATTAAATGAAATTTTGAGTTAAAAAAATCTTAGCAGGGGGTAAGACTGAAAAGCTTATTTGTTTGTCTAAAATTGCCTTCACCTGTCATAGCATGTAAATATAGCATGCATGCACCACCACAAGAGCATTTGCTTACCTAACCCATTTCTTTCCTGGTCATTTTTCAATTCATGATGCTCTCCTAGCATAAAGAACGAGTAATCAACATCAAGTCATTCTTCTCTGCTTGTCTTTTGTGCTCATGACAGATAATAGGGAAACTTGCCAAAGGGGAAGAATGAAAGATCCAGAGTCCCATAGAACCAGTATGGCCCTTTTAATGGGAAAGCTGGTATAACAAAAATAATCTATAGATTTGTGTTATATAGACAATAAAACATATACCTTTGTAGCACGGCAGCATTTAACCAATCACAGGAGTTATTTGTTGCCTCCTATATTACAGAACAATAGAGATTTAAGGGCTAATGTTCATGGAGGCAAAGGATACAAAGCAATAAACAGCTTTGGAGGCTGGTTAGACGCCAAGTGAAGCCAGGACTGCAGCACCATAAACATTATTCCTACTATGACAAGATATGGAGGTACAAGAAGCTGCTCTCAATCCCACTGCAACTAGGATGCTGCTTTTTTTTTTTTAAAGATGAGGCCTCATTTAACCCAGGCTGACCTCAAACTTTCTGTACAACTGAAGGCCCTGGAGGTCTGTGTACTCTAGGAGAAAAGATCTTGAGAGTAAATATCTGGGGTCACACTGGACAGAGAAATAATCATTTCCCTAAATGACAGGACTGTTAAGCATAGTTACAACAGAAATTTCTCAGTGTTTAGCATTGAAATACTATCTTCAGGGAAAATGTCCTGTTCTTCAGAAACAACCTACATAATAAACAGACATAACCAGCTTCTGCTTGAAGACTTGATGATGATATCCATAATTTCTATTTAAATCTGCATGATTTGTTCTGCAAGCCAGCATATGTTTCTAATAGGATAACATAGCAGTATGGAGTCTGTTGATTGCTTGGTAATAAAAGCTGAGGAGATAGGTCTATTAGTGAAGTGCTTGCCATGCAAGAATGAGGATCTGAGTTTGATCTCCAGCACCCACATGAGTGTAGTGGCTCTCACTTCTAATTTCAAAGCTGAGGAGTCAGAGAAATGTAGATTACTAGGGTTTTCTGGCTAGCTAGCCAGTCTAGCTTAATCAGCCAGTTCCAGGTCCCAGTGAGAAATCCTATATCAAGTTGTTGAACATACAAACTCAAAGTGGCTGCAACTGCATGTTCAAGATCTGCAAAAGATTAAGCCACCCAAATTTCCAGAATGGATGGGAGAGGTGGCTCATGAAGTTCCACTCCTAGCTGAGGAACAACAGGCAACTGATGGCTGCCAAGCTTAGGAGAATCTGTTTTTAGGGATGTGGCCCCCAAAAGCTACCCATGCTTTAGTAGACGGACCCACAACCATGAATCTAGAGAACAGTAAGCAGACTCAGTGCATTCAAAGGGGGAAAAAGGATTTGAAGTTAGGAGGGAAGGGCATAGGGTATGAAATGGAGAGAAGAGAAATGAAAGGACAGATCTGATCAAAATACATTACATGCAATTATCAATGAAAAAATACAAAAATGGATGATGGATCCTGGGGAATGAGACCTAAGGTTGATCTCCTGCCTCCATTTGCAATTATAAACACATGCATATGCATACACACACACACACACACACACACACACACACACACACACACACAATGCATGCATGCCCACACACAGGTATATTCTCTCTCTCTCTCTCTCTCTCTCTCTCTCTCTCTCTCTCTCTCTCTCTCTCTCTCTCTC